>JAPSGF010000046.1:2209037-2525283 GCA_035772895.1 Perdix hodgsoniae | reverse complement strand
AGGGAAAAGGGAAAAGGGAAAAGGGAAAAGGGAAAAGGGAAAAGGGATGTCATGGTTTTATGATTTTTGGTCATCAGTATTCCACACCATAACATCATGTAATGCATTGGGGGTGGGGTTTGATTTCTGCCGAATGTTCGTCCGTCGGAGAAGAACTACATTTCCCCAGGAGACTTTGCGGTCAGCAAGGGGATATAACTCCAAGCAAGGTCACCTGATCCTTCTTCTTCGCCTGCTCTTCGCTGTCTGCGCTTCGCTGCTATCTGCGCTTCGCCGCCTGCGCTTCGCCGTCTGTACTTCAGTCACCCAACTGGACTGCACTTCTCACCCCAGCATTGTGGTGAGGTCTATACAATTCAAACAGACTCTCTCTCTCTCTCTCTCTACTATATTTAGTAAAATCATTTGTTCCACCTCAGATCAGTGCTGTTGTTTTCAAGTATTTTGGGGTCCCCTGCTTCCCCTTTCCCAGAGGCGCGGATCCGCAGATCCCTCCGCCCTGCTGGTCACGGAACTGGGCCGGACCAGCCCATAAACCGTTGACAAGGGAAAAGGGAAAAAAATTTGACAAGAAAGATTCAATACATTGTAAAACTACTTCCACAAGAGGTGATCTCACTGTTAAAGAACACAACGGGAATCACTGCCAATTAACAACTATTTCCGAGCTCATAATTAATACGGAAATTCTCGACAGGAAGTACATCTGACAAGCACCTTCTGACATCTGAAAGCTATTCCAGCCAATATAACACACAGCCTAGCTCGCTTAAAACCATCTTTCCACTTGAAGGAGTATCAGCTATCAGATGTTATGCGAAAGGAATGGTCGCCAGAGGGAAACCAGCAAAGATGAGAAAGGATGGCAGGAAGCAAGATCGATGAATCAGCAGGTGACAAGCAAAGCAATACCACTGCACTGCCAGCATGCTGCAAGGAAGGCACTGTTTTTCAAGTAAGATTAGGATCATTTAAGGAACTCTGTGTGTCCAGCTAAATACTAGGTCCTAACTAAGCGGCCTAAAACCAAAAGATTGGCTGTATCAAAACTGCATTGCACAGAGTGACCAAAATCAATTTTATTTATCATTTAGTTGTCTTTTAAATATATCCTTAAATCTCAACACATGCATTTCCAGCCTTCACCTTTAAGTCCTGACGCTATTGTATTTAATTAATTACTGACTTCTTAAGAGTATATCAGTGAATTTCATTAGAGTGCCATTGCAGCAGTGAGCTAACAGAGAGCTTAAGCTCTGAGAGGAAGCCGAATGTTTCCAATGTATGCAAATAACTCAAACATGCCTTGTTTCCCTACAGAAATTGCCGATGTTGCTTATAGCACATTTGACACCCTGTCACATTACACTGTTCAAACATACAGTGTTCCATTAACAATATTCCTAACAAGATGCTCTTCGCAATAACCAAAGCATGACATGGCACACTGACAAGCAACGTGACAGCTCCTTTCTAATCAAACGTGTTCAATATAAATCATGATTCACCATGCCTGACACTCAGTGACAGATTAGGAAACAGCAAAGGCAGCGCTCTAAGAATTTCACCAATATATGTTTTAAAATAATAAATAACCTATTTCCAATCCTTGCCTGCTCTATAACATGAGACTCTTTATTGCTGTCACAGCACACCACAGTTCAAAATCTGCCTTAATCTTCTTGCATACATACAATTTTGTCACTAGAGGGTGCAGTTGTTCTGTTTCTTAAACCCAAGTTATTGGCATAATGAAATTTTGCTCCGTGACTAAGCTCTTTCAGTGATTTTGTTGAGCTACATACACACTGCATGTTTAATTCAGAATTTAAGCTCACCAAATAACTAAACTGGGAGTCAATGCACATTTTCTTGAGCAAGGAAGACTAGCCTCATTAAAACTCAAATTTTAGTAAATAATCCTGGCTTTATATTGAACGACAACTAAAAAAGTGAGAAAGCAAGAGTCCCAGTAAAGGATGTTCCAAATTAACCAGGATCAATAATTAGACTATTGCTGTTTGCACCCTCATTTTTACAGTGGTTTGTGACTTTGCACTATCGTTCTTCCCATTGTCTTCTCTTTAAATTACTTAACGTGTTAACAACAGACATGCTTCAGTTCCTGACTGGTAAAGTACATCCACTTAAGTGAACTTCAGAGAAGGCAGTAAATATGGACAACTGAGTGGAGTCCAAGACAGATCTCAACACTTTACCACCTCATTTCTCTCCCTGGAAAATCAAATAGGTGACTTCACACCGTCCTTTCTTTACTGGGTAACACAGTGGTGATTAGACAGAGGCATATCCCATCTGAAGGAAAAGATACATTGGTCATACAAACCATTAGTCCATTAGTCTTTCATCAGAGCTAAGACTGGCAGAGCACAAGAACAACACTGTTAAGTGCAATTAAAAAACCTCATTGGGCTCCATCACAGATGCTGCTAAATTCAACACTTTACCATGCGGCTCAGCAAGAACCAGACCCTGAAGCTGCTCACTGCAGCAGGTATCTGCTCCTCTCACGAAAGGCCCTGGGCACCCAGTTTTGGCACACCTGCCAACCTGCCATGCTGCTGTCTCATCCAGTCAGCTGCAGTGCCATGCAGACGATGGTGCTCCCTAACAGACAAACACTGAACACTTCAGATGCCCAGCTTTAGGAATATTCTCCTTTCACAGAAACACCACCAAACCTGTAGCTACAAAACTGGACATAATATTCTATAAAAAAGATTTTTTTCTACTGAAAATCTGAGTTTAGATAGTCTACATTCTATCCACAACAGAGTCTGATAGATGAATGCAATTGGTATTTTCCTCTTTAGTTACCTATTTAGGGGGAAAAAATTATCACTCATATCACAAGAGTCAAATCCAATTTTTCTCTTTCAAAGAATACATATACTTTCCTTACCAATACAGTCACATCTCAGGAAACTGAGAAACTATTCCCAGTGCCCACCTGACAGGGAGCATTTCAACTTACAACTCTTCAATTAGACAGTCAGTTTTCCATTTATCTGCAGATTCACAGAAACCTAGGGCAAGTATTCCACTAATGACAATTAGATCCACCATTATCACACCAGCTTGATAACATCCAAATTGTTTCATACTTATGTTAAACACCGCTTGGGGTGCATGCGCCAGCACTCTAGCACATGAGGAAGAACACAGGGCTTGCCAACCAACAACCTCAAGGTAAATCATGAGTACTGCCATGGGGCTGATGCGTGAACAAAAACAAAATCAGGCTTAGGATCAGAATCAGTCTCATTTCTCTCCTGTTTTGAGTGTGGGCACTGCAGCAGTGGAAAAAGCAGCAAAACAAGCTATCATTTCAATTTAAAGTAGAGCCCCAAGTCTTAAAGCTGAATATAACTGTGCGTTCTTTCTGACAGAAGGTGATCCAATTCTTCCTTGGGACAACAGATAGAATACCAATAAGGGCTTTTTTTTGTTCATTAACCTGGTTAACATTTGCTTTAGAAGATCATGCTGTGAGCTTGCCAAAATGCTGCAAGTCAATCATGCTGTTTTCTACAGTTCAGTTAAGTGCTTTGAAATATATTTACAGTGTACTGAGCTCTATCTGAAGGCATGAAAGCCTGTTAAGAGGATCCCGAGCATAGCTACAATAAACACCCAGATTCAGAGTGTTCCAGATATATAAAAAAGAAACTTTCATTGTTAACTCCATATGGAATGAGAGAATGAGCAATAGCTACACAAGTAACTGACACTTGCAGAAAAAAAAAAAAAAGACAAAAAAATCACCTTAACTTTGTAGATATGAAAACCCAAAACATACAAACAATAATTAGATGGCAATATCTAGCAACTGGGAACGTTGTTAGAGTCATGTGCAAATCAGCCATTTTTAGAATTAGTATATACTTTCCATTTCAGCAGACTGGTTCCAGCAGAATTTAGTAGCTTAAATCTTCTATGGAATTCTTGAGAGGGGATGTACTCAACAACTGAGGAAACAAGCAGTCCACCAAGATTACCTGACAATCTTTCTAACCTCTAAAAACCTGATTATTAAGGCATTTTCAACAGGTTGGGGTGTGTTTTCACACAGATAGCTTTTGATGAATCTAATACAGACAAAAGCAATATAAAATACAAGCAATATAAAATAGGAACTCTCTCAGTTACAAAAGCAGATATCAGCTGTTACAATATCCAGAAAGCTTATTAAAAAAAAATAAACGTAGATGTTATAAAAAACTTTAAAGCATGAAATGGGAAAGAAAGCAACTGAAGTGAACTGAGAAGAATCTGGAAGCCATTTCTAGAATCATGTATTAAGATGCTTATTTTATTTCTTCCTGTATTGATTAGGACTGCAAATAAATAACCAATGAGGAATAATTAGTATTTGATTGAGAAAAACTAAAAGAAGCGAAAAGAAAACAAGAAACTGAGTAGAGTGAAATACAGAAAGCATTAATTATAAATACTGTCAAGACTTGTTAAGAAATACATCAGAAATTATTTATGATTATCAACAAAAAATGCAGGAAGTCAGTTTCTCCTGTGTTATTTTCATTTTAGAGACTGGTTATACAGCTATTAAAGCTTTATTATTATTATCATTAAACCATCACAGAGGAAAACAGCTCAAATCTCGGGTTCACAAGGAGTTGGAGATATAGTTTATGGTTTCCTTCTCCACAAGAGGGTCATGAGGGTTGCAAGTCTCCTGTGCTTTGCCATAATGTTGGAACTGAATGAGGGGGCAGGCAGCAAAAGGAGTTAACAGGAGTTTCATTCAACAGCACTGTCAATTCATCTGCCATTCACGCAGTGCCCTCGGTAAACAAGGATCTAAGCCACAGGTATAACCAAAAGACAAAATGTGTAACCTTCCTAGGCTGTATCTTCATTTCGTAATACAAGTTTTACAAGGGCAAAACAGATGACTAAAAAAGAAAGGGGGAAAAAAGAGCAGGAAAAAAAAAGGAAGAAAACATGTACTTTATGTGTTTTACCCAAAGAAAAACCATGAAGATCACAATGAAACATTGGCAGTAAACATCTCCAGGAAAGGGAAACAAATGAATAAATTAGCCTTAACAGTAAATACAGGTTAGCTTGCAGAATGTGAAAAATGATACACCAAAGGCTGTATCATATCACACAAAGCTAGAGCTGGGGGGAATCATTTCTATAACCACAAATAATGTAGTTGCTGAACATTTATAGAACCTCATCCTGCAAATGACAGAAAGAGGCTGATAGCCCATCTTCACATTCATCCAGGGGGAATTTTCACAAATGTCTTGATATTTATATCCATAAATTTGTTCAATTTTTATTGAGCAATTTTAAAACAAAACCGTCACTTCACACCCCGGACTCTTGAGAAAGATGTTTCAAGCTTACAACATAAAAAGATGTTTCAGCAGTTCTTCACTGAGCATCTGAGCCTTACATTCAGAGCTCACACAAAATATCTATTCTGAACTTTCCAACAAAAACAGGGTGACAGGAAGAATGTGCATGGCACCAAAGGGTAACTAATAAACAGCAGGGAGCTGCTGTTGAATTTGTTCACTCCCTTCTAAACAGAAACGTCATATGGCAAGCTTAGAAAAAGCTACAAATGGATGGTGGAATACAATCATTGGCTTTGATTTTCCTTGTAGGACTTAGAAATCTGGATCTTCAATTTTATCTCCTATCTACAGTAGTAAAGTCAGCTGTGCCACAGTTTACTGCATTTAAATGGTGAGAAACTGCAGAAATAAAATAATGCGAGATAGGAAACAGACAAGAATTTGATTCACATTCTTGCAAGTAGCTCACAAGAAAATAAGTGTTTTAACCCTATTTTGCTCTACTTTGGGTTCATGAGACAAACACTGAAAAAAATCAACTCAAGTGTTGTTTATCTAAAGTGCTGCATGCCTATTTTATGTACTATAAGTTGTCAATGTACAGGGTAAAGCCTGAATGTTGGTCATCCAGAAGCTTTTATATTGGATGCTATGGGCCAGACAGTACAACTAAAAATTAAAACCTTTCAGAATTGCAAAAAACCCCATCCTGTCCTTTGATATATACAACATATCAATTGCAAAATTGCAAGTTTTACAATATTCCATATTTCTAAAGCAATAACATCTGGTTTTGTTTTGTTTCTGTGGATTATTTATTAACTTCAGCTACTGGTAGCCTGGCATAAGAGCTAACATCACCCCATTGCTCCAGAGCATGCATGCAGACTGAACAAGGGAACAAAGCTGTAGTGCACAGATTGTCCTAAAACAATGCTATCATCCCTCACCTCTGGGCACTGCCAGATATTTCAATTGCTAACAGGTTTCTGCATACTAATATCTTTTCATTTCTGCAATACCAGACACAGAAACACATCCACTTGTGGTATAAGAAAATATTATTCAATTTTATATTCTGGCTATTTGTTACACAGAGCTCAGACATCATCAGGCTGCAGAATCTCTTTTTATCTTCATCAGAGAGGAGTAGCTGCAGGGTCTGAAATGACCCACAGACTTGCTGATGCCTGGACAACAAGGCATAATATAAATAACTGCCTGAACAATAGTTTGACAAGTGAAATAATAGTCTGACAGACATGATGGAAAGGGGCACTGGAAGGAAAATAGCATCCATGCTTATTAGCTGTTGTTTTTGTGAAAAGGATTTAGAGACCACACTAATGCAGAGGCTAATAGCTAGCCTTCAAGTAGACTGGATAACATACATTCAGTTTTAGTTACCTGTGAAATTTGACATTGTCAAAAGCTGGTGCTTGAATGCTAAGATGTAATTTAAGGTAATGCACGAATCTTTGATTTCTTGTGAAAATATACATAGTAAATGCAAAGAAATAGCAAATATCCACCAAAAAAATATAAGAATGTGTATAATTATCAATTCTGCAAACATTAGATTGAATGAAGCTAGATATAGCTTTATCTGAGCATACTCCATTGACAATTGAGCTGTGTTCTTCCCCCCAAGCCTGCTGATGGAGTCAGGTAGTTAATGGGTCAATGCGATGATTCAAAACAATCACAGGAGCTGTTGGTTTCCATCATTCAGGCTGGGGTGAAAGAAAACATGCCTTAGGTGGCATCCTTCCAAACTTCTGCATTATCAATATATTTATAAATAAATAAATGGGAATTATGGCAGAATAAGAAACATAGCATTTGATTTTCCACAGAACCACTGCTCTTCTCTGACTCTTGTAGAACGTCTATACCTCAAAGTAATGAAAAAAACAACAAGTCCAAACAAATGAAAAAACACGCTAACAAAAGCAAAATGCATCTTCCCTCTGTTATCCAGGCTCCCTCGCTTTCAGGCAAATGCAAGACTAGGATCTTGCCTGCTGATAAGAAGTAAGAAAAACAGAGACATCTGTTGGGACAGGACTTACAACCAGCACTGCCTTGTCAGCTTGAGAAGCAACTCTACAAAGGGGACAATGATCCAGTGACTGTATCAGAACAGACAGTATCATGATTTTTTCTTTTTGCTGTAGCTAGGGAAGGTATGGGAAGATGGCTATGTGCAACGGGGTTAAGTGTGCCAACGTAGAAAGTGTTTATGGTAAGTAATTCTGTATGATTTCTGATATTTCCTTTTCATGATTTTAAGCCCCATTGTCACTTTCATATTTTTTTCATGTCCACAAGGCTAGACAGACAAATGAGGCTGACTCATAACAAGTCTGCTTCTCATGTGCAAATATCAACTTGAATGCCCTGCAATTAACTGGGAAAGAACAAAAAAATTCATTTCTATAGAACAAATGAAGTACAGTACAGGAGCACTCGTGGGTGGTTAGGGTGAGGTGTGTGCCCATTCAAAGCAGCATCAGCAGAAAAGCACACACACAAGGCAAGGACTGTAATCTAGCCATGCAAAAACCGTCAGCTTTAACAGCATAGCAGCTTACCACCAGGTTTGCAGGCTGCCTGTTGCAGGCAGTATTTGTTACAGCTGGCTTTGAATAGGTAGCTTGACAGCTTTTCCTCCTCAGAGACACCTTTGGTTAGCAAACAGCAGAGGAGGATACATGGCGGCTCACACCAGACCCCAGTCAGCACAGGCAGCCAGACATGGTAAAAACCAGCAACAGAAACAAGCACCACCTCAACCAATGATCCTGACCTCATCTTATAGCTTGTGTGGGTTTTGTGGTTTTGTTAGGGATTGTGTGTGTGTGTGTGTGTGTGTGTGTGTGTGTGATGCTGGTCTTCTGTTTTGCTGTTCTGTTTTGAGAGGGAGGTAAGTGAAGGAGGAGCAAGACAGAATAGATAGCATTCATAAGCATTTCATCTGTACCTTCAATGATAGTTCCACCACTTGCTGGCATAGTGCACAGCAGGGAATTACCCTCAGTGTGCTACTGAGGAAAGAACTGCTTTGAAATGGTTACTGAAAACAGCAAAAAATTGATCTCAGACTTTTGCCAATGAAGAAAATTAAAACAGCCAACTCAAATTTCAAATTGTATTTAAAATGCCACAGAGCCTACAGTTCAGAATCTGTGTAAATAACGTATATTTTCATTGATTTCAGTCTCTCGCACAGACATTAAAGAAATAAAAAAATCATGGCATACATTGTCCACAGGGGGGCAAAAATGGGTCACTCATAGAAAAATCCTTACGTTTACACACAAGTATGTAATTGTATGCAACTTCTCTCCCACTCCCATATTTTATTTCCTTATTCCTAATCAGAATATCAGCTTCCAAACTACCCTTACATCTTTCCTTGATCATATAACACGGTAACATTCTCATCAAGCTACTTGAACTAAAGCAAAAACATTCCTTTTCTTTACTCCTCACAATGCCACTCCTTGCTCTTTTTTCTCCAACTTCCATGAACTATGAGTTCACTGATAAAGAACAAAGAGTTTCCTGAAGCTCTCTGAAGTCTTCTAGCAACAGTATCTCTTTATTGAAGGCTTTTAACATCCCAACAACTCAACTTAAATGTACACTCATTTCACAGAGCTTGTAAAAATATATTGGACTAACATATATTGCTATATATCCCAAATTCCTGTTCATGAAATTGCATGCTACATTTACAGAATTTAGAGAAAGTGAAGAACACTTCTCCCTGAGTGTCTGCTTCTGGCAGAACTTATTCTTCCATTTCTATTTAGTATTTTAAAACCTGAGTAGACTGATCTTTATCATATGCACACTAAAGGTTGCCATCTGAGGTATCTGAGGTAGAGCTGAAGTGCTGAGTTTTTGCTTCACTCCATGCTCACAGAATCACAGAATCACAGAATTATCAAGGCTGGAAAAGACCTAAAAGATCATCCAGTCCAACCATCACGGAAATGCAAGAAGCTTCTCAACTAAGTATGTACTAAAAATTCCTTAAAAATCATTTCTGTTGATGCTAAGATAAAGAACCCAAAGAAAGACAAACTGAATACCTGAAACCATTCATGTTTTCCATTGTATGCTGCTACCTGAAATTCATGCTGTATCACACAGCACTAAATAACACATTAACTATTCAACCTCTGATGAAGTTTGGAGAGGAAGAATTCCCATCCCTTCCATTTCAATGAAGAAAGATGACATACTCAGAGCTGAATCTATTTGCCAGCTAAGAACTGTTTATCAGTGAGTATTAACAGAGGATGAGAGTAAGGCACAATATGCACAACTGCTTTGAAAATTAAAACAAAATGATCTTAAGAAAGGGACTAGAAAATTCCTTTCCTCTAAGACGGTATCTGCAGTATTCAAAACCCTTCTTACTGCAGAAGACTGCACCAGCTAAGTGCTTGATCACTTCACCAGATGCTAAACTGGTATCTAGCCCAAAAGTTGAGCAACAGCCCTAAAATTAGATACGTTGCTCTTCAGTTGGAGCACGAAGACCAGAAAAGCTCAGTAAAGAAACCGAATTATGGTTCCACTGCGAGCTCTTATCCCCATACAGAGACAAACTGTACCATTAGTGACTCTCTAGGACACAGAAGCTCTTCCTCTGACAAACTCGGATGCTTTTCAAACAGGAGAATCCAGCTAGATTGACAACCTTTACATTCTCTGGAATATTTGTGAGGCTATCACGAATTCAGCAGCAAGGGTAAGACAATCTAGCCACAGTGAAGCCTATGAATCCTCATTATGCAGCTCTCCAAACTAGCTTAGCTGATAGCTTGGTCTTCTCCAGCAACAAGAATTGAGGCATTTTGTAAGGTTGAGTTTCAAACACGTCTACAGTCGCAATTAATCCAGCCAGTAATATTTCACTGTATTGTGGCTCACAATGAAACATGAAGATGCATTATCCTAATCATCTCAGTAAACTACACAGTGTACTGCCACATCTTGTCAATTTACATCATTTTCACTGACATTTCTGGTTTGCAAAAAGACGACTTCGGGCAAAACAGCACACTCACTGAAACACTGGTTATAGCAAGCATGTGGCCATTTTCCCCTGAAGACCTAAGCGCTATCTAACAGTTATTTGTTCATGGCATCATTTCTCTGAACTTGCTTCAAGAAAAATAAGCTTGATCTTCACAGTGACTTCTCTAATCAAGTCTTATCTAGATCATTTTCACATGGTATGTAACAACTAATTTTACTGGGTTACTGGCTATACTTTCAGTATAAAAGTATTTGTACATATCTAAAATGTATCAAATAGCGTTGTCCATTGCAATGCTTAGTGAAAGAAGTAGCAAATAAGAGAACTTGTCTTAAAGCCCAAATCAACCAGAATAGAGACATCAGAGATAAAGCACTAATCTGGGCTCACCTCAAGTACAGAGGCTCATCTCAGTCCCATAAAAACATTAATATCTTACAGTACAACTGAAAGCAAAGAAGGGTTTCTACACACCATTAAGACTTCACACGAGTGAAGCCTAACAGGAATACAAAGTATGTTTTCCAGGGAGCATGTGTGACAAATGAATCATCAGCCATCAGACTTGCTCACTCAGGTTTCCACCTCACACTCTTCCACTGCTATACTTGCATATAACTCTTCTGCATAGCAGGTGCTCTGCTTCGGGATGCACCCCTTCCTGCAAAGTCAGACTCAAGGCACTCTCACAGGAGGAAAAGAAAAAGAGATTCAAGTCCAGCCCATCCAAATAAACAGCCAGTCAGAACAGCAAAATACATTATGGAGGATATGCAGCTTTGGACATGCAATCGTCCAAAATAAGGCGCAGAGTCTGATGACAAGCACTAGCTAACGGGGATTAAACAAACAAAACATTTCACAGCCACATGGCTATGAAAATTACAGCAAACTATGCCATTCAGTCAAGAAAGTATGTCATATTGTTCCATTATTACTGATCAAGATTAGATAGCAGGTGTCTAACTAATGTAAGATTTTAAGGAATACGTTTTATGCAGTGAGACACTTAAATTTTAAAAACAAAAGGAGAAAAATTTTTTGTGTATGTAGCACCATTTCGCAGGCTGCAGTCTCTAAAGACTAAACTATTTTAAAACAGACAGAGAAAAACCATAAGCATTGTATGCTTTTTATACAGGATCCTCTTACTTTCATTAACAAAATGGGGTACAGATTAAGAACTTAATTCATCCTCCTAGTAGAATAATTGCACAGAAAGAATACAAAATTCTTCCATCTCATAGTTTTGTTTCAAGTAGTCTAATCCTCCCTGCCCAAAAAAATCTAATATTGACAATTATTTATATTTTTAATCAGAAGTCAAACATACCTTTTTTTTTTTGCAGAATTGATGCTGAAATGTAAAATATTACACCTAAACCAGCCTACATTTCAAAGGCTTGTTTCTACCAGTTGTTTTTGTAAACTTCTGCTCCTTTGCAGATTGAAACTGAGAAATTTTGTCCTCTTTTCATATAGCTGAAGGAATTTCTCTTGCTTTTTTTTTGCTTTTAGTAAATAAGATATTAGCTATTACTTTGAATCGTAACATTCCCATTATCTAGATCCTACAGACAAACTAAAATGCATAGCTATGATACTAACAGAAAAACTCTTTGAAGTTTGGACAAATCCTGTTCTCTAAACAGTATCTGTCTTCCATACTGGATATCAATAAAACAGATCTGAATTGCTGCAATCCTTGAGCTGCAACTTTGCTGAAGTTTTATCAATGCTTTTGGTCTCTCTCACTAATTCTGTTCCAGTGTACCTGAAAAAAACTGATGAAATCCCAAAACACAAAATCAACAAGCACACACCATGTGCAGTACTTGGCCTGAAGTGAGAGGCTTACCAGAAAGCTAGTCCTTAAACATATTTAAACATACGAGTAAGAAGATGACACAACTGCACCTCATTGCATCTCCTCAATAAGAGCTCTCTAAGCTATTTACTTAATTACCATTGCATTCAATCTCTTTCACAGCATGTCCATAGCAATGGTGAAAACTTCCAGTGAATATAAGTGAGAAGAAAATGAATGTTATTAAAAAATATATGTTAACCAAACCTGCTTCTGTGCAGTTTATTAAGCTACTGGCAACATAATGTAAAAAGGTAAAAATTAACTATGCTATTAACTATTAAACATGCTATTAACTAACTTGAACCAAAGAAAATGCATTCTTAGCACTACAAGAAATATATATTTTGTCTTCAGGAACAACAAAAGATTTTGTATGTGCAGTGTTTCACAGAATCAACAGTAATTTGCAGGACTAGTTTCACAGGGTGCTTTCGCTATAGAGAGTGAGCTCTACAAAGCCATCTTTATGAAAACAGAAGAGCCACCTTTTAGGACTGGGCATGTAGAAACTATGATCAATAACAGAAGGGTGTTCTAAAACCGTTGTGCAGGAACGGATGCTCCACTCAAAAGCTGAAAGGAGAAGGAATATAAATTTAAATATTATTAATTATATTTACACACATTAAATAGCATGCAACCTATTCACCAATCTTGCAACATTTACCTGTACATGTATTAAAAACACGTTTGTGCCTGTTTTACAGTTACTGATGAGTCAGTACATCTTTTTCACATCTTCTTCTTATCTGTTTTTGCAGATAGGTGTGATGTTTATTAAGTAGATACATAAGAGAAGCCATGTATCACTAACAGTAAATTTATTATTTTTAATTTACGGATAGTGCTACATACAGCATTATAGCTGGCTGACGTCTCTCAAATAGTTGTAGAGCTGCAGTAGTTCTTCAATAATACTGTGGCTTACCACTATGCTCAGAATGCAAAAAAGCTATGGTTAGGAAAAGTTTAATCTAAGACATTCAGACATTTTCATTATTAAAATTACTTTATATTGGTTTTGGTGCTTAGGACATGATGCACAATTACACTGAGCTCCAGGAAATCGGTTATCTTCTACTGGCATGCAACAGCCTCTGTTATGGACTTTTTCTCACTCACTAAGTCTTCAAGTTTATCACACTGGCAATCCTTAAGAGTGTATCTCACAGTCCCACCTCCATAAGAAGAATGTCATTCACAAAACCTAGAGCAAAGGCATAATATTCCCTCAGCACATGTCAAACAGTACCTCCCACAATATCCTACATACAGCAGCTCCTCTACATTTTTAAGCCTATTACCCAAGTAGGCTTCAACAGACAAAACACCATAGAATTGTTTAATCAACCATGTAACTTGGTTTATGCTGTGACCTCATCCAGAATCAACATTTTAGGTAAGACTTGAGGGATCTCTCCCCTGTCAGAAGGAAATTTGCTTCACTCTTTGGGATGTCCTAACATGTTGTTAGCACAGGCACAGTTCTAAATATACACTCATTGTAGTGCAGTCCGTTTCCATCAAAACCACTAGACTGGGCCAGGTAGAATGAATGCAACTTCACAAGATTTCACGATCGTTACCAGGAGTACGAAGGCTGGTTAGCTGGCATTCAGGAATGAAAAAATAATCCAATACAACTTATCTTCATAGAATTTAAGTCTGGCTACTTTCCCTTCCCCTGGCAAACTTTAACAACTTCCTACCCCATTCTAGTACTACAAAGTTAAATGATGTCAGCTCTTCACCCATTATTTTTGCACTGGCTCTTTGACAGAGCGTGGGTCCACACGGTTTCCCAGTCCACTGAATCATCTCAAAAGAGGAAGAACAGATTTACCAGACTCTGAGAATCATCCCCTCCAGCTCAGTATCTGCAAAAGGAAAAATCTGCACATTATAAGCAGGAGCTCAAAAGCCCCTGATAAAAAGAACTAGCAAAGGGCAAACAGAAAGTGTGTCAGAAAGCACATGACATGTATTTGTGAAAACAACACTGTTGTAGAGTACGGAGTATCTATGAGATAAAACTCCGATGAAGAGGGGGAATAAAAAGAAATCAGCAGCAGTACATCTAGAAGAGAGAGCCAGAGAGAAGCCCGAGGCTGCTGCAAAACAGAAGAAGCAGGGTGGGGCTTACCTAGATCACAGTGAGGATGAAAAAAAGATTCCATTTGAAACAGAAAGGAAAAAATTGCAACAACAACAAAAACCATCCCCAAGCCCTTTTTTTTAAAAAAAAAAGAAAAAGCAAACACGTAAGAAAGCAGTAAAATGTGCAAGTGATATGGTTTTTCCAAATTAATCAAAGGAATACAAGTGATCAAAGGAAGCAAGTGATTGGTGTTTAGGCATGAGACAGGGAACAGTTCAACATCCAGTTAATATGTCTTCCTTTAGGCATATAATCTTTACTTATTGAGTATTTTACATCTTCCAAGATTCTATGTAATAAGCTCCCCATATATATCCTGCTGCATTCTCCATTAGGAAGCTATTATAGTATCTTTTTAGTCCTATCTAATTCAGTTTGGCAAATTAATCATGGGAAGCATAACCTTCTTACATTCTATAATATGACCTTAAAATATCAATCACCATAACACATACAAAAATATAAATTACACTCTAAAAAAGGAAATCCAAATGTTTCCCTCTGTCTTGGATTTATCCATTCTGTCATGCCTTTCTATGAGGCAACATACATTTTGGTTTACTTTTAAGATCAAATGTAGTATTTAAATAAATAATATAAAAAGAACATGGCTACATGCTAGTGGCCCTGTGTATGTAAAGCTTTTGGTTTTTAATTGTCATTCTCTGCTTCCTGTTTTTTTTGTTGTTTTGTTTTTTAACAGCCAAACATTCATTATATGGATCTCTGACAAGCAAGTTTTTCACATTAAATTATTTCACATTCATATATTTCATCTGTGACTTTCATACATATCACCTTCAACTCTTCTATTTATAGCAGGTAGATTTTACAAGCGTGACTCTAAGTTGTCCATAATTTAGATTTATCTGTTCAACATACATGACTTCCACAGAATTAAATGATCACAGAGTGTCTCTCAAGTGAAGTTTGGAAGTAGTCTAAGGATCATCAGTTGAAATACTTTACTTCTGTTTGGCAAATGCCAAACAGCAGAGGCAACGTTTTCCTCTCTTTATTCACACGAAGCTTTCCCCGCAATTATTCTCTGCAAGATCTCTGCATTTTGAAGCTTTCTTGAAGAGAATCCTTAAACAACATTAACAATTAACTGACTTAACCTTTTAATTGTCTATGGCAAGCTGACACTGCAAGGTGCCCAAATTCCCGCTCACACGCAATCTCTCTGTAGGAAAAAATGGAGTCCATTATCTGAAACAGCCTGCCTGCCAATTTGCTTGTCTGTCCAATTTATGGTGGTCACAGCGTCACTGTCTGACAATGTTTCCCAGAAGTCCCAGTGAGTCATAGCTCCTCAGCAGGGATGGCCCGGAATGACTCCCAGGCAAGCATTAGGCTACCTCTGTATGGAAGAGCACGAGCAATGCCTTCCGCCATCAGTTATTTTCTTCCCTTTTTTGACAGCATCTTGATTTTCATGCATAGTCTGTTTAGCTGCTTTGCTAGCAGTAGTGACACTCCCAGCCACCTCTTCAGAAGGAAGAAGCCATCACGTATTTTCAATTTGTCTGATTTTGCTTGCAATTTTATTTTCTTTTGTTGCCTACTGCGAAGGAAGACTGTAGCATAGTGCTATTAATGATATCCTACCAAATCTTTGGCATCCTGCTTCTCATATATTTGCACGTCACTGATTTGTCATTGCATCTGATGCTTATCTGAGCTTAATAAATCATTCACTTTTGCTGTTTACACATGAACTGCTTTAATGTCACATATGTACTCTCTTATCCTCATGCGTCATTGCTTACCTCCTGAAAACAAGGCACTCTGCAGTGTAATGACTTCTACTATAATTACTCTACTTTTCTACTCTGAGGAGAATCTTCAGCTATTATGTTTTTCTGCATAAAATGTATATTGTGTTACAATTCTTCTAATATTAGCCTATTTGAAAATAATCTCATTTGCAAAAAGCTTCCTGAATTCTGTAAAGCTATTCACAGCCTACTGCTCACAAATCATGCACCAACTGTAATCCATTGAATCTAACAAACTGTTCTTATTTTTTCTTCCTCCTCTCATCCCACCACAGTTTCATAGCTCTCCTCATGGTTTGAACTGTTCCTTCAGCTACCACGAACTGACCTCCAGTATGCTGCCAGAATTAACTTCATTTGTGCATTTCACCAAACTACTCTATTTAATTCTGTAAACCTCTTTTACAAGTCAGATCATTTCCTGCGCTCCATCGGGTAAAGCTTGTTGAGAGGAAGGTAAAACACTGAGGCTCTTTTCATTCCTTGATAAATTTGAGAAAATCAAACCCGCAAAAGCTTTCTTCTATTGTTTGTCACAAAATCCCCTACAGCAGCAACAAATGCAATCCAAGTATTTTCAAATCACAGCAGAAGCAACATTATCAGAAATCTGATTAGCAGCACATATAATCCCAATAATTATGTTGCAAGCAAACATAATTCCCTCTGATATACCCATCAGTTACAAAGGTTTAAAAAATGTACGTTGCAATTTTAGCAAGTATCTCCATGACAGCTACCTGCATCTGTAGGTATGACATTACTAATGTGCCACTAAGCTAGTGAATACTGGTCAGAGAGGTGATTGGCAGTGAGAAAGGGAGAATTAAGGGCCCACCAGGCTACCTTTGCTGCCCATGTGAGGCACGTGCTTTTGATTCACAGCTGCCATCCTTGGAGTATAACTCGTGTGCTTGTGGAGATAAGCACAAACATATTCTTAGGTCCATGCATAAGCTATCAGCCTCTCTACAAACCCTTCTAAAATTGCAGAGAGTCAGTAGTTAGGAATTCCTGGCTCATCTCTGCTTCTATCAAAGCTCATGATGAAGCTGAAAATCCAAATGAAAACAGAACCAGATCAAGCAGGGAAGTGTATTAAACTAGTACTAAGTATTTGATAATCAAGAATGGTAGGCACTGAACCACCAAATAATTTAAAATATTATGTTTTATATTCAAGTGTGTGTTGCCTTTTGAGTCTCCCCATTGTCCAGAATTGTATTTATTCCTGTCTCAAATACAAGACAGTAGCACACACATTTCAACACAAAAAGACATGGTTCAAATCTCATGTGACAGTACTTAGGGAAATACAGTACCATTTTCCCCTCTAAACCACTAATGGAGACATGAAGATGTAAATCTGAATCTATTTTTAAAGAAGCACGTGGGCCATACTGATAACTACATTCATTGACTATAAGCCTTATCACCCAAATACATATGGTGCAAGCTGAGACAAGACCACTCTCCAGCACTTGTATTTCATTTCGTGTTGCAGGAAAAAGAAATCATCACATGGTAGCTATGGTTACACACAGACGAGAAGAGCAGCGTTTTTCATCCAACGATGTCAGAAATGTGCATAAATTCAGGATCTGCACTCGATGTTTTTTCGGGCCTCCCCATCTGCACATTTATTTTCTGCTCTCCATATCTCCTTTGACATACCAGGATTCTAGATGTTTCAAGAAAGAGTTCTTTTCTCTGTATTTAATCTAAAAAGCAGTTCTCAATTATCCTTAAAGGACAAATTAATTGCAGAATCTAAAGCTCATGTTCATAGCAAAACCATCCCATTTAGCATTTGACACGTAGTTAATGGCAAAACCACTGAGACAGCAAACTCACTGATACAACACTGCTTTCTTTTATTCTTACGGTATGAAAAGCAATGCTAAAAGGACCTTAAATTATTTCTTCTAAATAATATTTTTTTAAAAAACTGTCTTATTTCATGCTGATTTAGTGAAATGTTGTTTCATGGCTTAACTTGTACCAACAGACAAAAACGGAAAGAAAACATCTGCAGAAGACTAAAATCAGATTAGCATACTAATTAATTCTGCAAAGGCAAAACTGCAAGTGTCAAGTGAAGTGCTGCCTTAATTGTGAGTGCAAGTCTGGGGCTGTACAGGTCGCACCCTATTCATGAGACACTGATTTTTCTCTACAGTGCTCTTCCCTTCAAGCATTCAAATACAGCAAAAGATATGCATCTTTCAAAAATGGACAAGCTGCAATTTCATTCTAAAAGACAGACAGATTGAACTCTGTCTACTAAAGAAATATTTCAAAGCTTGCTGGCCAGATGAGCCACTATAGCTCCCCTCAGCCAGCTCCCCAGTTAAATAACTGCAAGTGATCATTTTCCAGTTTAGCTCCCGGTGTTTCTGTAGACCTCTTATGGAAATAGGATTCCCATGATTTAAAAGATCTGGCAGCCCAGTACACACCGGGCCATTTAAAAGACAGCAGCATTCCTACCTCCATGCCCATCATGTCACCAGAGCTGACAGATACACAACTGCCCACCATGGACAATACCATCTTCAATCACTCCTGGCACTAGAGGCTCACAGTCATGAAACTCACAACTGCCACATTTTTCTGTCACCAGCTGAAATCTGATGGCTATTTGCATTTACATGATATTGTCCTAATGTTGCGTTTTTAAATTCTTTTTCAGGGCAATACTCTTCTTCCTCCACTCAGTCATAATAAGATAATGCAGAACTCATTACTGTCCTAATGTACTCCCCTCAGAGAGCCAACACAAAGAGCAGACTTCTAGTTACTTCTAAACTCTTTTAGTTACTTACTACTAGAGGGAGAACCTCTCACGTCTCAATTTCTGGATGGCCTTCGTACCTCTGTGTGTGCTAACCTAGGTGAGTATGGGCTCCTCTGTAAATGTTTTAGGATCCACTGTGACAACAAACAGAATGTACTTAGCAGAGGAACACCATGGTTAAAGCTATTTGAAAGACAGAGTAATTTAAATCCAAACAGTACTACTTCAAAGGGATCCTAATCACATATGCACTATCCATGCCTAGATTAACAACCACCAGCAGAAAACCAAAGCAAGACTCTAACTGAATGAAGAATTACTGAGTGAAAAAAAAACAACTGAATTCTATGCCTTATCTGAACATGACTGGATAATTAGTAATACTGAGTAGGATTTAAAGAAAAACAAACAAATGAAAGCTGGCTCAGTGAGATACATCATGACAAAACAGCTTGCAAGCTGGACAAGGAATGCACAGTACAGTGAAGAAAACCTCCTATTTTCTAGAGAAAAACAGGCATAGACCAGCTGGGCCAGAATGCATCCATGTGTGCAGCAAAACATATTAGTGCAAGAAGCATCACACACCTCTGGGAACTCAGTATATAAGAGGAGCTCTAAGAAGATCTTCCTGCCATGCTTTCAAGTGGGAGGGGAGAGAGCGAGAGAGAGGATGAGGGAGATACATCGTCCTCACTTGTGCAGGTCTGAAGGTATTCTACAAGCCAACAGCTGAAAAGCTGGCTTAGGAAAAGGTTTGGGTTGTATACCCCCACAGAATGCTGCTTCTAGTAAAGCAATAACAGCTGTATTACAAAGCTATCAGCTAGATATGGTGAAAAAGAAATCTTATTTTGAGATCCATTTGAGCATTCCTCTGTTTGTAAAAGGCTCTGAATGTTAGCAACATAGGAAGAATTCAAAGACATCTTGCTTTACTAAGCCAACTGAAGAAAAACAATTTTTTAAGTCAAAATAACAAACATTACAATAGGAAAGTTCCACGTTCCAGATGTGCTGGAAAACATGCTTTAAGAGCTATCTACTTCTGTTTTAAATTGGAACAACCACTGCTGGAAGAGAAATCCATTCAATCACAATTCCTGCACAATTCTCATTTGTCCACCTCAACAGTTTTGAGAGTGGGACACCCTCAGCCCATAGGGCTTCAGTTTTAACAGAACATATCTTAGCAAGAACCAAAGCCTAAAACATTTTGTTTTAAATAGATATATTCATAGATCCAAGCTTAAACAAAGACCAGACTACATTTGTATCTGGCAGCAATGCAGATCAACGTATTGCCCAAGCGTTAGCATACCTACTCCAATCTTCCAAGCAAAAGAAATCTTCAGTGTTAGAACATGCTACATAAGATGATATGACACTATAGATCAAGTCAGAATGCAGAACACAGCATTCACAATCATTTTTCAGCCGAGTCTCTCCATTCATGCCTCAGCTCAGGAAGCATCCATTTTAGATGTCTGCTAAGAACTCATGGATACCTAAGGAAGTCATGCATTTATAATTAAATATACCTTGTGAGATTTTTATTTTTTTTTCCAATTATAGCCTTCCATTTTCTAAAATATTATCTGCATAGATTAACACTTCAGATATTTAAGATTTTCAAAAGGATTATTTGCAATAAATAATTATATGAATAGTTGTTTAGTTTGACTAATTAAAGTTTAAGTGGAGCTCTCTATTTTTAAAGTACTATAAGGACTACACTCTACAAATACTAATCAAAGGCTTACTTTTTTTTTTCCTGGGAATTCTTGCCTGCAGTAATTTCCAGGTAAACACAAAATCATTATATTTCTAGAACTGTTAGTAGTTTAACAACACAATTACATTGCAGTATGTTTTACCATTGCTTGTGCAGCCAAATAAAAGCTAAAAGCCAAGCATGCCACAAGGATAAACCAGGAGATGGCCCAAGTAATGCAATGGTGATCTTTGTTCTAGTATCGATCAAGAGAGGGCAAAGCTGCAGGGATGTTCCATGCAAGAACAGAAAAGTGAACTGCACTGAAAAGATATTTACTCAAAGCATGTGGGAAATAAGACTAAAAGCCACAAGCCAAAACAGAGCCCAAGACATAGAAGCCTTGACAAGTTTTCAAATTCAATCGCCCTCAACAATTCAGACAGACATTCATGGCATGTATTTCATTTCCAAAACACATATGGGGAAGAGCACAGCTTCTTAACTGAGTGATTAATGGAACATTAAATCACCAAATTACTAACGTGACAGGAGAACATTTATTTTCCCACATACGTCAGAAATGAAACAGCAGTCATTATGGATTGTTCTTTCCAAATACTTGCAGAGTAGCTTCTCTATGCATGAAGACGTGACCTCCTGGGAGACAGCACACTGAAGGTCAGAACATGATGGTCCTGAATATGAATCTCATTGTAAAGTTTTCAGTAAAACAGTTGACTGAAAAGTGGGATTATTCTGGAAAGAATAAAGGCAAAATAATTCAGCAAAAACAAAGATTCAGCAGCTGGCAACCAATTCTTTTGAGATATTCAGTCAACATTTCAGTGATCTTGTATGGAATAAGAAATAGCGGGTTTTTTTTGTTGGCTTTTTTTTTTATTTATTTCTGCCAAAAATTAAGAGTATTCCTCAGTGACGCTGGAGATTTAGGATGTTAGGAATCCTACTGACGTGCTAATAAAGTATGAGGCAGTCAAAAATACATTTTGGAAAGAGCAAATGAAGTTATTGTTCATATTGATGGCTAATGAATTGCACCACAATCTGACAGAAAAATAAGATATGAGATTAGGTTTACCACAGACACCTGTTCCCATTCTGATATTTAAATAAAGGGGATAAATCTTCAAGTTTTCAAATTGCTTTGTTAAAATTCTAACTTCAAATGGGAAGATTTGCTTTTTGAGCTGAAGGAGCTTTGATTTGCTTAGGAGCTGAAGATTTTGTTTCTGAAATTCTGAGCTCTTCACTGCACAGTAAGATCTTAAGACACCTCACTATTCCAGAGGAAAAAAAAACAACCATGATGTAGGGTTTAATTAGAGAATAATTCAAAAATTATATTTTACATATCAGTATTTCAACATTATGCACCTACTCAATATTTCCATCCCATAACAGATGTGCAGTTTGCATCCTTCAGCAACCTTCCTTGATTCAAAAGCAACAAGATTCCAACTGGATTCTTTCAGGGGGCTCAAACTTAGAGAAAAGAAATACCAGAGGGGAACAGCTATGACATCTATGTCAGACTCTTTGCAGACAGTAAAGCAAAACATTTATTCTGCTGATCTGTGCAACACTGTAATAAGCCTGTACTAGAAATTATGCCCAAGACACTCCCCAGAAGCATTTTATCAGGGTGTTAGTAGAGCTGAACTTTTAGTAGCGTAATAAGCCTCTCTTTGTACCATGCCAGAGGGATAACAGAAAATATTTCAAGTTCATGAAAACTAACAGGCGTTTATTGATGTAACGATGGTGTTAAGCTACTGAAATTAGACAAAAGATATGTAACATGAAACAATGATGGAATAAACACTATTATTCTTTCAGGTACAGTTATTTTTCTGAGGGATGAATCAAATGATTAGCTAGTCTTTTTTTAATTAATGAACATGTTATTGGCTCCCATTAGAACCCACTGTCTTTGTCTCATCTACATACAGACAGATACTCTGCAAGGCACAATCCCAATAGCTGCCAAGGGCTTTAGCACAATACTGTGCAGAGCAAAGTTTTAAACTAAATTAGATAACAACATTGATAGAGAATAATGTGATCTTCCCTTGAAATACCTCGTATGAGCCGAATGAGCAGCTTCTGCAGGACACTAATTTGCTAATCAATTAAGGAACAGTGAAAATAACAGAAGTGCCTACCCCAGAGTCAAATTATACTGATGAGGAAGGAAAAGGAAAACTTCTGGAGGTCCCACAATAATCAGAGTATTTCCTTTAGCTTTGTCCTGTATAGAGCTTCAGAGTAACAGCTCTTACTACTAATATAGTTTCAAGATAACCTTTAACATCCTCCCCAAAGACCAACAGAGATAGTGCAATAAAATTATTTTTCTTTTACTTGGTAACTATTGTCGGTTTATCTAAACTTCTAAGAAATTTAGTCCATCAGCCACATTTTCATGGTGTCTCACTATTTTCGTTTTCATTGCTTATTTCTGTATGCTTTCCCATTAACAGACATACATTCCTACAAAGTTTTCAAAAACATGGATTTTAACCAGTCTGAATGGTCAGCACTGACTGGTAGATATCTATCAACTGGACTCAGTTTGCGTACATCCTTTCTCACAAAAGTTACACAGGCACTCTGGATTCTTAGCTGGTCTCTGCTTTATGTTGTACACAGACACTCAGCATCAGTACATACTGTACCCAACAACTGTCCAGCAGATGCTCTGTAGATTCTGTCCCTACTACAGAGCACTTTAAACCAATACCACAGCCCTGAAAATGAAATTTCAGTAAGCTTTATCCAACAGATAAAAATTGATTGAAGGAAACTTTGATTACTTGTTTCCCAGGCTGTTGAAGGTGCTTCAGATGTATTTTGAAAATACCAGGTGCTTCAACTTTGACTCACTGCTATACATCAGGGTTTGCTGCTTGTCAAGCTTTATTTGTCAAAATTGGCAAATACAATAGCCACAGTAAAATCAAAATGTTAAGCAGGAATGAGTCATGAGAATGTCAGAGAGAATAACCTCAGTTTTTCTACTCTACTTAGGTCACATTATGACTTATTTATTTATTTTTAAACCATGGAAAATAAATTCAGGGTTTTTTGTTGTTGTTCAGAGAAGGAAAATCATCCTCAACCTGAATAACCAAACTGGCATTACTTCTGGCATATCCAGACACAAAATGCCTGGATATTTACAAACAGATCAACATTTTTAACTCATAAATAATGATGAATTAAATATGTCTAAAGATATGCCACTATGGAGCTGTGATCCCATCTGTCTTAACAAGGCTATCGTGCTGGGTTGGTACTTTTGTGTTGTGCCGAGCAACATCTGCACACTAAAACGAGTTACTGCTAAACCAATTTCCCAACATGATGTTAGTGTAACTATACAAATTGTAAATTAAATGCAAGACAAGGTCTTGACTGTTTGTGGTCATTACAGTTCCCATAATATTTGAATGGCATTCACTGTAACCCAGATGAATTTCCGGTTTGGGAAATTTCAACAATTGTAGAAATGTCCACTGTGGCTTCGTTCAAGTATAATATTCTTCCTGTCTGAAATTAGCATGTTCAGTTCCATACCCAGTAACAACAGTTGCTAGATTTTTGTGGTGAGTGAATCACTGCCATATCTGCAATCAGGATCTACAGCACCTAGTCAAAGGACAGTACAAGTAAATGTTATAACGATTCCAGTTTCCAACAAGTATCAAGGAAAACAGCATGATAGCAATTTAGTGATTTTATTCTTGCCTCTATTCATCAGAAGAAACATCCCATAATTATATTATTCAGCTTTATAGCTCATCGCTGACATTTTTCTAGAATTTTCTTTTTGCTCTGGATATCTACTAATAAAACTTTGAAAATAACACTCTTTCAACATCACACAAGCAATCAACTACAGGAGAGTCTGCAGACTTAATGACTTCCAGGAATACAGTGTTGCAACTGCATACAAAATACGCCACAAAAAAAAAGTGACAGGAAACAGAGAAAGAAACATAATAGTCAATATTAAATACATCAGGGTTCCTAAATACTTGATAAAGAGAGCGATATAATTAGAGAGCTAAAAGTTTCCCAAAGGTTTTATAGGTAAGAACTTCACCTTGAAGCCACTAAAACAGTCTTACTGGCTAAGAACTAGGGGAACACAGTTGTTCCAATTAGCACAAAGACATCTCACTTCAGCAGTCATGAATTCCAAAAACTTGATTGGCAGGGATGGGAAATGTACACTGAAGGCAAAAAGTGCTAAAGCAGATCTAAGCAAAGTACAAATCAAACTGTACACAGGAACATCTGTCTTTGTATAAAACTACAGTTAACGTAGTTAATGAACAAGTTCTCTTTCAAAATGCCCTGACTTAAATGAGGAATGTGATTCATCCCACTTGCCGGCTCCAGGAAAGTGAGGAAAATGAACAGTGAACTCAACTGGATTTTAGTGTAGGGATTTAACTGTCTGCTTCTTGGACACATCTGAAGTTATAAAATAAGCAACTTCCTACTTTCAAAGGGAAATAAGCATTGAAGTGTTCTTTTGGCCCCTTGAGTAAATAAGTCAGACTGATTACATTCACATGCCCTAACAAATATTGCTCTGTTGATTCTTTTGCAGAGTTTACTGCAATAATTAAGGTCCATTCTCTAATCCGCTGGCCCCAGGAATTACAGAGTTATGCCCTACAAGCTAAATAAAGGGCATTGCCTCTGATCTGCCAGCAGATTTTAAGAGTGGATGATCCTGGCCCAGTTAGCCTGTCCTGCTAGTCTGTTTTGCCCAAGAGATGGAGACCAGAATAACCTTAAGCTGAGCTGTGTGAAACAACAAGTACTGTTGTCCTGAGCAGGGAGGATTAGGTGGAAATACAGAAAGCTGTGTAATTCACACGTCCCTTAAGGTCACAAAGGGAACCTCCCTCTCCGCCACTGAACAGCACAGCTTACAACTGGCAAAGATCAGGCTCTATTTCGTCTTTACTGTTCCATTGGACGTGAGCTTGTCTATCTTCCCTTCTGCCAACAAGCAGGTTAATCACACACAGCAGGCACAACACAAAGAGAGCGACCAAAAAGGGTATTAAATTGATGGCAAATCCAAGGCAGGGGGTTGGAAGTGGATGCCCATCAAGCTCCCTTGCACCGTGAGCCCTTCTGTGATTCTACAATTAGGGTACCTGCGTGGGCCCTGCTGCACATGTTGTTTCCCACCTCACACCATCCACAGGATCGGAATCAAAAAGTAAAGAAAATTCACCTAACTCAGCATGGCTTGTAAAAGATCCAACATGTTTCTGCCAGCAGCGGGCGCTGGCTGTAGGACTCCAGAGGAGCGAGCATGGCTGCCCTCTGCAGCTGCAGCCCTGGCAGGTTCTGGAAGGTTCTGACAGCAGCACAGCTGGCGGTGCCTGTGGGGGATCGGACTGAAGGGAGGGCAAGCACACACTGCACATGTTGAGGTGAAACATCTTTTCCGCGCTCCTGATAAATCCTTGCGGATTTGTACTTACATAGGGAACCTGAAGTCCCTTGGCGACCAGATTCTGAAGAAAAAATAGCCTCTCCTCGCACTGAAAATACCTTCAGCAGCATGTTGTAGGTCACAGCCCTCAGGAACCCGCAGCTGCCCCTCACACCATGTACCACTGCATGCTCAGCACAAACACCAGCAACTTCAATCGCAGTCCATTTCGATTCCAAGCCATTTCTATCTTACATTTTCCACTTTATTTCGGAGCACCAAATGGAGCTTACAGGAATCACTGAGGGTGGAATTCAGCTTTCTGAAATAGAGGCTTATTTTTAAGAAGCGAGAAATGCTCTTTGAGGATTCATACTTACATAGGGAACCTGAAGCCTCTTGGCAACCAGATTCTGAAGGAAAAAAAGCCTTTCCTCACACTGAAAATACCTTCTTCAGCATGTTAAAAATGGGGAAGTGACTACAGTGAAAGAACATATCTGCATAAGACCATAACTTTGAGGTGGTGAACATATTAATTTCCCTTGGTCTTCCCCCCCCCCCCCCCCCAAGAGCAACCTTTCCAGCAGGAATACTGCTTTTGTTTCCAGAGTAATGGGACACAGAAGACAGTCAAAAGCATTTGAACAATTTTGATTACCAATACACCTTGTTAAGGTCACAGTTTAGAGTAAAATTAGACAAAATTGTAAAAGTGAGGATATTTCATTAGTTTGCCACAGCACATAGGGAACTCTGTCACTTCGACCTTCAAATGAAGGTTGATTGTCCTTATAAAAATATGTTGCAGTTTATCCAGAAACCATAGGTGTTATGTACAGCTTTTATGTTCTGGTGGCAGGAAACCAAAAGAGCACAAAGAAAATGATCCTACTAACCTTAAACCCAGTTAGTCTTAAGTAAGAGCATTACATACATTTTCTGACATCAGATGCAAACTTTTGGTAATGTTATTAAATAGTTCCTTTCACTGTTGCTTTTCATCTCACTTTCTACTGTGAACTGTGACCCTTCTGTGTTTATAAGACTGAAATATATTTCCACTTCAGACCCAAAAGTGCATTGGCCTTCCCTTCATGAGAAGAAAACTGTGTTATTCATGATGAAAAGCACAAATCCAACTTGTCAACCTCCTTGAAAGCCAAACAATATTCTTCAGGGAAAAGTCTCAGTATCCACTCAGTACAGACCTTCACCGCACTGTATCTTCTTTTCAAAGGTAATGGCTGTTTTCACATCCACTGCATTTGTACCTTATTGAGGATTAACTTTTCACAGTGTTTGTTTATAATTCATTCCCACTCACCACAACGTTATTTCTAGCTTTGCATAAACATTTTATCTGGTATGACATCCCTCCAAACCTTACCACGTGTCTTGTCCATTACAACTTTAGTAGCAACATCAACACATTAATCTAAACACACTAACACTTCTTACCTTAGAGATTTTCCCCAATTCTGACCAGGAGTTTAATTGTTAGCCCAAAAAATTAGCCACAAATAAGCAGGTCCCTTGCAAAAAATTTCTGGAAACATACTCTTGATAAAAAAAAATATCACTACAGTTATGCAACACTTTATGACTATTTCTTGCCATGCTTGTTATATTTTCTTTCTAGTAAGAATGAAAAAAATGATGCTATCATGAAAACAATACCTTACAGGAACAATTCCTTGAACTACTTGCATTTCTCCACATAAGCTAAGCAAAAGCTGAGATAACAATAACATGTACAGAACATTTCAATCCTAGAAGTAAGGCATTTGCATGGATATGCCTCTTCCACTAATTACAGACAAAATTATCGCAGTGTATAAACACTATAAAATGCTAGCTGTGCAGGCTTTTTTTTTTTTAAACCAAGATATAGCTAAGCACAAATTCACATTTCATTATAAACTTTTGTTTGGGCACAGTAGCACATGCAATGCCATCCTTATAGAACTAAACTTTTCTCACTGTCAGAAACTATTTAAGTACATAACTAAGAATGTGCAGCAAAAAAAAAAAAAGGCAAACAAAACTAGTTGCAGCCTGCAGAGATGCTAATTAAAATTAATAACAAAGTTATTTCCAGTATCTTGAAGTTAAAACTGCAAAACAATGAAAATGATATGATATGGGTGTTCACCTTGGGACAAAACCAAGAAGAGCATAAAACATGAATTCTTCTGCCATGAAAGACATTTTGAGTTCAAGTAGCCACTGTACCAGGTTCCTCAAGAATAGTACAGGAATAAGCTATAGCCTCACAGTGGTCAAATACCAGGTTGTTTTCAAGCCCAGGTCCCGAACTTCACATGAACTCCCATCCTACTCAGAGCAGTGCCCACTTTATCTTCTCTACAGTCTCAGAGTTTACAGGAGGCTACTGATAATCTGAAAAGAACAAACCCAGCAAAACTGTTGCAAGGACAAAGGATGATGATAGTGTTACCTTTGAAAAAAATTTTTTTAGCTATTAAATTTTTCAGTTTCACAATCATCACCTGAATAATCAGGATATACATGCACTACTTTCTAAATCTATAGAAAACATATCATTATGAGAAATTTATGGATAAGATTTTCTCACCTCAGCAGCATTAACAAACACCACTCTAATATTCAAACAAGAATTTGTCAGTATTTTTTGCTAGAAGCTAAGTGGAAAACATACTGAATTGGCTCTCTCCTGCTTTTGTGCTGTTTAGAACGGGCAAGAACGGTACAGAGTTGCTATCACCTGATCATAAATTATGGTAATTTTGTACAAGGAAAGGCCATGACTATAGTGGAAAAGAATCATGAATTATTTAGTTAGACTTCACAATATAAGATTACAATGAGCCTTAGTTAAGTGGAACTTTTGCAAAATACTTGATCGGACATTTTTACCCAGAGAGTTGGGTGTTATTTTTCATTAGAATGAAATCTAACTATTCATTTATTTGCTTATCCTGGAAAGATCACCCTCTGTTGTGTCTGGTTTTCAGTCTGCAAATTTTGTTCTGGAACTCCATGTTAAAAATAGTGAAAGAGAAATAAGAAGAAAATAATACATTGCATAAGTTCAGTCTAGCCTTAAGTAAGGAGCATCATGGCCACACATTTATAGCAACTCACAAGCTACAGCATCAAAAATGTCAGGTAGGATGCTGAGGACCATGGTGAAGTGTTTATTTCTGAGAACACCATAAAAAAAAAACACTTAGCAATTCTCACTTGAAAATACATAGGAAGTCAATAGAGTACATGATGTAAGTAGTCAAACTGGATTTTTTCCATAACAGTCAATATAACGAACACCCCACCTCCCCACAATGATGAAATCTTCTCAGGATTTCAGTCTTCTAACAAGAACCTGCATCTTGTTTGTGGGTTATCAAATAAATATACTTTAAGAGACTCCTGAACAAATTGGGAATTTCAGATGCAAAGTAGATAATGAGAATCTAATGTTCCATTATCAGTTATTAAAAAAATAGCAATTGTCATGGCAAGGGAGCATAGCCATAAATGAAGAACAGTTTTAAAATTAATGCTCATTTACAATTTTTAATGCAAAATAATATATTTTTTTACTAAGTAGAATTTTTCATTTATTACCTTAGCTTTAATTTTAACTAAATTATTTACCACCATAAAAGGAGCCCAAACAGAAATAGAGAAATACAAGTTCTGCCACAAATGTATTTGGCTTATTTCTCCGGACATGTGCATTTCAATGCGAACAGTACTTTCTAATTGGACCCCAGAAATAAGCTCAATGACTTCATTTCCCCATGTCCAAAAATACCCCTCTAGCAGGTTTTGATCAATCACATACAAGACGACCAGCTTTACACTTAAAACTTGCCTAGTTTTTCCAGAGCCTATTAACAGAAGGTCTATTTTCAAGTATCACTAGCAGGGCTTTAGAAATAACTATTAGATCAAAAAATGTTCAATACATTTATTTAATATGCTACAGAGCACCTGTTGTACCACTCCAAGTTTTGAAATAAGTTTTTAATTTATCCATACTAACAGCTCAGGTACTGTGGGAAACAAGGTTTTAGTGACCAGCATGTGATCCACACCTCCCTACAACTACAGACTCCTCTATGACCTTAAGCTACAGAATGGGGGAGAGGACAAGGAAGCAGTACAACCGTGAGTGGTTATAAAGGCACAAATTCACCCTCAAATTGCCTCAGGGCATCACATTTTTCTAACTGGATCACCTCAGCACACTTGATGGCCTAATCTGTGTTTCTTTACAAACCATCCCCTCAGACCAAGGTACACTTTGAGTGACAGTGAAACAGCTTCTTTGACATCTTGTGTCAAAGGTGTTCCCAGCCAAGCTTGGTGTCTCCTGTATCTTTTTTGTTCCTTTCTGCCCACTGACACCACAAAAATTAAATAAGTCAGAATGATGTAAACTTTAAAAAAATTCTATGAAACTCAGAACCAAATTGTTTCTGCGGTTCACAACAGGCAGTTCCCAAATCTTTGTTTTCATAATTATGTTACAGAAAATACCTATATGTGTAAACAATATGGAAATAACAAAACAACCCCCTTACAACCATTTTATAGTGTTCTGCAAATCATGCAAGATCCAAGCAAGGAATGATCATAGTACTTATACCATATCCTACCACGTAAAGTAAAGAATCTATTCAACTGATGCAGATGATATATTTAAATATATTGAAACTTCAGATATTATTTCATTCCTAACTGATCATTTTGAAACTATATATAAATTTATTATGTAAATATATATGCACTTATTTGCATATGTATATAGCCTACAAGCAGAAAAAAGTCAGTCTGTAACACAAAGGATTTATGAATACATAATTATCCAGTGAGAAATTTGTAAGGCATTCAGGGACAAAGCCAGCTATTTAGTGACTATCCTTATTTATAATTTACTGAATATTGTATTTTATTTTTTTGTATTTTACCTCCCATAAAGAATCTGTACAATATGTATGCAAGTAATTTTCAGTGATGTTTTAAAAGATATTGTAAACATGTTTTCAGCTATTTTTCCATGTGTTAAAGATGACAGAAGATGTTACTAGTGATGTTTTTAGTGGGTTTTAAGCTCTGAGGGTAGGAAATCATTTTGCCTGTCTCCCAAAATGAATTGTCTAATCAGAATACAAATTGTACTAAATTTGCAAGTAATTCCTTACAGCACATCTCACTGACTTTTCAGAATCATCAGAATTTTAATTTAGCAGAGAAGACCTCACTCAATTCATGGATATTGATATGTGCAGCTGAGAATGATGAGGCTAAGCTATAGAATGGCCAGTACTACCAGATCAACACTGGAGCTTCCTTCAACCTTCTGAACACACCAGGAAAACTCATTTGGCACTGCCACTAGACTGTACAGAAAACATCAGAGTTGAGTAGACTGGATTTTGGGTCCTTCACAAGCGTGAAATACAAAGAGCAGTTGGAGGTTTGTGTCCCTGGAGGAGGAGTAATTTGTCCCCCTGAGAATATCTGAAACACCTTAGATCATCTTTGAGCAGGGACTAAAGGGGACATTACCATTTAAAGTCACTTACTCAGTGCTTCTACAGATATTTCGTGGAAAATACAGCATTTAAAACAAGATCCCCATAACAGCCCTTGTTTATAAGGAGTTAAGTGCATCTGTTCAAAGAAACTCATATGTCAAACTACTAATAGGTGCTGCTTTAGAATGTAAGATACATTTTTGCCTTCTCTGACAATGCTGCATAATACTGAGCTCACTTTGAACTCTCTCTGCCATAACACTGAGATAAACAAGCTCCTTCTTCCATTTTTATTTTAAACCTTAGTTCGCAGTGGTATATTTCCATTCCACTAAAAATCTCCCCTGCATTGTGCATCTTCTGGAGCACAATTAAGTATCTGTAAAACCTGACTAATTTCCAATTTATAAAAAGTAATGCAATTATCTTGTTCAAATTAGATTTAATTGCAAAGGCTCTGATTGCTCAAAGAGTATTATTTTCTTGATACATGCTCTGCTGAAAACTCTCCTTATTTCAACACAGTGCACAATATCCATTTCTGGTTGTATACCTCTCCTCCTAGTTTGAAAATCTGTGCTTAATTACACCACCCTGGAATATCTCCCTAAATGATACCTGGTTTCCAAACCGCAATGTTCAAATTCAAAGGAGAAGACTAAGAACCTTTAAAGAGAGAAGCATGTGCAAAGATCCTGCAGTCTGGGGGGGAGTTAAAGAAATAAAATCTACAGAAAACTAGTATCCATCAATCTTGCAAAGCAGGTACACCATTTTATCCTCCCTTCAGCAGTGCCAAAGAACCGTTTGCAGGAACACAACAAGCTGCTGGATATGTCAGCTGCAAATTAGTAAAATTGCTATCACGGTGTATGTGAGGATGGAAAACATTCCACTTACCATCTTCCTCAGAATATATACTTCAATAGTATCCACAGTACCTGCATGTCAGCATTCTCCTATTGTCTTTATTGCTTTTATTCCATAAACTGGCATCAGAAATAAGAGCCAAAGAAAGTGATAATAATGTAGATAGGGATGCCTCAGTGCCACATTCACTTACCTGCAAAGGGAAAAGCACAGGGTTTGAGCTCGCTAATCACAGAAGTTAGCTAATCTTATTAGACAGCTGCTGATTATCTCTGACACAAAGAAGGATTACATGAGGCAGGAAAAGAAATAGTTTTTAATAGACATCAATCATTTGTATTGGGGGAAGAAAACAAATATTATTGTATTTATCAAGAGATCATAAACATTTCCCATTCTGTTTGCTAAAGAGCAGATGTGACAATGAAACAGGTGGTGGAAATATAAACCCTTCTAAAACCTCCAGGGTGTTTTCTCAGGGAGTGTCTAATGATTGTCACTAGATCTGTTGCAGCTCTTACTTTATAGGCTAACGTGGTGTAAGTAGTTGCTGGGGTTTTGCCAGCGATCTCCTAGGCAACTGGCTGCTCAAAGGAGCCACAAATAGAAGCAGTAAACCCCGCTCCCAGTTTCAGCCTAAAAGCAGTTTTCACTTGTAACATTCTCTGTGCAAAAAATATGCGTTCCACAAAGGTATGGGTGATCAAAAAATGTATTCCCTTTCTCAACACAATGCAGCCACAAATGTTGGGAATAAGAGGCTGATTTGTGTGTTACTTTCAGGAAAATAACCAAGCGGTTGATAAAAACGCTTCCAATTTGCTAAATTTTAAAAAGTAAATCTCTAGTAACATCGAAGCATTCACACAGACTGCTCTGTGATGCACAGGATGGCCATTTGGTTCCTCAAGCATGAGAAAACAAATTTTGTATATTTTTAGAAATTATAATGTTTCTTATATTTTTACTTCTGTTTAGCTTGCACTACAATCAAATTTATTAAACTTTGATCACTCATGCATTTTATTTAGAAAGACAATAAATAGCAAGTGAAATCTAGAGTGAGTAATCTACTGTCAGCTGTTCCAAACAAGCTGATATATTAATTACATCTCTCTAAGAATGACAATTTATCATTTATGTTTTCCTGCTAAATACAACTTTTATTTTTCTCCAGCAATTGTCCTTGAAACTGTAAAAACAGGGAATACTTTTGTGACTGTTAGAATTACTCGTAAATGATTACAGATTATCTACACAGTGATTACCGAGTTTCTTCTGTATTTATATAGAACTATGATGTTGCACAGAAAAAAGTTGCAATTGTCCAGTATTGAGAGAGATTGATGAAAAACTTAGAGTTCTCCAGGAAAATCAAATTGAAATAGATTTCAAAGCTAGAATTAAATAAAATGTAAATGGTTTCAGAAAAGGGTATTTCCTGAGTTATTAAAACAGAGTCCAGATGATAGGTAACAGCAGGCATAGATTTGCTAACAAAGTATACAGAATCAAAACATAAGAAATCTCATGCTGCTAACTTATGTCAGTGTTACACTGATGAGGTCAACATTTATTTTAAAAACCTCCTACCATCTCTTAGCAGAGAAACAGTCAAGGAAATACTTCAGTAAACACATTACTCATACAGACACCTTTTTAAACACACAAAAAACCCATGATTTTATCAGTCTTTATTTGAATAAATGAAAAGTTCAGTTTTAAAGCTAGTAGATTTTGCATGTACATAAATTCTATTTTCTTCATTTGAAGACTTGCATTACTTAAAAAGCATCTTACAACATTCTGTTTAGGCTAAGCACAGACATTTACCATAACTTGGAGTTCTATCATTTACAGGTTTTGAATGCTACGAAAGCATTTGAAAAAGGACTCTTTTTTTTGCACTTCATACTCTACAATGAAAGTACAAAATGAAGTACATAAGCTGGCTTGGGTGTCTAAAACAGCCTAGGCACATCACACTAATAATGAATTAATATAATCTACTTTTCAACTGTGCAGCTTTTGAGATAACTTGCACAGCAGTTTCTGTGGTACATCCACACAACGTTGTACTGTGTCACACAGACACAGCCTAAGTGACCTATCACATTATCTCATTCAACCTCTCCTGATACAAGGTGTGTAGACTCCAGATACACAGTGTATATCATGCTTACCTGCAGAGCCAGTTCTGAGTAGATGGACTCTGTCTTTAACTACTCTTCAGCTGAAAGTGTTGAGCATTAGGAGGCTTACCCTTACCTGAGCAAACTAGTTACAGCAGCCTGGTAGTGAACGACCTCTGCATCTGCTGGGGCAACCAGCAACACTCATCTTATTAAGTCATCTCCTTCCTTTTCTTGAAAACTAGGTTCTAATTGGAGTTGCAATAGCAATACAGAAAATTATTTTAATAGCTCATCTGAAAGCTTCTGTACCTGCTGCTCACATGAAGGACCAGTGGGGATTAAGAGGAACAGGGACAACCAACATGCATTGAGCCTTTGGGGATATTCCCACAAAGGACTCAACTGGGCAAAGGCAATGGGCTAAGGGTTTTGCAATCCTGACCTCATGTGCACAAGCATGCTGGTAGCAATATCATTGCAGGAGTTTCTGCAAGACAATGACAAGCCTGATCCAAGACCTTACAATCTACAGTAATAGCTAGGGAAAAAGGACATGTTATTCACCACTTTTTGAGGAAGTAGCAGCAGCAAGGAAGGTTGCAAAACAAAAAAGAAAAACAGCAGCAGCAACTGTGCGGATGGATATAAGGTTTTTAGGAAGTAAGGGCAAATGGTCTTCTTCATCACTGAATTCATCCAGAAAGCGTCATAAGGAACAAACGCGAAGCAGTACTTCCTGCATTTGGAGTCTTTCTTGCATGGCCAATGTTTGCAGTCATTAGAGTGGAGAGAAAGACAGCTGCTTGGACAAATAGCACAACATTTTTTCAGTGTTTACAACCAAGTGTTTGTGCCATTCCTTCAAAGAGTTATGAATGGAAAGTTTTCTTTACTAAGTTCTGCTATCCGAGGACACCCGAAGCATTACTTAGAAAAAAAACTGCACAAATAGACCACTGTAAAGAGATGTTCTGAAATACAAAAGAAACTACATGAATTAATTCAAAAAGAAATTTATGACAGCATCTTACTTTAAAGAGACTCAACATGAAGTCATTTGCAATGGCTGCTTTTCTGGGGAACAAACTTCATTGTAAGTCTGCTAGGGAATTGCAAATGTGAAAAGGCTCAGGTATATCCATTCAAGGTTAAGAGAACAAAGCCACAACTATTATATAAATGCCCACACAGGTTGATCTCAAATTTCTAAGGACTTTTCTCCTATTCTACCAGTAGGCTGGAAAAGGAGACAAACCTTTCAAGTCCATAAAGGTAGTATAGATACTCCATCTGAACAAGATCAACATTCTGTACTGTAATATAAAACAATCCAAACATTAGCTCTCTGTGAACTCATGTCCCTGTGCTCCTATGGCCCTGCAGCTAAACAAGCTAGGCACAGACCTGGACTTTACTCTGGCAGGGCAGGCTGTAAGGAACATACTACCCACCTTGAAGCACTGATTCACATAAATTTGTGACATGCTCTGATGACTTTGGGGGGGAAAAAAAAGTTGATTCATTACTAGGATTCTAAGTCTGCATTCTGCTGATTTGTATTTCCTTCTATTCACTTTTTCCAGTTTTATGACAACACACATTATGGTTCCAATTTTCACTGTCTGCAGTTAATAAAAGTGTGTGAAGTTTTTTTCTACTGAAAAGTAAATACTACTAATATTGTGAAGTGCCTCTTTGTTCCATTTAAATTTCAGAATTCTACATCTGACACAAATTTCTGATATCAGTTTATATGCCCTGCAATTTCACTGTTAAAAACTAAAGGCCACTGAGAAATGAGGGATTTCTAAACATCCAGAGGACTGAATGACAAAAATAACAACCTTAAACCTTGAAGTGACAATTTCTATCACCTCCCCACCCCCTCCCAAAAAATAAAAGTAAAGTTTTCCAATAGCATAGGAAGACTTGCATCCTTTGGAAAAATCTGCTCTACTTGTAACAGCATCATCTACAGAACATGAGCACTATTCATCTCATGGAAGTAACTTGGATGTCATGTAAGTAACTCCTGATCATCGCTATTGGAAGCAAAGTTGCTGAACAGCTGTGCTACAATCAAATAAAAACAATTAAACTGGAAAAAAATGGAGGTAGCACTTTAAAAATGTTTCCATGCATAGTTTACTGGTCTCACGGCACTGTGCCATTCAGATAAGCTGTACTTACACACGCGTCCACCCTATTATTTCTATCACACATGAATATGTTCACTCAGAGCCAAGTAAAATTGCAAAAGCACCATTAACAGAAACTGACATGACATTTTCTTCTCCTAGAAGACGGGTTTGTTGCTCATGAGCACTGCAGTCAGTCTAAAGGACAAGAAAAACAAACCAAGCCTGCCATAAAAAGAACAAACACTTCTGAAAACCAAAACTCACACTGTACATAAATACTATGACAAGAAAATAAAGAGCAAACAAATGCCTTTCTAGAGGAGAGCATCTTTGTGTCATCCCAATTAACAATGAGCAACAAGGATAGAAAAGTGGCTGTCCTTACTATTTGGCTGAAAAAAAATATGTTCCTGACCAATTATATTGTGAATGCATATAATAATGAGGTGTACAAACTGAAATGGAAAGGAACAGACACCTGGAGTTTAATATTGCAGTGACTGCAAATGGCCCCAGTCATACCCTACTCAAGATTTTCTTTTAATTTATTTAAAACAAACGGGAACTATGAGAAGTTAGGACACAAATTTAGTTTCACAATGAAAACCCCAAAGCACTGAGCTCCTCAATTTGCATTTTAGCAGAAATTAATCATCTGACCACTTCACAGGTATGGCCTACCCACAATCTATCTCAGTACTTCACTCTTGGCTAGATATCTTTGGTCCAGAATTCCCAAGTTAAATAAGAGCAAAGATGGAATTGCTAGGATTGGACTAAAGTGGAAAAACTGAAAACAAAACTATTGCTGGAATGAGTTTTTTCTACACAATCACTGGCTGCACCTATATTCTGAGTCCCATAAAACTCCTGTGTTCCTCCATACCTTTTAAACCAGGCTACTTGGAAAGGCTGAAAGTGAAAACCTAGTGCTGGAGATTCTCCAAAATGTCAAGGATATGTGTTATGCATACTTAAAACACCACTTTCCTGAAAACGTCAATATGAAACAGTTCAGAATTTAATGAAAATAATTAACGTTGCACATTTACTATAGTCTTCTCTCTTACGGAGTCTCTTGCAGTCATTTTTCAGTAAAACAGTGGCTTCTATACTAGTTCTAACAAAACTAGCATTTTTTCACTAGAATAATTTCTCTTGGTTTTGGTGCAATGGCAGATAATTCCATGGCTAAAAAAGATAACAAAGAGCTTGTTTTTGGTCTGCTACTTCTGTCATGAAAGGAAATACTCTTTCAGTCACAACATTGGCACTGTTTTCCATGAAGTAACATGCCTTGTTTGGCATTGGGACAACACTTGGCACTTGATCCAAAAGTACCAAAATTTACCTCATGAAACTGGCATGCACAAGAGTTATATATCCCACAGTTATTTCAGTTAATATCAAATCAACTTAATTAAGCAGCAAGCACAAGCACATGATGATGAATTACACTAATATCAGAATATAGGGGTAAAAACCCTGACACTTAGGAAATTATTTAGTGGAAAAGAATGATTACAGAGTACAAAAAATACTTTTATTTAGAATGTTAAAAAAAATAATCAGGCTACCTTCTAAAAAAGCATACTTCTGTTGAACTAGAAATAATGAAGCTGGTTAAAGAAATGACAGGGTGAGATTTTCTGCCTCATGCTGTGGAAGAGTTTAATCACCATGACTCTTCCTAGCTCTGTGTGCTATGAATTTATGAATTTCAGATAAGTTATGCATGCTGTGCAAATTCTGAAAGAAACCGAAATGCCTGGAAATATTAACACTAATACCCGAGGCAGCTGGAACTTGGGGAGGTGCTATATTCATATCACAAAGGTGTCAGAACAGGGAAACAACAGCAAGAGAGTGTGATAATTTCAGGTGGGCAACAGTTTAAGAATTCTGAGATCTTGAATTTTGGCATCTCTATACTCAGAGTTACAAACAATCTTCCTGCTGAATACTCCCCAAAGGCGGATTCAGCTCAAAACATTTATCCACCTCAGAAGTCCTCTTGTTATGAATTGCAGAGTGTGTGTTCTTATGCTATTCTGAACTACACAAAGGCAAGTGTGGAAGATGCTAAGAGTCGGGTTAAGAATTTATTGACTGCATTTTACTATATTTACTTGGTTTCATAGACAGTGAGAAAGAAATAATTTGATGCTTTTGGAAATTCAGAAGAGTAATCTTCAATACTGATGAACTAGACTGAATAAGGGTAACATACCAGGACACTGGCAGCTGCTTTGGGAAGCCTAGTGGGAAAAAAAATCTGCAAAAGAAGTTTTTCTAGGAACTGATCTTTACTATTAATGGAAACAGAAAACACAGCAACAGAAAATGTGATTCTGGAAGAGCTGTGCTGTTTACTAGGATTTTCTTTCCTGACTCTTGAAGTACCTTAACCACATAACTTTGCAAAAAAATCCTGCAAAAATAAACCAGTGATTGCAACTCGCTACAAAAGAACAACCTAACGAGGTCTTCTATTTTCAACCACGTTGTAAATTCCCACATGCATGAAAACCACTGTGGAATCGTTATTTCCAAGATACCCAGAAGAGCTTCAGAAGGACACTTAGAAGAAGCACAGCACTGTACTAATACAGCTGGAGAACTACTACACTACAACTGGTTCTCATCAGCCAGATCAAACTGAACATACACTCCATGAATACACAGAGTGAGCTTTAGAACCTGAGTTATTTGGCAATGGAAGAACAGAAAGACAGTGAAGGTTAAGAAATAGGCACGCATTCACTTCCTGATGTTAGACTGCTCTTCTGAAAGCTGAAAAAAGCTATTTGCAAAACATGCATGTATACCAAACCCATTCTGTACTACTACTGCAGACACTTTGGAAAAAAGCTTAGCATAGAAATAAAAACACCAGGAAAGAAGAGTCAGCTCCAGGCCTCACATTACTTATGGTAAGGAATCAAGTGGCATTGCTTTAAGAACCTAATTCTCTTAATAGCTACTGGTTCACTGATCACAGCTCATGAAACAGCTTGCTTTCCAGTTTATAGCTAGAAGATAATTCAAGGAGGAGCAAGATTTCACATGAAGAACTACACGAATGACAGAACATGGAGGAGGTTTCTGCCTTCCATTTCTACAGTTGCTGGTGAGGGTGAAAATAAGAGTTTCATCAGATGAAATGGAAATCACATTAAGGTCTGCCAGGCTGGCAGGAATAGGCACTTGCCTAGCAGCTGCACAAAATACAAGAATCTATTGAGCACATCCATCCTACAGACTACTTGCAAAGGCCCTAACAAAGGCATCAATCAATTGGAAAAAAACAGAGATACCCTATGGCAGAAAGAGGGACAGTCCAGCAACCATCAGAACACAGGAATAGCAGCAGTGCATCTCTGAATCCTGAGCCCTTTCTGGCTTCTAGTTGACTGAATTCTGGCTCCTCCTGACCCCAGGTAATGCTATGGAACAGGTTTCCTCCTTATTTGCTCTCCAACTTTCCCATTTTGCTACTCCCCCTTCCAACAGGTCTTCTGGATTTGTTTCTTCTATGCAAAAATAATTAGATGGTAAAAGATTGGGAGGATGTGGAACTATCATGGTTATTTTGATTCTGCTCTTCTTGCTTACATTTTTGCTCCCCAACCCCTTACTATTTTAACAGTGAAAAGGCAGAATATAAGAGCCAGGCCCTTACCTCACACAGACTTCTGCATAAAAGGGCTCTAACTATAATTGCTGATTCTACACAACTATTGAGAAATAAACTCAAAATTAAATCCTACTAAATAGGTATTTTTCTCTTAGACTCTTTCACAGCTCCCTGAAACAGCAACAAAATTGAAGACTGTCCACTGAATGGCACGTATGCACAAGATAAGCTTGAAAAGAAACAACAAACAATTTTTGGCTGGCTGAATGCCACCTGTGAGGAGAACAACAATTCCTCTTCTTGCAAGAGAGGACCAAAGAGATCAACGGGGCTTTAAAACATCTTGCTTTAAGCTATTATATCCATTCCCCACAGTGTAATTGCTTACTTGAATACATTAAGAGAACTAAGTTTCTGTACAGTAAACAGAGACCATGCTCATCCCCACCCTCCTTTAATTGGCTATAAAAGTAGCTGAAATAATGCAAAAGCAATTTGCATGATAAGCCAGAACTATGTTTTTCAAATTAAAACATTTCAGCTTTAATTAGATTTTAAAAAAATGAATTGGATTTTTCACTTTCTTACATTGATATCAATTGCTTTTTCACTGTCACATCTTCCTTCATCTGCTTGGACAAGATTGAAAACTAACTCATCAGAAAGTAACAAGAAGTTGCATCTTGGAAAACATAATGGAAGCGTCCCCCTCTTTATTAGGAGGATTTGCCTGTATTAGCTGGAATTAGCTTTGTATTCCCTATCTTCTGGTTTTCTCCACATATTGGAAGCAAAGACAAAATGCTTTGTTTCCAACTCAAGCATGAAAATTCATGGATGAAGTGGTTATTCACAGAGGCTGCAAACTAGCTGCACACCCCACAGCTAATGCACATAAAACAGGAACCTACCTTGTCTGTGCAACCAGGGCAGGCAGCCACACCTCCAGCACAACAGGACTAGCCATCCTGCCAGCCCTCTCCACCTCAAAGCAGAGTGGTGAGAAATCTGTCACTGTATCTGAGAGAAATAAAAGCAGCAGGAATTCTGGAGGACTGCACCGTCATCTGATTACAAGTTTTGGCACACCAGCCATTCAGTGATTACTCACAAGCCACACAAGGTTCTGAAAAGGAGCCACCTTCCTGAAGTGAGGAGGCTACGGTTAGCTTCCTGCACCTAAAGGGCCTGCCTCTCCAATATGTGGTATGGTTAAAGACACATGAATGAAGAAAGTGACAAGTTATTGCTTAAGCTCTCGCCTTCTCTATGAATTGTACTGAAAAATTACCTTTATAGTGAAGAAAAATACTGCATGACAGTAAGAGACTGTATTGAAATCACATGCAGTACTGAAGAACAGCAAACTGAAGAAGGAAGGCAGAAAAGTGAGGAGACAGGCAAATTGTTACCAAATACATAAACACTGCAAAGTATTAATCAACCTTGTTTCTACCTTTATCAAGTTGATGGTATACAGTAGAACATAGTGTGAAAGATTTCATAGTAAGTGCAATTCATTGCAAAGAGAGAACAACAAATTTTGCTTCCAATGAGATCAGGTTCTTGCTTAGTCTTCACACCTGACACAACGCACCAGCCAGAGAGAATAAAATTACTCTTTTCATTCTCTGCCGTATTTCCCACACTTACACATCCCTGACAAAAGCAAGTCATTTTCAAAACATTTCTAGCACTAATGTACCTGATTCTTTGAAATAATACATATACATAAGCCACAAAGAAAGCTTCAAAACTCTGTATAAAATTTGCAGCATCTACTGGCTATTAGCATATCTGCAAAAGTTTAAGTGATTTCTATCAATTTATCTCATCAGATAAACAGATACACTATCAGCTGTGCTTCTCTGATATTTCCAGTATAAAGTTCACTGACAGTCTTGAAAAGGAGAGAACAAGCTCTGATGAATTTCCACTCTCAATCTCAGGCAGAAGCATCCAGTCTTAAATCCATACATACAGGAGTTCTGATTTATGGATACAGTAGTTAGAGGAGTAAATTTTAATAAATGGTTTAAAGAAATTTCACATTTTTCCCTTCTAAAAAAAAAATTAAATCCTCTATTATTTCCAAATTGACTTTTAAGAAGTTGACGAGAGTAGACAACTAACTACCTAGACTTAATCCCACCAGTGTAAAGTCTTGCAGACAACATAAGAGAACATAAAAGGAAAGGCAACAAACGCAAAGCCAAGAAGCATGAACTAAAACACTTCTACTACAACAGGGACAGCAAGGTAACCAAACACGCCTTGAGAATATGCAACAGCTTTTATGGCTGCTAATCCTGTGATGGTGTCAGGATTTCATAGCTCATCCCAAGGAACACATAACTGCTTGACAGGTCTGCATGGATGGCACTTTTTTTTTAGGCCACACTGGCCTCATTCTATTTTACAGCAGCCAGGCTAGACAGCAGTCAAATCTCCCCCTATCTTACCAGTTTTCCTTCATTCTTTCAGACTTGGTTACTCTTTCACTTATTCAATTTAGCCTTCTGTAATGCAGGTTTCACAGGATCGGATGTACCTGTCTACATGGTGATAAATTCTAAGCTTGCAACTGTTAAAACTTTGTACCCTTGCTAGACCAGGGAAAAATCATCAGCTGCTTTCAGAGCATCCTCTTACAACCCTGTAAGGACCATCCCAGCTACCTGAGTACCAGAGAAATGTAAATATCTTCCACATTGTATCCCCTTTGAGAACAGGTGCAACACCATGGAAAGCATGGCAATGACAGCAGAACAACAAGGTCCCAGGCTGCAGCAAAAGAGGATTTGCCCAAATGGAACAGAAATGGACACAGAAATAAAGGAAAGAAGCTATTTACCTTCAGAAAGCCTCAGGTAGGCAGAAATCTCCAGCAAGATGCCGTCACCTCCCCTGTCAGTCCTTCAGTGAGGTCTGGGAAGGGGAGTGAATTTTGCCTGCACCCCTTTCAGTCACTCAGGTGTACTGCATGCACCTAAGCTCCCCAGGGTTGGCCCTGCCTTCCCACCAAGTGCTCAATTACTGGTTCAGGCCATGACTTGCCATTTCTGCTATACCAGTACACCACAAATGATGACATTTGATGCAGATACCCCAAGTATAGGGAACAACTCCATTACATGCTCTGAAATCTATCACCTACAATATTCTGCATTATCCTGTCAAACAGGGGTCATCTCTGTTGGTTGGTTATATTGTATGTGACCAAAGGCAGTACAGGTATTATGACAGGAGACTACAAATTGAGCCTTCTTGGGTTTATTCCCTCCTTTGTGATTGGCAATGACACAAGAAGTACCACAGCAACTCTGAACCACTCAAGACCCAACAGTGTAGAAACAGATAAAATGACTTACAACTGTGAAGAACTGAGCCTTTTTTGGTGTTCTACTACATTATACCTCTCTTTCCTTTTGCAGACTGCAATGTTTTTGCTGCTGCTACATCACCTCTAAGATTCCCCTTGCTGATCATTGTCCTCTGACCATTCCTACTTCCCTTGATTCTCAGATCATTAACTGTCTCTTCCCTTATTACGAGAATAGATTAGTCCTACCAGACTAAAGAAGGCAAGATAAATACCTAAAAACTGTAATATTTGAACTCAGATAATTGTTGCAAAGATTAACCTACGTCTGAAAACAACAACAACAACAACAACAGCTTAGTGATGAAAAAAATCAAGTCAAACCAAGCTTTGTTTAGTTAACTTTGCTTTAATTACCACATTTGGCACTGAAGACAAGAATGCTTAAAGTAATACTGAATATGCTTGGGTCCACAAAAGCAATAACATCATATATGTAATGTTGCAGGAAATAATTTATCCAACAATTTATCCAACACAAGGAAGCTGTATTTGAAATGATTCCTCTGGAAAATGATCATAAGAGTAGACACTCTATCATCTCCCTTTGGTATTACAGCTGCACATCAAGACCTATAAGGCTTTGAGAAAGACATATTTGCTTTTTCTTCTCTGTGAAAGAAATTGAACAAGTGTCTCCCAGATCACCAGATAAAAGCTGATCTTAGTACAGATTTCTGTCCTGAACCAGCAGATAGTGGATTAAGCACAAAATTTCCATACTACGTTCAGATAAGTTGTCGTTATATCTGTCGTAAGAACTGTTCTGGTCTGCACACACACACAATCACACAGAAATATATGGAGAAAATATGCTGTTACTGAATTAAGGAAGTCAGAATACAAAGGAAAATCCCAGTTAATTCCCTAGTGAGAATTTTGAGCTCATACTAATAAGCAAACACTGACGAACCCATTCTCAGGTTACTTTTTCCCCTTCCATACACTTCTCCCTATTTCTACCAGAAAAAAAATAATCTTCCTTGGTAGATTTGCACAGCTCCAGTCACACCCTATAACGGCATCTCCAAAGCAGACTAATCAGCTCTGCTTCCTGCCTGCAGTATATTAGGTCATGCTTCCCCCGATAGCCCTGCTCTCCAGTCACAGCACACTTCAGTCAGACAGCAAGAAGGACAAATTTGTTCCTCTCCAGTCAATCTATATTAAGGGGCTTACACTGTAAAGCAAAGGAAGTGAGGAAAGAGGATACGAATAGATTAATACCATTACTACTTGTAAATGATCCTAGGAAATTAAAAACAGCCTCCTTGAAAATTTAAAGAGACTGATGTGCTACAGGCATCCACAGCAGAGCAAAACTGCCTGTATCTATTAGACATAGTGTGTTTATTTGAAAATGTTTTCCCCCATTTCTGTAGCAATTAATTTTGCACTTGGGTAAAGGTCTCCTTTCCTAAGGCACAAAAGATCTTTTCAAACAGAGCAAAGGAGAGGGTTGGATAAACTATCTTCATACATTTTTTAAAGGCCTTCTACAGATGTCTCTTAATAGATAAAATAGCTATTTAAATAATATACATCTTCCACTCCCTCATATATCCATACATATTTGTGTGTCTATATAATAATGCTATCGTAAATTCTTGTTTACATTTAGATACTACATTGAAATAAAACTCTTGAGGAATTGTATGCTTATAATAAATAGCAGCTAGTATTCAAAATAAAGTGATAAATTGAAATTAATACATTAATGAATACAGTTCCAATTTTTTTCTTTTCTTTTCAAGCTTTGAGCAGTTGAGCAGAGAGCAGCGTTTGTACCCTCAGTTGAACTTGCTCCTTCTAGAAGGTCAGGCTTCAATCACACCCTCCAGCCTGCATCATGCAAACTATTTTGCTGATACTGCTGCCATCAAAGGGGCCAGGCTTTGAAATGCTTGTTGCCCCATCATACCTTATATTCCTACAAAACCAACCAAATAACCAACAAAAAAGCCACCACGCTATTTCCCATGTACAGTTCTTTGATTGTACTAATGCTGGTAAATGCGAAGATGTACACTAACAGCTGTGTAATAAGCCAGAGCTACAAAGCATAAAAAGTGTCACTAAAGATCACCTCTTTGGGTACAGAGAGAGAGGAAATCCCAGGAACTATCATCATGCTTTCTGGCTGTTCCAGCAGATGAGAATGCTTGAGCCTTGGAAAGGACGTGCCAAAAGTTGAGCAATGCTAAGCCTCTCTAGCCACATCTTGTCTGAACATAGCTGAGGTTGTGGCCCTATGTAGGTATGCAAATCAAATTTGGAACATTTTAGAGATACAGTTGGTGGTTGGTTTTTTTTGTTTTATTTATTTATTTTACAGGCCTGGGGTTTGATTCTCAACATTAAACCAAAGTGGAATGTACCTTGCATCTCTGTAAGTATACAGACCTCATAATATTTCACTATGCAATTCATCACAAAATGGGCTGCCAGCCCTGCCATTTTGTGCTGTACCCTCTGCCACAGAAGATTTTGCTGAGATGGCCATTAGTGCTAATGCTCATCCTGGCAATGGATCCCGCTCCTGAACAAATTTTCTTGCTATAATTATTTGAATTACTTAAAATTAGTGAAGTGCCAATCATTTGTTCTGTAGAGACGCATACATTTTCTAACAAAAATCAAACAGCGTTCTCCTAGTCAACCAAAATTGTTTTAGGGGGCTCCAGAGACTTGTAATATTAAAAGCCGCTTTATGCATTGCTTAAGTCATTTTCAAAAGTCCTAACATGTGTAGTTTTAAAATAGTCATAATGAAACAAATGCTTTGAGAAAAAAATAATACACCGTAACACTAAATAAAGACGTACGAGTACAGAACTCATGTAGTTTCCCAAAGCTAACAAATCACTTGACAGTATTTACATGTTCAAGAATCACTGGTATGCACTAAAATGCAACACCTGAAAAGAGTGACAGAGTCTTGCAGTAGTTTCTACCTTGCGGTACAGCCTGCCCGAGATGTGCACCCTTGTCCCCTGTGAAGCAACGGAAGTGTTGGAGATAAGTCAAAAATTTAAATCCTCACCGGATGAACCATCAGCTGAGTTTAAATTCACTGTTGTTACACACCCACGTATCATGTTTACAGGTCATAGGAGGTCCTGGCTGTAAGCAAGCTACTACTTCCTGGGCAGTTATAGAGTCAAAGCTGCAAGAGAAAACCACAGATTTCTCAACCTGCAATGAATGGCTGTTCCTATATTCCTAGCAGTTCCCAAATTCTCACTTTTAAATTCAATGGATAGCTCAGATATGAAGGCACATAAATACCACAGATTAATAGTTGCAAAAAGTGTTTCAGTGTCTCTGGCAACTTCAATTAAACACAATATAAACTATAAACTGGACTTGAATACTTTTAATTACAGTGACTGTTAAGCAAATATTAAAAGAATCCTTGATTTTCGGGTACTTATAACTTAAAAATTTGGCTTGAGCTGAAAGACAATACATTGTCACATCCTGCCATTCTCACAGGATCTTGTCTCTATTTTTAAGACTGTTTTAGAATCTCCCCCCGCAACCGGGGCAGCAAATGCTACTATGCCAATCCTCGTACACACCACGCACATTTGGTAGCCGTTGATATCCATTCATCACAAGTACAAAGGAAAAGAATGGCAAATACAGATTTGGAAACAGTATGTATCTGCTTTTCACTGCATTAAATATAGAAAAAGAGGCAACAGCATTCCAGATTTAGATGATAACCCACTTCCAAGGTAGATGCCCCAAATTTCCTCTTCTCTTCATCCCAGCTCCCCCAAAATAATCATTGACTACACTTTTCATTCTCAAATTGGATTTTTTTTTTGCAGGCACAAGCTTGTTAGCAGGCTCTGCTCCATTCAGATGAAGCATGAAGGTTCCACAGACCTTAGAAACCTACAAGCCACAAAAGCTTGAAATACCAGCATTCACAGCTAGAGGATAACAGATTAGATTTGTCATCTTAATTATACAGCCTATATATTTTCAAACGCATACTTTTTTGCCCTCAGTGCAGCAAGTAAGTTCAGCAACTGCTGAAGACAATCATTTGAAGCTATTCTGTAATACTTGGATATTACAACCACTTTCCTGCTGGCACAATAGTCACCTGTCTCTTATAGGAAAAGAAGAATGACAGTCATGTAAATAAAGGACTTGGTAGTGCATGACTGTGGCAAACAGTAATGAGACGCAGTGAGTAATGGCTCTTTGTTTCCATGCTTCCCTTCCAGTCCACTGATCTTAATGAAGAACACGCTTCTTTGGAAAGACTACACGTTTGAAATCCAGGCATCCACACCATCCCATGTTTACTGTTGTTTCCCCAAGAAGTAAAGCAAGGACATCTTGCCTATATAATGCTGAATCACAAATAGAGTAATACAATAGCTCTGTATTTCTTTTTGTTGATATTCATTTTTCCTTCTGTGTTAAAAGGACTAGAAGAATGGTGTCTTTATTTGTATCTTACTATTATTATATGAAAGCCTGACCTTAGAAGAAATGCATAGGAATAGTACTGAGTGAATAAGATGGCATTTACTTATTTTTTGGACCACTTTAATTTCTGCATTAGTGACTAAATCCAAGCAGTGTACAATATGAATCAAGATATGATTCATTCTGCAATGAATTAATATGCATTAACTTAATGAAAAAAAACAAAGGTTATTTAAAAATTCCAACGGGGTGTGCAAGTTCCAAGGATAAAATGAATCAGACTATATAAAATTTCAAGACATTCTCAATTCTACAACACAATTTCGAGCTCATCATGACTGTGGTTCAGACGTGAGAACTGAGTGCCTGCTAGTACTTTACATGGCTACCCCACATACTTATTGTGTGAAAAATGCAACCTCTTTAACGAGGAAAGCAGACAGGACTTCTCCACCTGCTCCCCTCAATGTTTGATTCACATCAGTAGTGTAGCACAGCTTGACCGGCTCACTGTACACAGTGATGTTGACTCTTATGCTCAGTGGACAGCATGTGACCCATGGGCCTGGGTTCTCCTGTTCATACAATCCAATTCTTCTTCAATCCCAGTAGCTTACCACTATCCCAGTCTCACCAAGAGCAATGGAAATGCTCCTCGAATACTTTCAGATAGTATCATCATTATAGTTCAGCAGCTGTAAGTAGCTCTGCACAAGATAGCATCATTTCAAACACCAGTGTTAGACAAAAGACTGCAATGCAACTACAGTTGAACTCGCCCACCTAAAACTAATAGCCCTCACCACTCTTGGTATAAACTACAGAATCATTGAAAATTGTCAGTAATGCAGCATCTTCATTAGCATTATTTAGTTAGGAAATATGATAAAATAATGCAAAAGGCTACTCTTCTATACAGTTTTGAATGAAGTGGCCACTTACAGCCTTAGTCCCTAATTAACCTGCAGAATGAATTGCATTTTTTTGTTTTTTTGTTTCACTTCATTGTACATTTAGCATCACAGTTATAAAGTGGAAATAGTTCAAACATGGAACCTTTATCACTGTGGTTTTCTTTAAAATACATTATTGATAGACTTACACATCCAGGTCTTTAAGATATTTTCTGCTGAAATGCAGACCCGCAGCAAGATGAAAAGTTAAACATTTGCAAGCCAACTTGCGGTAATGATAGAATATTTTTTTTATAAAGTAAAATTCCTGAAAAGATCAAGCCAACACTGCAACTGATTCTTTCAACCTCTCCTGTTCTGTACATGACTAACTACAGCAGAGATCTTGATTCAGCTTATTAGACATAACACTAATACTATCAAGTAAGGGGAGAGGTTACTGCAGAGATAGAAGCTGCCTTGAGAAGAGGCTCAACAGAACTTCAGTCATGCCCTTCCCAACAGACTGAGAACAGATACTGCTTTGCTGCAGATGGAAGTATCACACGTTTTCTGAAATAAAGTGAAAATATGTCCCAAATAACTACTTCCTCTCCTCCTTTCCCCACATTCTAGTTTTGTTGGATTTATCTGTGCACGCACTCAGCAGTATGCCTAGCATTATGAATGGCAAAGCATGGCATACCAGCATTGTAATAGTCATTCACAAAAGTGGGCTGTGATGCATTTAAAAAACTACATGGGCTATGCTGGGCTAAGTAAGTAGCCTGGTTTTAAAACTGCTGAACAGACAAGCAACTCCCACTCTCTAGTGAAGCTGCTGAGTGCTAACTCTTAAAAACTCCATAATCTCTGCCTCTACTTTGCCTTATGAACATTTTGGCTTTACACAAATATATATTCAATACAATCCCTTTTATGAGACTAAATTAAATGCTTTTTTGTGGCACTCAATTACACTAGTTTTGCAGGGGCAAAAATTCATATGCTCTGTTTTAAAAACCAATACTTTCAACTTCTAGTCTTTTGCCCTATCACATTTGAAGGTAGCCTTTGGAATATTTATTGCTCAACCACGTTTCACTTCTTTAAGTTTTAAGCAGTAGTTAATGTTTTTGTGTGGTGTGTTTTGTTTGCTTGGCTTTGGTTTTCAACGTTTTGCATAATAACCCTAACCCCTTGTGATTACCATTTTGTTGCCTATTTTAGAACGAGTCCTGTGCCTCCCAGCTGTGAAATGGCTTCAAGCAGAAGTGGCAAACATTAGAAGTCAAAAAAGTAACTCTACTTGACATAAGGCCTCCAAGCCATATTTTACAGGCAATGTATTACTGCTTATTTATTGTCTAGATTAAGTTACAATTAAAGAGAAACAAGAAATTGCACAAGCTCAAATATTCTATTTTTTCTTCCCTCATCTTTCCGGCACTTGTTATACAGACAATACAGATACTCAAATAATGTCTATATACAAGCACAAATCCCTGATTCAGTTACCAGTATGAACTCTGATTTAAAAAAAAATATATCAATTTTCCTTCAAGAAAAATCTGTATTGTCCTCTCAATTAAATGGGGGAGAAAGAAATAATGTCCATACTGTTGTTTTCTCTCCACCAACCCAATGCAGAGATATGACATTTTTGCTTTTTTTTTTCTTTAAAGGACACACAGTAACAGAACTGATCTTTTCTCAGTAAGCCCTTGAAAAAGCAAAACTGCAATTTGATTTTTAAATAGTCACCTTGGAGTCACAGCACACACTGCAATTATTTCACATGATTCCTTCCATCATTAAAAACAACCAGGTGAACAATCCCCATCACATAAGGTTAATTTCAGACTCCCTATTCAATATAAAGTCCTGCTAATCAATTGCAAAATAATCTTAAATTTTAGCGATTTATATATGATTCAGTACTGACAAAATAAGTCAATATTTAACTACTAAAAATCTCAGGTGGCAAAGATAACTAGTAAGAAAAGTGAGCAGGAAAGTTTGACATCAAACACACCCAAGTTTCAATGTATTGGTAAGTTTTGCCATTAACGGTATGCATCAGTCATCACACCATTTCTAAGGACACTCAGGCCAGATTAGAGAAGACTGCTACAGTTTAAAGCAATATTTGAATGCTGCAAGCAGATATTTCTCCAGCTTCATCCTTATATTTGTTATACTATAATCTTCAGATTCTGAGGGGCTATGGCATATTCAAAAAAAAAAAAAAAAGATTTTCAGTATAGCATCTTTTTCATTGCTTTGTAATGTAGGTATTAAAATAAAAGCAGGCATCTAAAACTTTTCCGTACAGGTGGTTGGCTAAGTATGTCTAGAAATAAAAGCTGTAGTCTTTTAGATTAAATAAACACGATGGTATCAAGATAAAAATGGAACTAAAAAAGTAATGTTTTTGGAGTCATCTCAAAAATCAAATTCACTAAAAAACCAGATACAGCATCCTTATGGAAAAACTGAAAGACTGCAAAGAAGAAATGCTGACATTACTAAGTAAATAAGTAGCTTTGTTGTTAACTGAAATTTGTTCTCCTTTTAGATCCCCCTACAGCGACTTGGACAAGATGAAAAAAGGCCTTTCATGACCACTACAACTAGGACCAGTTGGGACTTTTTCATTTTGATTTCTCAGTGTACTCAGTAACTTCAAAAGGTGAGAAGAAAGATCTAAGATACAATACATTTCTCCTGCACCTGTTACTATTACCATGACACTTAAAAATAAATCAGATTATTATAATGTAGTAAACTAATCTGGCAGATCTATTGGTGTCTAAGATAAAATTGAGGAAAAGAGGACAAGGTATACATTGACCATACTTCATCCAAATCCTTTCCAAGATTCAAGTATATTGTAGAGTTAATGGTAGAACTAAGAGAATACACAGGACCTACGAAGGAAACACAGGAAACAAAGCAGTAAGGTGAGCACTGTGGGCAGAAAGGGCTCTTGTCCTCCTGCCCCACTATCTTTCTCCATCCTCCTCAACTTCTCCTCCTCTCTCCCTTGCCCCAAAATCAGCTGCTGCAGGAAAAAAAGGTCACTTTTGAAGTACTTAGGAGTAGCTTTAATAAACAATGGAATCTCTGAAAAGTGGCTGGCTTGTCCTTCCTTTCCCCACTGTCCTTGACAACAGCTGTAGCCACAGCCAGCAACACTGCAGATCAGACAAGCATTGCTCCTCTTGTGTTGCATGTTCTGCCAAAACATGAAGTGGCATGTCCCCTCTTGTGCTATTTCAGATTAGAGCTAGACAAACTTTTTATCGGCAGCCAGTTTGCCTGCCCCATACTCAAACTATCTTGATTATTAGCATCATCTCGCTTATGACCACTGATACTTGTTGGTATGCATTGAAAGTAGTCCATCAGTGTCAAATAAATAGGTCCCCTACAATGTAATTTCCAGAAAATGAGCCATATTTCGCTGCAGTTTACAATTAGGTGTCTGTACATCATTCTTTGCTATCTCCTGATAGAAACACCTCTGTGCCGCCCTCTCACTCAAAGCTTCCACTATAGGGAATAGCTTGATGCTGCATCGGCAGAAGCTTTTCCTGTCAAGGCCATCACAAAGAGCTGCTGACTGCCCCTCCAACCTGATCCTGACATCAGGGTCAGTTTTGCCACAAAGGATTTTCCTTAGAAATACAACCATATGCATGTAGAAGTGGGAGGAAAAAAGTCAGAGTGATGAGCAGCATCTTGATTTTGTTCAAGTTTGTTTTTTTTTTTTTTCTTTGTTTTTATTTTTGTAACCAAGGTGTAGATACAGAATTGTGAGCAAATAGAATGTTTAGAAAGGCCAGCTCTACAGCTCAAATGAAACTATTACATTGCAAAGAACTTTTTATTTAATGGAACTACAGATTTTCACATTGTTAACATTTTAGAAATATCTACATCTGTGTAATGCAAAGGAGTGGAGTAGATAGGGAGAGAAAATTCCTGTATTAAGACCAATCATGAGTACAAGAAAGATTATCTGGAAGGATGAAGTAAACTGAATATTTGTAGTCATGGGCTCTTACTGCACAGCCAGACCCAGGGATAAGAAGAATAGAAACATGCAGCTGGACTCGTAAAACAACAAAGACAAACAGCATTGAAGTGTTTGGACAACGGTCTCAGAATCACAGTTTGACTTCTTAGGGATCCCACGTGGGGACAGAAGATGAAATCAATGATCTTTAGGGGTCCCTCCCAACTCAGGCTATCCTAGATTCTGTGGTAAGAAAAAGGAGGTTGACTCAGAGGAACTGTTAAGGTAGAAACAAAAAATTTAAGCTCCTCTTTCGTGTTTTGTTGTTGTTTTCCTTAAATGAAACACTAGGGGGCGTAGCAGAAATAGTCTTCATCCCACTTAATCCAGCACCTGGGATTATTTTACCCAATTGCTAGCTCAACACAAATGGACTCATATTTGCCAGGATTTCGGAACTTTCTAAAGAAAATTTCAAATGCCTCTCCCGAAAGATTTTTTTTTTCTGTTTCCTGACAGATCATTTGATATAAAAACAGAACTACAAAGTTCTCCCCCCAAAGAGTAATGTGCCAATGATACAGTAGTGCTAGTAGGTTCAGTTTACATCTGGTTAGGCTGCCACTGGTGTAGCTACATATGACTACTCCTATAGCACATCTCAGAGCAGAGTAAAAGCAAAAGTTTTGGTTCTTGAATTCAACTACACTCCTAAATGCAGCACGGGAAGTTACATTATGCTTAAGTGTTATCCTGACCAGAGTCAGCCTTAGATTTTGACTTCAATTTCTTTTAAATAGCATCATAAATGGGAATACTTTGTGCTGCTATTCTACTTTCAAAAGTTCCATGTTCAGGCAAATAGCTCCTACAGACCCTATCGCAAATATAACACTTCATTATTCTGTAGTTTCATCAACACCCTTGGACATCCAGATATCTTGTTTGATTTCTTTTTCACTACCAGTAGTTGATCAGATAATCCCATTTATTGAGTAACTAAGTTATTGATTTGATTGCATTACTAAATCTTTAGATTATTAAACACCTTACAATTTTCATATTTTCAGGGTATTTCTTCTGTAACGTACATGAAGATATAGCTGGCCGCTGAAATTTGCTTCAAGAACAGGACTGTGAAGACCTTATTTAACCCAAGCTTACTATGGCTGCTTTGAATAGTCTCTCAAATATTTTGCTCAGATTACCAAAAGATCCTTGCCATTCTTTTCATCTTTGTCTTCCTTGACAAAACTGCAGTTTTAGGTTAGCAACAAACTGTATTTTGATGAAGTTGGAACATCCTTGTATACAATAGCTGTTTTCTGTTACTTGGAACTATCACTAAAGTAACTTATCCTCACCTTACTTACAATCTTTTCTTAAAGAAAGGACAAAAATATCTTAATACATTCTGTAAATATATTCCAAACTAATATAAATCTTTATTCTCTCCTGGAGGTGCTCCATTAATAAGGCATGTTTAGGTATCTTCTAATCTTTCAAAATGACTCTGAGCCGAAAGCAAAGCTACCATATTCACCTGCCCAGGAAATATATATTCCTATTTTTCCATTTCAAAACTACTTCAGTTAATGTTTCTAATGACAGACTATTGTTCCATACCAGGCTGCCAGGAAATGCCAGGTAGCTGCATTCTACCGCTGTGAAAAGGGATCTAATGAGAAGAGGCACAGTGCAACATAAGCAGTACTGAAGGAAGAGGTTAGTTACTTCTGTTGTCTCCGATACTCATCAGTTCATCAATTCATCCAAAGGAGAGAGACAAAAATTATGTAACAGATACATAGGAAGAGAGTGAAATGTTCCAAACTAAGCTTATTCAAAAATTGAATGTTAGTTTAAAAAAAAAAAGATATAAGAAACCACTCTGTTCCAAACACAAGCTTAGCAACTGCGGTGCTTAGCTAAGCAAAACAGCTGGATTCCACTGAGGTTTAGGGTAGAGTGGCATCTTCACCTTTAGATTTTTATATAAAAAGACAATTAAATGAAGCCTTTCTCTATAACATATCTGTCCAATTCAATAGAGTATGAGTGTAACCTGCTGCCAGAACTACATAGACCAGCTTCGATTTCAGTTTGTAAGCTAAACCAGCACTGCTCTATTCACTAAGGCTTTCTGCTATAACTCCACCCTGGTGTTCTACTACAAATACTTTACTAATGATACTTCTTCCCAACCACAAATGAAAGTAATTAAGTAAATGAACTCACAAGACTGTCTAAAGGACAGGGAGAAGGGGAAAAATACCTTACTAGCACAGCATTAGTCCCATCGGATTAGGATTCAGATGTACCCTTCAGCACTTTGTGTGAGGCTCACATATTCACATATTCTGTGTTTCACATCCAGCTGAGATTTTGACCTAAAATGATTACCCCTATCAGAATACGTTTGTTTCATCCTCACCACATAATATTGTTCTTGTTTTTAAGTGCTTCAGCAAATGTTACTTAATCTTAAAGCCCCCAACATCAGGATAGCTACATGTTCTTCATATATGAACAAGCCCAAGTATGTACCAAGCCAAACATAGATAAGAAAAAAAAAAATCAAAAGCCAGCTGAAGATGGAAAACACTAAAAGGCAGCTGATGATGGTGATGTCCTGTCCATGCTCCAACCAAGGAAATATAACCCTGGACAGTTCTGAAAATCCCATTTCTGCCACCTCCTGTTCAGTCATGTCCTCCCATTCCCTACCCACTCTCAGCCCAAGAGAATTATAAATTCACATAGCACCTGAATCACCAAGAAGCATCTCAACAAGACTGTGAAACCACCTCATTCAGGATCTCTTCAGAAATATTCTTACTTTCTCATTTAGAAACCAACAATCAGAATTACATGAAGCAACGTTGATTAGAAGTATCAACCATCCCTTCACTAAGAGGGCCTCCATAAAACATGCCATTAAGGGAAGTTACATAACTACCATCTAGTAAAGCCAAACTGTTGGTGTTTTTTTTTTGTTTCATTTTTTGTTTTTACTTTCCATTTTCCTATATTATTTCATTAAGGAATAAAAAGGACATAATTCCATAACGATAACCAAAAACAGGAGGAACACAGCTTACAGTGATCTGTTAATTTTGACATTACAGAACCCTTGTCTCAAGACAGCAGTACACAGCTGTGTAACAAATACCACGTAAAACTGATTACCCACCCCTGCCCCAAAGGGCAGCTTTAAACAAAACTATGAAACACTAGTGAATAACATGAAGCATTCAGTTACTTTATACCATTCCCTTTCACAAAATAATGACTCATTATAAAGTATTCAAGTCAATCCTTGCTTATATTCAGTTTGCTGATGTGCTACCGAGAATTCTCAGCAACCAGAGTCTCTTCTAGGTACTAAGCTGAAATGATGGTGACACCTAATCTGAAGTGTCTTAAAAGGTATTAGCTATGCATTTCATTTAGATGTAACAAGACACTGTATGTATTACATATCAAAGAAACGATAAACAAAATTTCCCATTTTCTTCCCATTCAGCTTGCTCATGTCTTCTTCAGCATAAAAAGAGTAAGGCAGGACTTGCCCTGTACTTCTTTGAGGATGAAAGGGTACCAAACTTGTGCCCATTTCGGTTTAATCAGCAAATACTTTCAGTTGGTTGATACAAAACTTGAGAACGACCAAAGGGAACTTGTCACATTTTTTATTTGATCAGATGGCAGAAGTATCATCATTTGAAGTAAGAACCTAGCATTTACAAACTTAATACAATTTTTCTATCTCATTAAAAGCTAAAGCCAGAAGCTTTTTGGTAAGTGGAAGACCTTTCAGCTAGACGTAGTACTGCAGTCCCAAGTTTTCAATGAATTTTCCAAAACCAAGTTTCCAAAACACTTAGAAGATTAAAATTGTAAATTGCCTATAGTGGTAATGGAGAGAGATGATTACATCAGAAAAGTGATGGAGCCAGTTCTCTCCTGCAGGGCACTGGCCCTCTATAGACCTTGAAATCACACCACCACCCTTACTCCTGCCTGGAGGCAGCCAGAGAAAGAAAGCTGCAGGTTCCACTATCACCTCTGCACGAAGTGGAAGGAAGCTTAACAGACTAATGAATGAATCCATGACCAGCAAGAGCAATGCAGATATCCAGGCTCTTTTGTTTGGAAGGACGATACTCAGATGGCATTTACTTTTCTCAACCTATAAGTCACAGAGTGAAAACATTTTTTATTCTAAAGACGTAAGTGTGGTAAGTATCTCAACACCTGGCACACCCACCTAAATGCTATTGTTAAGACCTACTGAATTTTGTAATTGCATTAGTCACAGGCTTCAGAAAAGGGAAATCCTTCATAACCACAGACTTACTTTGTTTTAAAGGGACATGAAAAAATGTCCATGTGACATAAGATGAGTTGAAGGTGAAGCAAGCTGAAGTTTATGCAACAGTTTAATATAAAGACTACTGCAAAAAAAAACCATTTACATCACTTCCCTTTCCACTGATGATTGCCAAAGTGCAGCGTGTTAGCTGAAGCTCATCCACTGTGTCTCTGATAGTTCAAAGCCACTTCCTGTAATCTAATCTAACTGTAACCTAATTGTACATAAAACAATTGCCTGTAGAAGGAAAGAATGTGACCTGCACTGCTAGTGCTCAGGTTCTGAAGTAGTAAGGACTGGAAGTCCCCCAGCTGAGGTGCCAAGCACCAGCAATAGCCCATGTGTAACCCATCCCTGAGTGCTGCCTGTTGCATTCATGCTCTACCCACACTGCACCCAGGACAGGCCACCAAAGAATCAGATCTTGGTACAGGGAGCTCAGTCCTCTGAGTGATAATATGGTTGAAAACAGGCTCCATTGTGGAGATGGAACCCCACTGTAAATTTCCCAGATCAACATAAAGAAAGTCTTGAGAGAACAAAAAATTCAACTTAAGAACAGATTCGAGGCCAAAAACAACACAAACAAAATTAAAAAAAACTCTACGGGAGGACATACAATGAGACAAACAAGGTCATTCAAGAGAAGGACCAACTCAGAAACCCAGTGAAATGAAAGAAAAAGGCAGCAAGTGCCTCAGAAGGTGATGCTGGGAAGCACTGGGTTCTGTAGCAGCTGGAAACACACTCATTCAAGCAAGGGAAAAAATCAACACCACGAGGGAAGCAGAATTTGGTGAACTATGATAAAAGGCTGTAATCAAAAACTCTGCCATAAAGGGGTACATTTCAGCCACAAGAAAATATTCAGCTGCAAGAAGACAGTAATAAAACATTTCACTACCAAAAATATCTAAGCTTTTAAGCCATAGGAAATGCAACATGATCCTATGCTACTTCAGGCACCTGTAGAACTGACCATTTACAAACCTCCATTCTGGGTAGACCTTCGCACCCCTGTTTTCTGATTAGAGTTTGATATTGGCTGATCTTTACACTACTTTTCCTCACTTGCAAAGCTTTTATGGAAAGAGCAATCTACAGTGAAGTCCTACCGTTTAAGCCCTTTTAAAGGAAACCAATTGTTTCACAATGTTATTTCTACATATGTAATCATGAATGCAATTTACTATAAAAAAAAGTTAACACAAAAAAAAAATAATCGGCCAAAGTATTTGTACAGAGCTGCCCTTCATGGATCCATACTTCAGAACAGCCAAGAACGTTCAACACCTGAATTCTCAGGAAAAAGCCAAAAACTCTACGACAACCTTATGTCACAGTATCTAAGAATCTCTCATGATTTTCATATTCTCTCCTAAACTGCAAATTTCTTTAAAAAAAAGCAGGAAATTGATTTTTACTTGGATTACAAGTTCTGTCACTCATCTACTGAATAAGTTACGTTAAAAACTACTAATTTCTTAACATCATTCACCAACTTCTGTAGTATTAGTCAAAGTATTATAGTCAGTAGCTCCTAGATCCAGGTAAATGTCAGATAGCATTTTTTCCAGGAAAAGTGAATATGTGAAATGATTCTTTACAAAACAATAAAATACACAACTTGCTTCCATATATTTTATTTTGTTTCAGTCTGATAGAAATGAAGTAAAAACACTATTACTATGTATGATAGTGATTTTCCAGCGAAGATGGCGTGAATCAGTACATTTTGATTTTCTAGGGCGTCAGCAAATTGTTGATGTCAAGAAAATGTAAATACATTTTAATTCGGATTAACAGAATTTCCAAGTATGAAGGGTTTTTGTTCTTTATGTTTGATTTATTTGGGGTTTTTTCAAGCAGTTCATCAGCAATTATTGAACATCATTCTACTTCCCTTAGGCTTCCTTACTTGGACATACAAATGGATGAGCACTTTTCCTAATGTTCTGGGAGTCTTTTTGCTTTTTTTTTTCTTTAATATATTTGCTGAAAATGTGAGATTAATAATCTATCAGAAAAAAAATGGCCACCAGAGACTCTTCCATATCACTACTTATAATTCTTCTCTTCTTTTTTAAAAAAAAAAAAAAAACTACAGTGGGGAATGGCTCATCACACCCAAGAAAACTTTTGACTTCTCAGCCTCTACCCCATAAAAGATGTCCCTGCAGCTTCTCATCCCAGTAAAGACATGCTGCTATTCAGATTTTCAGCTCTGTACAATAATGCAAGACTCCTCACTGAAGGTAGCCACCAATTCTGCTGAGTCAAACTTTGGAGTTACAACAGAGTTAGTACACCCTTAGCAGAAATCTCAGGTATGTTCCCAGTGCTGTGAGCCTAGGCTGTTGAGGAAAAAAATAAAAGATTTTGATAAATCTCCTACTAGTCCAAAATCACAGCATTGGCAACCATAAATATTCTGATGCCAAGCACATATTTTCAATCTGCTGCATAAGCAGCTTGTTCCTCTCTGTATGTCATATCTGTATCTTACATAAAGCAATGGAACACAATGTTGAAATCAGAGCACAGACTGACTGATGTCTAATAAAGCAGTGAGGTGGATTAAAACAAATTACACTAGAATGAGATTAAAAGTTCAGCATGAAATCTCACAAGAGCACATTCGAGAAAGCACTCTTTTTGCGCATATTTGTTCAGAATTTCCACGCTCAATTTGTGCTTTCTGTGTGACATGAGATGCATTGTCAATATTCATTGTGCAGTTTGTCTGAAGATCTTAGAGAGGGCAGCGAAAGAAGGGAACAAAAGATTTCCGAAAACAAGAACATGCATCTGTAGTAAAACTTGAGGTATGGGAGTTTACTGTGAAGTTTCCCACTACTTAGAAATGAATGGTGGTCAGATGAGTGTAAAATTAAATGGAAGAGTGTCTTACACTGCAGAAGTTTTGAGGTGATAAAAATTATTTCTTATTCCTACACTTCTGATTATCTGTTGAAGTTTCAGAGGACCACAAACATTTCTATGGCTAATTTCATATTGGTAGTTAAAAGCAGAAGGAAAAAGTACAACACTTCTCTTTTGTTAAAAGTTAAAACATATCTTAAATCTCTAGTGACAACTGAGTTCAACACTTTTCTACCACTGACATTCCAAAATTTACTGAAAAGTGATGACACAAACATACAAGATAAAGCCACTCCATAACGCCTAGGGATTCAAGCTGACAGCTTCAAAACACAACTCTGTAAGAGCATGGTTGGAAATTGCAGGACAACTGATGCTCAAGTGCAGGAGGCACAGGCTGCTGCTCAAAAGGAACAATGAAGGATGGAATAGAGGATAGTTAATTAGGCTTCCTTTCCCATCAGGGTTGATTGTGTTCTCCATAACCTCAGCAATACATATTGATGTGGTACCCTCATCATCATTTGAAAGTTGTATTCCCACTTAATATTACGCTACTAAATGCAGTATGTTTTGCTTTCTTCTAAATTGTCCACCCTTCAAAATAAATCCCAGCATCACCACCCTATATGCTTATATCCATCCTCCCATTTTAGATTGAGATTTTTAACATACTTCCAAAACAGTCTGCTTTTCCCAGCCTACTCTAGATGTAAAGCATAATTATTGCATGACTGTGTTCAAAAATAGGACACTGTTCCCCAGGTTAAGGGTTATTATTGTGGTCCTCTCCACTAAGCGAGAGAATTCAGAGCACGCTACTGATTGTGGTCTCCGTTTAGCACTGTGTGATCTTTCCATTGCTATTCTCTGTATCTTTATTTCCTTGCTGTCCTGCTCGGAAATTGCAAAACAACAGGAAAACCAGGATTTGATAAAGGGAGAATGGGATATGAACAATCCCATGAACAAGCACCCCACCAGCTGAAGAACAGAAGACTTGCCACCACTCAACCTTAATGATAAGGCAAGAGGTAAAGGAAATGCCTAATATGAGAAAATAGCTGCCAATAAAGCAACTTTTTTTTTTAACAGAACAGCAATAAGGCCATAAAGATAGCCACTTCAGGATACATACTTTTAAGAGGGGCAGGTGGTGTAATTTGGAGAATGTTCCCGAATTAACTAAGGCTTCTTCATTGGCCCTTTAGAGATTCATCTTTGGAATCAAAACAATAAATTCAAACTAGAACCAAAAGAAATGGTTGCTTAAAAAAAAATAAGAAAAAGAAAAGCAGTCTCCTTTCCACTGGGAGCATTCCGACACAAGCTTGTGTTTAACAGTGACACGTAAGCAGGCTTGATGTGCACTACTCATGAGGGACACACCTAACACTGATACAGCATAACCCAGCAACAATCTCAATTCCATCAGCCTTAAGAAAAACCAAACAGAACAGCAGAACAACACCTCTAGCCTCTTCCCCTTTGAAATGCAATGGTTTGCAGTCACGCACTGTTTCAGCTCATACAGCGAAGGTTCGAGGCAATACAGCAGGCTTTGCCATTACCTCACAAAGCATCATTTTGCCATTGGCCTTCAATGCTCACAGCCATAACTCACAAATCTAAACAAGTCTGACATTTTTTCCCTGCCTTAAGAGCAATGACATCATACCAGTCAGCAGAAGGTGGATTTGGACGGGACAGCTGTAGCTCCTGCCCACAGGTGGAACATCACCTTTTACGACATGAAGATACAACCAGCACCAACCACTGCTAGAACAACAAGTGAGACTCCAAACTTGGCACCACCCTACATTCCCCATACTGTTCTGTTGGTTAATGTCTGGAAGACAAATCTGTACACAAGCTTAAGTAATAAAACTTGCTATGTACTATCAAATTAGATTGCTAAATGCCATAAAAATAGTTTTTGAAATATAGTGAAAAAGATATTAACATGTTCAAAGCTTAACGCCATCCCAGAATCTAGTAATCATGTCTTCTATCCCTGAGGCAACGTATCATGCCTGATGCTTTTGGTATGTCAGGAAAGTATCCTAATTTACCATTAAGAGTGTTTTAAAATTATATTTCTCCCTGCTCCCTTTTCCAAAGCCTCTCTTCCCATTTTTGGCAAGATAGAGCGGACAATCTGATTTAATTTGCATCTTTGACAATCTTCATTAAATCCAAGGAAATTGATTAACTCTGAGGCTGTCATACACTTTCATATGATATAAAGGCACATTTAGAAAATAAAGGGTGGGAGTCTGAACAGATTCTCCACAGCAATGATCAACATTTCAGATGCATTTTCTGACAGTAGTTTTAGGGAATTCACATTATAAATTAATACAGCAAGTTAATGTATAATGAGTAAAAAAACCTGAAGAAGTCAACTTCCTAGGTTTAACAATCTGGCACATAAAAATCACCCATTTCTAAATGGGAAAAGGAAAATTCAATGGATATCAGAAAAGCAAGAACTGCAGCTCAGAAAGCAATAATATATCAAATCCATCTAAGTACAGTTTCAGGCGAAAGACTTAAAGCATAACATAAATTAGAGCCACTGAAAATTCAATTTTATTCCAGAGTTTGTTTTAACCACATTTACCCCATGATATATCAGGTTGATTCAAGTGCCACTTTTTAAAAATAAAAACTATTTGGAAAACTTCCTTTCTTCAGCAATGTCCATAATATTCTTTTACAAGAGCACATGTTGATTATCAGCCTCTTGTTTGGAAAAGGCTTCATTTAGATACTGTTTACTTGTCAATGCCACATTTGAAACGCACAAGGAAAACTACAGCCACACAGAAATTCTATGATTATCCTATATTTAAACATTTGAATGTTTATATAATAAAAAAATAATTGAGTTCTGATGGTATTACTGATTCTAACAGAGAACACACCCATCAGCATCTAGCATAAACAAAACCATCTCAATTCTACAGTCATCCTCATTCTAAGTATATTATCCAAAGCCATGCCACATCCAGAAGCAAACTGCTCAGAACACAAAATGACTGGGAAAACAAAAATGGAAAAAAAAAACCAACAAACCATTACAGCAGTGTCTAAACAGGGAGTTACCTTTTTGCCTTTCTTTTTCCTGTGAGCTGGTTTAGCATTTTTCTCCTTTGCTTCCTCACTCATTTTTCAGCAGGTAAATATACAGAGGAAAGGGAGTAAAAGAGATCACTGCTTGTATTCCAACATGCAAAGCCACTGCAAATATTCACAGCCCTGAAACCAAAGTCCATCTGCTGACGTTTCTCAGACAAGTAACGGAATAACTGCTGTTTAAAGCCAGTCTCTGCTCCTCCTGCACTGACTTGAATCGCTCACAGCCTTGCTCTTTTCCTCAGCGAGAAACTGGGTGTTCTCACATCAAACAGTCTGCGATTCCTCTGAAGAAAAGAGAAAGCATTCTCATTCTTAGCTAGTCTTCACTCCTGAGATAGGATCATGACAACACTCCCTAGCTTGGTCATCCACAGCGCTTCCAGTCTCTGAAATGGGGTTGATGAGCCAGGCAGAAATTAGCTGCAGACGGCTGACAAGTCAGAAGCATTCACCAGCAGATGATTTGCCATTTCTTGCAGATGAAGAAAGTGAGCTCGAATCGCTCTGATTGCCGGTCGTGCACAATACCAACATGTGTTGAATGCATCGGGGCATACCAGAAAAGGAAGCCTCCGAGAGTGATAAAAGATCAGGTTACTGGATCTTAAAGCCACTCCCAGGCAGATTCAAACAATAAAAGGCACAACACACTGCTGAAGAAATTGCTAGATGAGATGTTTACGTTTCCAACAGCCCCATATCTCCATCCAAAGAAGCTGCAAATTGCCACTCAGAACTCAACGTTTGTAATATTAATTATTCATCTCATAAAAGCGGCAGCAGTATTTCAGCAAAACACGTATTTACAACTATCTCTGCCTGTGAAAGCTTGCTCCTCCCTTGTATGCCTGTTCCTATGACAGGATTTGTAGTCTCCCTACTAATGCAGCTCTTTCACAGAAGCGTTACGTGCCTCATGTGTGTGCATGACTGGCAGGTTTCAGATCATGTTTCCACATGCCGCTGACCTACTCCACAGAATGGAAAAAAAAATCAAGAGAGGTCAGAGACTTCAATAATAATAAATTCTCTCCAGCCTGTGCTATTAAGCCACGTTACACATAACTCATGTGTTACCAACAGCCATGACAGCAGTCATTCAGGAGATATTGCATTATGTCATTACCACATACCTCTCCTCAGGCACCCACGATTCCAATATTGACTCTCTCTCTTAGAATCTCTCCCCTCTATCAAGATAGGTGGGAGGGGAGCAGGGGAATGGGGGAAATACGGAAGAGTTTATCAGACATCATGCAGCAGCCTCATCCATTGCTGCCATATCACTAAGCTGAGTTAGCAGTACACTGATTTTCCCATTTCTGAGGACTCCAGTCACATCAGAGGTGCCAACTGACAATCATGATTGTTTTGGGGGGCTGAGGTCAATATTAAAATTCTTCTACTCCTATTTGCTCACACCTTCCCACCCTTCACTCTCATTTCTGATCTATGACAACCAATCTACATAGACCAAAAAAAAAAGATTTAATGCACCAATGTTATACAACGTCATTTGCCCCAACTCTACCTCCTTGCCTCATTCTCCATAAATGATTTCAGTGAGCTGCCACAACAGCACCATCACATGGAGGTTGCTTCCCATATGTTAGCAACAAGTCCTATTGCTCACTGTTTGCATGCACTGGAAATGGATCAGTGCCAGCTAAACCTGAGGCTCGAAACTAGAATTCACTTTATCAGCCTGCCAAGGTGGATATTTTTGAGGAACCATACCTCATCTGGTGCAAAGTTTAAATAAACGCTATTCAGAGATCACTGATAAAATTTTCCTTAAAATTTCCTTTATGTCTTTAGCATACAATAACATTTATACATACTAAGCAGTATGCTGTACAGAATGCAAACACCATTGATAATAAACAAAGCTAGGAATTTATTTTTCCCCAGACATGTGATTTTTAATGGCTGTCTCAAAGAAAGGAAAAAAAAAACCTCCAGCCTCTCCCAGCTTCACTTATTTTTTTTAAGAATAGATGTTATGTTATAAACTGAAGTGCTCTCTGCTGGTTAACAGTGGTTAAAACAATGCTTAAATGCTCAAAATACCATTCTATCCCAAAGTGCATGAAAAATAAACCTTATTTTTTCAAAACTTTCTAGTCTTGTGTGCACAACAGTGAACAACACTTAATGTTTCCTGAAATAAGTCCAACTAAGAGCTCAAGCACAGTTTAATCGTGTCTTATAAAATTAAGTTAAAGCTTTGATAAATAAATTGACTAGTTAAAGCTTATGTAATTTGTGGCATGCTCAGTTAATTGCATACCTATAGAGTCACCTCTTAAATAAAAGATCATCAAGTAACACCATGCTTCTGCAAAAATAGAAATGAATAAAAAGGTCTCTTTCCCCAGCAACCTGGTAGCTCTCAAGAAGCTGACACATTTAAACCTTTCACTGAGCTCAGTGTACATAGATCAAGGAATGCCCCACATCCCTGCTGAACTGCTGTTACTCAGATGTGTACATTTTAGACCAGTCCATGAGATGAGACTGTGTTTATTAGGTTTTAGGATTCTTACATCCTGGTTCCTATCTTCCAGGGCACCTAATTACTTCTGAAGCAGCAATAATCTCATTGGCTTCCTATTTCAGAATCCTTTGTATTTGTCCTTTTCTTCCATTTTCATTAGTTAAAAAAAAAATAAATAAAATCTCTCCAATGTGTATATATAGAATAAGAAGGAAAAATCCAGATGAAGAAATACGGGTATTTTGCAGTCACAAAATGCTCACTCTAAGAGGTAGGGAAAGATCTCAGACTTCTCATCCCCATATTGTACAGCTAACCATAGCAACTCTGCTAGAAAGGAATGTAACATACGTATCCTCTCCCATTTCATATAAATGTTCACATGTCAGCATTTAGAACCTTTTATGAATTTTGTTTCATTTCCTCCTTACCTCCAAATTTGCCAAGTTCTTACTCTAAGTAAAGCCACAATGACAGCAGGAGAAGCTAAGTATTAAATAGAGAAGTACTTTGCAGAAATCTACAAAGATTTCTCAGGAAAGGCTTTTAGGAAAGAAACATAACAAAAACACATGTTCAGATCGTGCTTTTCAACCTTCTTACTCTGTGAAGCCCACAAAATTTCTCTCTGTTAGTAAATCTGGTGACGGTTGAAATCAGTCCACCTCTAAAATTATACTGAAGTTATTCAAATAAACCTTCTTCATATTCTGTGTAAATCCATACATCTGAGTACTTAAGGTAATTGAAGTGGAGAGAGGAAAAGTCAAATAGATCTGTTTGAGAAAAATAAAGATTTTCAATATCCAATCCATTGTGCACATTAAACTGCAGCTGAGGCACAATACCTGAGAAACAACAACCAACTACAAAAAAACCAACACATTTCTGAAAAGCAACAGAAATCAAGGAAGATTTCAAGATTCTGAAGTGAGCTTCAATTAATATTAAAAAAAGATCAACACCAATTCAAAATTGCATTAAAATATGCTAAAGAAACATGACCATTCAGAAAGAATATATATTTAAACACACAGCAGCACTTCAACAGCCGGGGGTGCCATTTGATCTATTAGGAGTAATAATTACTGCCTGCTGTATACATTGTCTGGGCCCACTGAATTTCATTAGTTTTGTTGATTTTAAATAGCACTTATAAAAAGTTATTTCTTTATGGAAGTGTATCTGTGTATCTAGTATGTCCTGGTGAGACAAAGCAAAGGAACACAGTTACCGCTTGGAAACGTATCGCTACGTGAAAACCGACATTAGCACCACTGTACTTTAAAACTCTTTATGTTCCCGATGAGAACACATACACTGCTCCCTGCAACTTACTGCTTAATTACAGTAGTGTCCAGAAGTGAACTTTCACAACCTCGTTGATACATATCTACTAGGACAGTTCTATTTTTAAATCAAAATAACTGGCATAAGAGGACAACGGGACAGGCCAAGTTCTGTCTATCAGTACAGTTCTATTTATAAAGTAGAGTGACTTGTGTGCAAGAAGCAAGGGGTGCACAACTTGTTATTGGTGACCTGTTTCGTAACTGCGTACAATGGGTTTTAACAAGACGGCTGTGAGCAAGCTGCTGCCTATACCAAAACATCCAAACCCAAATAGCTGAGCAGCTTCCAAGTCCAGCTAAAAAAACTACTATTCGTGTGGGAAAAGCAAGGCAGAAAAAAAAACTTCCATTTTATTTAGGTAGAAATCCACAAATGACTTTAACAAAAGCTTGTGGCACTCAACATTTACTGCAGAATCACTTTACAGGTTGACTGCCTAGTACTTCTTGCATCTCAAGTAATATTCTTTTATAATAAAGCAAAATTAAAGGTTAAATCAAGTATTTCCTAAACAGGAATGGAATAAGTGCTGAGAGAATGGAATGTAAATGAGTTCTTATTGTCCCTTTCTCACAAAATAAATGCTTTTAAAAAACAGTTTAAATGCCACCATTATTGCCTTCCTTAACTTTTATTCTAAAGAAAACACAGCCTATGTGTCAAACGGCTTGTTTGCAAAGACTCGCTCAGGTAGAGATCCATTATCTCAAGCAAACAGGAAAACAACCCCCAAAAAACCAATACTTTCTAAGAAGTTATGAAAATAGAGTGGTGGTCTCCACTTCACAGATGTGCTTGATTACTAGGATGGCTCACTATAGACAAAGCTACCACGCTGAAGATCATCCTGGCCGAAAAAGCATGTCAGGCTGGCAGTGACCCAGTCAGCTTCCCTTCTGCTTTTAATGAAAAGCACAGCAAACATCCAAGCCCAGAACAGCATTCTATGTTAGAAGCAGAAGTGAACTAAAGATGCAAAGAGGAAGAGCCTTCTGATTCAGTACTCAATAAAGAACTGCAAACTCTCCTATACTACAAAAAAGAATTTATTACAGCCCCTTAAGGAGGACAAATATCTGGATTTGGGAAAAAAAAAAGTATTCTGACCTGAGATAAACAAACAACATAAAATAGAAGTAAAAATGAGCAAAGTCAGTTTTTACTCAGATTAAAAAATTAAAAATAATTTGTGTATTAAAGTCCAGATGAACATGAAATACTAAGATGGATCAAAATTGATCTGCCTTATCTTCACAGTTACTTTAACACATGTTAGCTAACTGAAGTTAAGAGCCTTGAGGACAAACATATCCCTCGAGGATGGAACTGAAGGGAGATTGGGAATGAAGCCCAGAGTGGCTGGGAAGTTACTCAGTGGAAAGGAGAAAGCTAAGAGATTAAATTCCTTCCCTTCATCCCTTGAGGGAGAAATTAGCTTGCTTTGAGGCATCCCTTAGCAAATGAGGTTTGTAAGAGTTTGAGTTCACTAGCAAGAGGATACTAAACCAAAAATTAGGTAAGCAACAGAGCAATACCGCAGAAATCCTACAAAATTTGCTAGATAGTGCAAATTAATTAAATTAATTCTCTGCCTACTGAGTTTGAAAACAGTTACACAGAGATCATAACTTACATCCATGCCATAGAAGTTCCACCTTCACATACTAAGAGATACTTTGATAACAGATTCTGATTTTGATTTTACTTTTTACCTTTCAGACTTTGTGAGACTATAAGTTGTTTTTTGAAGTTTCAATCTAGAAAAATAGACCATTTAACTAAGTTAAGGTAGCACATTTTATGCTGAGCACACATACATCACTGTTTGTAAAGCCCACAGTAGAAGGATGGGAGCAAAAACATCCTGTTTCAAACTTCCACAGAGAACAACTGTGGAGCAAAGAAGCCTCACCCTACTAACAGTACTTCCAACTACATATTCCCAATGCCCCCTAATATCAGAAACCCTGAGAGGATTCTGAAGTCTGATATCTCAGTGTGTACGAGGAGCTTCCCATGCAACATCTACTCACGTTTATATCAGGAAACGAAGAGGAAAACAAGCAGAGAGGCTGCCTCTCTCCCAGGGTTGTTTCACTGTGCTGCATAGCAGTGCCATGGCTGGGGGAGATGTGGGGTATCTCTCCATGATGCTTCCTCCACCACAAGCCCCCAGGCTGGCTGGCTCAGTCTCACATCAATGCAGGGGTTCACAATTCAGTCATCAGGCAACAGTTCTGGAACAGCACATCTCTGTAGTCGGTGTATATTAAGTCCAACCTAACATCCACCTACATGAGTCAAGTATGTGGGACAATGGAAAGTAAGAGAGATGAAGCATAGCTACACATGTGCATGCGCAGCCTTTTCATTCCCTAAAACAATACTGATTCTGACAATCACAGGAAGAAAAAAAAGGGACAGCAGCTTTACAAGCAAGGAAAATGAATAAGCCTTCATGACAAACTATTCACAACACTACAGTTCAATGAACAAGTGCTGAACAACACGAATTTCACATTTATTTGAAGACCTCAGACTGTAAGGTTTTTTATTTCTGGTTTTGCTTAAACTCACACAACTCATCTGATTTTTACTGATAACAGCACAGCAACAAGCAAAGCAGTTCTCTTTAAAAACAAGTGAAAAATACAACATTACCGAAGATCTGCTCTGGGACTACATTTAGAGCATAATATAATAGGAGTATCTAGTTCCCTAATTAGGGAGAAAAATGTACTTCATGACATTTCGGTTAGATGATAATTTCTTCATCTCTCACCTTTTATTTTAAAGCACATTATATGTACCCATTGTAAAGAAAAAAAGTGCTTTAAAATGGCAAGAAAAGCATTAAGAGGAACCACTAACTGAAAAATGTGCAACATTCAAGCTGAATGTTTCCACTAAGGAATTTAAAAACAAAACATTTTTAGTCTCACTACTATTATGCCTGATAGCACCTGAGGTATATAAAGAAGGTGACATTCACCGGTTCCCAAAAAGACACCTTAAAAAGCCTGAAAATCTCTTCTGCTGGAAAACTTAAAAAGACTCACGCAGGTCCAGAAAGATATCACAACACTGTTGTTGTGTTTAATGGCCCCACTGAGGAAAGAGCAGAATAGGAATGAAGTTTGAAAAGACAAAGAACCAAGATCTTAGCTCAGGTAAGCACATATTTTAAAAAAAGGTTGGAAACAAGAAAGATTTGATGTTCTCAGTTTTGTTTTCAAATTAGAGCTGAAACAGAAAAACTTAAACTATTGCGTAGACTTTCTCCGAAGAGTCCAAAAGCATTTCAGTTAAACTTATCAAAATTGTAATAGTCATTGGATCAATGACTACTATCTTGTCTAGTTGAAACATATACAAGCATTTACCTGAAACTGCTCTCAGGAGATAATGTCCACATCTATTTAGTTTGTTTAAAAAAATGAAAGCAAAGTGACTGAACTGTCATCTGGCCAATCACCTTGTAAAGAAAACAGCCCTGAAATATGATATGTGGATGAGACCTAGCCTAAACTGTAACAAAAACCGTATAAAGCTCTGTTTCTATTTGTACAAATATAGATGGCCACAGTACAGTACATACCAGAGGTTGATCAGTTTACATAAGGAATCAAGTTAGATTTCTCCACCTTCAGAGGAAGAATTTTCCTTGATTTTTTCCGGTTCTTTAAAAATTCTGACAAAAATACCCCCTTAAAAAAATACTTGGGGGGCTAAGAGGATGCATGAAAAGATTAATGAGGTTTTGTTCTGACTTCTTTCTCCTGTGCAACATCTTTCATCTGCTCTGTTTTAGCAAAGAAGAGAAAGGCTGAAACACCAAGCTTTGTGGTGAACAAAATTTACTATCATTTTCCATCTCCAACAATAAGAGCAGCATTTTTTGCCAGCTGCAACACATACAAAATAGGTGAAATGATGGCCGTAATTATTTGAAAGAGCTAAATGATAAGTCATATCCTATTTACATTCAAGGCTGTGTATGGCCATGATTAGAGTTCTCTCATTAGAAGAAACATGGGTGGGAATAAATTTCCCAGATAATGGAGTGGCAGGGGAGATGAGACCAGAGAGAGCATGCAAGAGGTCAAACAAATATATTAAATCTGATCTTTAGTAGCATCAAAAAAAGAGAAAGACTGTCATTTTTATTTTTCTTCTAACACCTTGCCCATAATTTTAACTGGCTCAGAGGTTCTCTAATAACCAAGAAATGTGTGTAGGGGGTGTTCTTTGTTCATTTGTTTGCGTTTTTTCTTGGGGGATCAGCTGAAGGCAAAGAGAAGAGATGTTTGTTTGGAATCTCATATATACGTGTGTGTGCGCGCAACAGAAAAAGTTTGGGTTTTCAGTTCTTTCCAACATGGGAATATATGTTGTACCTACCAAAAAGAATGAAAGAATTTCCTTTACAAAAACAACAGCTTAAGAATATATATATATATATATATATATATAAAAATAAAAATTCCTTTTGAGCTGCTCTGGATTAGTGCCTATAAATTAAAAATTTCCATTTCCACTTGCAATAGTGAAAGTATTTTTCATACCTTTATAAAAGAAAAACTTTCATCTATAATTGCCCTAAACAGAGCTTAAACAACATGTTCTTTATACAATCTATTGATCTGTAACTCCACGTAATATTCATCACTAAACCCATAAACTTTAAATCAAATCTGTACATTTGATTTGCCTGTGTCTATAAAACTTCCAATAATCTTTTCCAACCTTGAACTACGTAAAATATTCTCTATTAAAAAACCCTCACACCCATAGATGAAAAAAAAACAAAAACACACAAAAGCCATAAGACTCTGGGACAGCACCAGCTACAATTGCCTTTCCTTTAAATATTGTCAGAGGAAAAAGGCCCCCAGAAATAAGCGAAGCAAACACATAGTGTTTTCCCCTATCTGTAATCACAAATCTAGTCTGTCATGCAGAATATGGATTTTTCATTTTAGCCAAAAGCCAATCTGAGTTTGAGTTATTAAATTAGAATAGCTTCAAAAGAAGGGAAGAACTTCCGCTTCCCACAAAACAAGAAGAAAAATCTTTGCAATTCAAATAATTAATTCATGAATTCTCATAATAGATGCTATGGCACTGTATAAAAATCAACTGGATATAATAGAATGTATCAAAGGCAGCAAGCTTTCAGCTTTGTGCAAGTTGCATGCTTCAAAACTGCTGCCTTCTATGCTACAGAGTTCAAGATTAATTTTATTGAAATCTGTAAGGAAAAGCTAATGAACGTCAAGAGTCAAGAAAATGCCTCCCAGACAGTTGACAATAAGCTGTGTAAACCCAAAATATTCTTATTATCTATGCAAACAGCAGGGAAAAAATACAATATTTTCCCTTCATTTAACATAAGTTTTCTCACACTATTTATATATTCTCAACCCTGAAATTCATGACTAGTTTTAATTTATAATTATAACTGATAGGAATTAATCTTTCTGGAAGGTGTCTGTGTCTTTCTTACCATCCAGTTGTATGTTTACAAATTGCACGAGGTGGAACAACTGTTTACCAGGGTGAATAGTGATAGGACAAGGAAGAAAGGTTTTAAACTGAGACAGGGGAGGTTTAGGTTAGATATTAGGAGAAAGTTTTTCACATAGAGGGTGGTGAAGCACTATAACAGGTTGCCCAAGGAGGCTGTGGATGCCCCATCCCTGGAGGCATTCAAGGCCAGGCTGGACATGACTCTGGGCAGCCTGGTCTGGTGTTTGGCGACCTTGCCTGTGGCAAGGAGGTTGAAACTAGATGATCATTGCAGACCTTTTCAACCCAGGCCATTCTATGATTCTATGTTTAATAGACAATAAATTAGACCAACTCTCTCAAATCAAGAATATTTTACCCAGGATGAGAAAAGGTAAGAAATCTTACTGTCTTTATCCTAAACCACAAGCTTTTTATTCTTAATATCTCTTATCCTACTGAGAGTGAATAGTGACAGAACAGTTGAGTTTACAGAGGGAACCAACACTGGAAAGCAAATAAGTCTTTAAAGTCAGTAAAAGACGACTACTGTCATAATGTCCTCTTTAATCCAAGTGTATTTTCCTATTCCTTTCATCAGTTGATGGTGAGTGAGAGAAAGAAACCATTTAAGTAGCTAAAATGTAAGATGCACTTCATCATTATGGAATATAAAGCTTACACATGTAAAGTGATACTTAATGTGCACTTAAGGCCTGGAGTTCCACAACTGTGCAATATTTTTCAGGATAAGTACTTGTCTATCCTAAGCAAAGAGCAGCTGCAGAAAAGGGAGGTATATCTCTGGAACCAGGAATGAGGCTGCACAGGACAATCCAGATGAATTTGTAGGGATTCACATCTTGCAGACATTGCAGCTATGACATGGCACAAATCATGCAGCTCAAAGGGGCACTTGATGTGACAGTTTTACCAAACACTGGAATGAAGTTACCTGTGCTGCAGCAGTTTTTACACACAAACCTACCCTCTTCCAGAAATGCTCACTTTGCCACCAAGTGGCAAAGAGATATCAGAAACAGTCCCCTTCAAACAGAACTTCCTGCTTAAAAGTGTTGCTCTCTTTTTCAAACATCAATCCACAGTTACAGCCTTATTCAACTGAAAATATTGATTGCTCTAGTGCTCTGCAAAGTGCATTTTACTTCAGTGTGAAAACTGTTTACTCACTCTTCAGTGCTAACAAATTATCTCAAGAAATGTGCACATCAAGTTCTCTTGAGAATTTTCCAGTGTCAATCCTAAATCAAACAAAAGCCCTCTTCCAGAGAGAATAATTTCAAAACATGGCATGCATTCTTCAGTATATTTCTTCATCACTCATTTGTTTAATTGCACATCACTACAGCATTTCTACCTCCCTATGTGGTGACCTTTAAAGCTTACAAGCACTAGTCAAGCCTGCTTCATCCTCCAAGGGCTTCCCACCATCTCATTCCTATATGGAGAGCTGCTAACAAACTTCACTGCCTGCACTGTTTTAGTCATATCAAACAGAATTCAAACATGGAATATTCTGAAAGGATCTATTCCTTTGGTCTCCAAACAGCAGTCTTGCATCATATTTCCATATAATTCATTCTTCACAGTATATAAAAATCAGAACAGTGTCTAGAACATAAGACAAATCCTTGCACATCTCACAAGCCATTACCATGTTATTTTGCAGCAGTGCTTACGGTATTTTCTTGCTGAAGAAGGACCATGAGAGTATTCAAAAGTAATAGCAATACTTGTTCTCATAACAGGATGCATTAGCAGAAACAGATCTCCAAATACTGCCTTTATGAAGCTCACATTTTGCTATCTGCATGTGGCCTCCTCCAGACTGAATTTCAGCTTCTATTAATACAATTCTGATAACCAGAAAAGCAGTTTAAGTTTCATTACTGTTACATGTAAGTCAGTCAGAATGACCATTAGCTCGAAATGTTGTAATTAAGAAGTCCATTTTCAAAGTCTTATTGGCTGGCAAAGAAAACTGATTGCTGCCATTTGATCATGAAACTCCAGGACGTCATAAATGCTTCACAGAGATATCATTATTAACATGCATTTAATAAAAACAAAGCAGCAATATGCATGCACAATATATAGCACTCATTTATGTCCATTTCAGAGCATAAAATTAGAGCTATTTGAACCTCCAATCTATACAACAATTGAGTTTCAAGTTGCAAAAATCAGTCATCCAACACTGTTCTAAGTTGTCAATTTTCTTCTTACAGATGAAGGAGATCACTATTTTACAACAGCTTATAAACTGATAGCTAAAATCATGCCAAACGTGGATAAAGGAATAACTCTCAATATGAAGTCATAGCCTTTCACTTATTATTACACTCATTCATTCACAGTCTGTGCAGAAGGAGTTAAATTGCCATCTTGTTTTTCTCCTGAGGCATAGCAAACGTGCTATTCTTTTCAAAAGCAGTTTAAAACTAACTGCTATTTCTCAGCTCTTTCTTCATTTGAGGAATCAATCTCAGCTTCATTCTTCATTTCTTCCATCACTCCCCTTGCCTTTTGTTTTCCCTGTAAATGAATTATACTCTACCCTCTCTCTCATGTCATCTGCATCAGGACTTGTGCACACTGTCTCAGAATAGACACTGAAACTTCATTCCAGTCAGCAAATTTTGACCCTCCAGTTCCTCCTGCCCTTCAACAGGCCTTCCCTACACAAATCAGCTCTCTCTAAATGCCACCTTGGTCACACATCTCAGCTTGCCTTTTACACAGCTATCAGCCTCTGGAATCAGTGCTTATAACAGCTCTCCATTGTCCATCCACTCTACCATGAGAGAACTGTGAACTCCAGTAATTTTTTCATCTGTCTGCTTCATGGCTTTTTCCCCAGCCACCCTCCCCCACTCCTTTACAGTTCTGATAGACTGAAGCCTTGCCGTCCGGACCTTTACAGGCACAGGTGAATACCTGCTCACTTTCAATTTAGATCTCAGCATCAGTTGCATTCTGCATAACATCACAAAAATCGCAGTCTCACACAGCTGCCATCTGCCTAGTTTTTTTTTTTTAAAAAAAAAACAACGTTTGTATACCACATTTTCTTCCTTACTTTTTCCACTCACAAGGTAGAAGATTTCCCATTTTATTTCTTCGGGTGTTTTCAGTCTTCAAGGTTTTTCCTCACTGTCCACGCTCTTATTTAACCCAGCAAACTTATATACCTTTGCCAGGATTAGATTCTATACAGCCTAATCAGTTCCCTTTTACCCCATACTTAGCACCTTTTAGGCTCCTCAGAACCTGGTACTTTCGGTTTATTCACTGTACCAAACCCTTCTGGGGCAAATCCTGTTTGCCACACTGCTGGGATTGCTAGCAGTCCTTTTCCTCACCTTTATCTTAAGAGATAGGAGGGAATGAAATCCTTTCACAGTGACCAAACTGAAAAAGATTCACTGTTAACATTTACGTCTCCTGTCACAACAGCTTCTCTCTGCTTGGCAAGAAGAGTTCCCTGGCTCACGCCCTGAGGAAACTAGGCAGTTTTGCTACTGACAGGATAATAGAAAATGGTGCAGTTCCTATAAAGCCATCATCATTTCATCAGCAAAGACTGCTTCAGAGTGATTGGCACTCCAGAAAGTTCAGACATATGCTTGACTCATTTTCTTCACCCCATCCTTTGAGTGATCTCTATATATCACTAAAGATACAAGGGTAGCTTGAATCGGATAGTTTTCCTTGTCCTTAGCTGACCGCTTCTGTCGGCAACCATTGCTCGAACTGAGGATTCATACAATACCCCTCCTCCAACAGGTGCTGCACAGATGCAACAAAGCCATTGCATAATGGAAGTTTGGAGATCAGCCCAGAAGCCTTGCCATCTTCTGCCGAGGCATCATTTTGGCCCATTACTTCTGAAGCCAGGAAAATGTAATGTTTAGAACCCAAACCTTCCTGGCAGTTTGTGTATAAATTTGCAGCATTCAGAAAAGGAGGTAATTCCTGTAATTACACAGGAAAAATTCAAAACTGTGATTTCTTTGAGTAAGGCTGAGATAAAGTAACAAAGTTCAGGTTTCCATTGTTAATACTCTTTCTACTGAGAAAAAAAGTCCCTCAGGAATACACTCAAGCTGAAGTACACATAACAGAAGATAATTTTTTATTCTTACACTCTGAATAAAGTAATTTCTAACAGAAATGAGATAATTTTCATGAAAAACCAAATGGGATATGGAAAAAGATTCAAAAAAGCAACCAGAGCTCACTGGTATTAAGAGAACTGAAATAAGCAGGGTTTTACAGATTGCTGATATTACAGATGGCGGCTACTACTATTTCTGAGGTATTGCCAAAGGTTTTTGTCATTTTTATTTCTACCTACCATTGTGCCTATTTGCAGAGAGTAGGGCAACACAGATTAACTAAAACTTGAAAGAACAATCTGTCCTGCTCAGACCCATTATTATGATTTATGCATCTATGAAAATGCTCTAAAAGGAATAGCATACAATAGGTTCCTAGCTAAAGCAATATTTGCCTGCCAAAAATAGCTGTAGTGGCTGACTTGTACTCTGGAGGATGAAGAAAAAGCAACTTTCAGATTTACACTGCAGACAACAGCTAAACTGGAAATCTCATTTATGATGGTTGTTTTTTTTTTTCTTAAATCACAGTTCTGGAATGTTCATGTGGCTCTACGACTTGGTACATCACACCCACTGTACTTCACCTGTCCCAACTCACATGAATCTGACTTATGGAAGCTTTTGTAAGAAGTTCTATTTGTATTTACATATAAGTTACACATATGAAAATTATACATATATATACATGATATAAACTAATACATACACATGCATTAGTTGAACTTATTATATAACTACAAATTATATATACTTGAATAAATCTATGGAATGAATTCCTATTACATTTAGGAACTGAGGTTCAGATGACTTAATGAAGAACTAAACCAAAATCCCTTGCTGCTTTTTTTTTTTCCCCTGAAAAGAATTATTCTCTCTGTCCAAGGTGGCTGATAGATAACTCCTTTTGATACTTTATTAGAAGTAGAAAAACACTCAGAAAAGGCATGCCATGCTATGTATCTCAGATAAATATCCCAGGTATGATGTTAATATAAAAGCAATGATAAATTGTCTTTGATACCTTAAAAATTTTAAATAGTGTTCAACAAGTCTGTTTGTCAGCATATATAGAACTGAAGTGGGGTAATGGATAAAAGGCCCCACTGGACCACACAATGCCACCACGGGTAGGTCACAAAAATAACTCCTCAGTAAGGAGGTAACAGCGTTTCCTCCAAAACTTGAGACAGCAGATCAGAAGCATCTACGAAGACAGCAATCTGTTCACCAGCTAATACCCCATCTAAACAAAACACTGGAGGATACTTGCCACTGATAAATAATGCTCAGGTTTGTGTTCCTATAGGATTGAAAAAAAATGTATCAACACCATGGTAGTCTTTACCATCTGACACTATCTTCAAACTGCAGTGCTCTTTGTAGAAATTTGTTTTGTTATAACAAATATAGGTTTATTTTTGCAAATAACAATCTTGTAGTTTGAAGTGCAGATATATTAATATTTCCTGTGTTGTAAATTGAACTGCTGGGATTTCTAAGACACATAAGCACACATAAGACAGTGCATTTGACACTCATGTTTTCGCAACGCAGTCACATTATACCACCTTCATACATGCACTCAAAAGACCTTCAACGCACATCTTGATGCATATCAAGGCTTACATCAAGGCCTGAACACAGCTAAAAAGTCAGTAAGAAGCATGAATCATTACTAGCAGTTTCTTCTACCAGTTGAAGAATTGAATCCAATGCTCTGTTTTCCCCACCAGTAGATATTAAAAATTCTCATATGGTGGTCAAATTCTGGAGGCACCCATTTCCCAGGCATAAATTCACACCTGCAGTTAACTGTGGACATATACTATCTGTAAGACACTATATAGCAAAAAATATGAGAGACAAAACTAAATTTTCAAAGCCAAGATATTTTCCTGAGAACTGTTTGAGTAGTTCTGTAGGATTTTTGTTTTACTTTATTTTGTTTTCAATGTGTGTTTGTCATAAATACCCACAAAGACAAGTCAACAGAACCTCAAGTTATTCCAATATCATTTGCTAAATGCAAGATTTAAAAGTTTTACATGTCCCACATTCCAGGATTTGGCACTGCACAAAGTTGGATCAGCAAAAACCACATAACAGATGCAGTTAACAGTACTTAATCATTCCACACAATTTCTGCAAAATTCATTTCTCCTCCAGTGAATTTGTACCCACCACATTGTGCACTGCTACCTGAGTACCATGCCATCATCTTCCAGCAGAGAGAACAACAACCCCAGTTTGTGTTCCTCTGCCTGCCCAGCCCCACTTTTGGCTGTTTCCATTAACTTAATACAGCTTTAAACAAAAAGGCCTACAGATGCCAGCTCTAATTTCCAAGCTTTTATATCAAAGTCCCGACCAGACAGATAACTGGCATAAAAGACTGAAGCAGTGAACTAGATTTCTAAAATGCTGCCATCTGATTCTCATCCCACACAAATATGTAATCTAAGTAATGAAAAAAGCTTTCGTCTCAAACATCAGCTTGTTCAAAGCTCTTGAAATCAGTAAATGTTGAAGTTTGGATTGAGTCACGACAAGGTAAAAATGTAATGGTAAGAAATAACCTTCTGAACAACAATAAAAAGAACGTACTTAATGTCAGGCAGAAGAGAAAGCAATTGCACTTTCAGACTAGGACTGTCAGTTTAAAAATATACAACATAAAGAAAAAACAGTTTGAGATCTCTTCAATTCATGATTCTTCATCATCAATTCTAAGCTCTTACAATGTTTTTACTTTCAACTCACCTTACACTGCAAAAAAAATGGCAGCTACTTCTGTTGAAATTTAAAGGAAAATTCTTTATTTCTGGCATTAAGACAGTAATTAATATGTAGGTATAGTTTCCTCTGTGTCCATTCTTTTAAGTATGCACTGCACTTGAAGACTTTAAGTGTACAAAAATAGGAACTGAATATCACTGAGCTCAGCAGGCACCTAGCACACAGGCTTGTGCACAACAGCAGCATTTGGGATATAAGAACAAAAAGCAAAAGTGGTGACCACAGATCAGTATACCTTAGCCACCCTCATGGCAGGTAGTTGGTTATTAGCCAGCTGTTAACACTGTTCAATGCTAATGAGGAAGCAGGAAAGACAGGAAGAGAACTGCCTGCTATGTGGAAACAATTCCTGGTGCTTCCTTGAAAATTCTCATTTCTCCCCTTTCCTTCCCGACAATAAGCATTGCAGGGCTCAATTGCACAGGCACTTGATACTTGCCAGGTTGGGTATCTGATGAGTACAGCAGGCCAGGCAAGCAGCAGCCACCAATAAGGGTGCCACTTGAAGTTAGCTGTTAACTGGGAACATGCTTAAAGATCACATATTCAGTTCCATTAATTCAGAAGCCTTGTTTCATAGAATCAAATAATTAGACAGCTGGGCTTTGCAAAAAAAAAAAGCTCCTTTCTCATTGGCAGTGAGTTAATCAATGCACACAGAGGGTCTGCTAGTCCCAAGAGCATTGAACCAAATATTACTGAGCTCAGCAGGCACCAAGCACTGTTGCTTGTAACAGCAAAGTTATAGAAGTACTTCTAATATTAGATAAATACTACAGAAAATTAGGTTAGAGTTGTCCATTTAACCTTAAGCATATCACAGGGTCCAACAAATACAAAACAGCTCTGTGAAGTCTTTGGTGTTGTTTTTACTTTTGGAAAATAAAAACTTAAGTGAGCAGTAAGAGGTTTCTGTTCCATGAAGAAACTCCATAAATCTAAAGAGTAGAATTTCAACAAATTAGAAGAATAAAGACAAAGCTGAGATACACAGTTAGCTCAACCATCTGATTAGATGATACAACAGGTATGACAGCATCTCTCCAGTGCACATACTTGTTTGAACCAGTGACAGTAGCAACAGGAAAAAACTTGGTTGATTACAGTACAAAAAGAGAAAATCAACATGAAATAAATTATTCCCTGTGCAACATTTGGCCTTATCTTTTGTAAGAAATATGCTACTCAGACAAGAGAAAAAAAACAGAAGGAAAAAGAAATGGAAACAAATATCTTTCCACTCTCAAGCTTCATGGAATCTTTTAAAGTATCCAGTTTTATTTATTTATTTTTCTCTCTTCCAGTGCCAAGCTTTATTTTGTAACTTTGGAATAGGAGCTGGAAAAATAAACTGACATGTAAATTCAGATCATGAACAAAAGTAGAACTTCAAGGATTTACCTTTCTGGGGCTTCCTGGAGGGTAGAATCTAGGGCATACCTAAAGTGAGCAAAATAGAAAAGAATTAAAACTGATAAACAAGTAATCTGCAAAGCAGTACAAATAAACACAATGCTTACATGAAAACAAACTGATATCAGCTGGCCTACTGTGGGTTTCAGAAATATCCACATTATACCATGCAAGCAAATACAATGTGGAGTGTGTCAACACAAGTTGCAATACAATTGACTGATGTCACAATGTTTCACATCCCACAGAATGATATCTCCTACTCCACAGATACTACAAGTAGTTTTTAACCTATGTAAAAAAAACCATCTGTATATCCCTGAAATCTGTCCACACCGTTTTTCAGATCCACAAATTGCCACTTGCAAACAGGAAAAAGGAAAAAAAAAAAGATTAAAGAATCCTGAGAGATTATGAAGGATGGAATAGCAAACCAAAAGCCTGCAAAGCACTGAAAAAGCATGAGATCATCCTTTAACTTCTGATAACTTTCCCTCTCGTTCTGCCAAAACCTACAGACAGGGAAAAAACCTGCAAGATGAAGCCAATGAAAAAATAAGCAGAGACATCTGCTTCATCTACTTGGAAAATAACAAGAATAGAGACAGTCCACATTCTTCAGCACACTTCAGTTTAAGTGTATCAGTAGCTTTTCATTCTAGCTGCCACGCTACAATGCTTGACCAAATGTTTCAGTGAGGAAAGTGGTCAGGGACACAAGCAGGTAACAGATGACTTCTTGGCAGGGGGTGGGATAAAGGCCAAGCAGATCTCAGTGAGTTATGTCACCGCTCCCCAGAGCGATGCACAGAGCCAGGGCTATCCAACTTTCAGGTGCAAAAGTAGGAAGCTGAACCCATCCATCTTACTGAAACACTGGCTTTTTTCTAAGTCCGTTTGTCTGAACTCACTGGTTCAAAAGACAAAAAATAAAAAATAAAATAGAATGAACGAACGCAGTGCCAGTGTGACTCCAGTAACCAAGACTGAACTCCTTGCTTTCAAATATATTTAAATATATAAGAAACAGTCTTTGATTTCCAATAGTGGTGAATTAACACAGTTACAACAGCATGTGCAGACTGTGAGGTGTGGCTGTTTATCTGTCCAATTCTTTACAGGGAAGACATTTTCTTGATTTCAGTAGCTCTAAATAAAACCATTTCCTCTCTGTTTTTTTTAAAAATGCCTTCCCACAGAACAGTCACTCCCTTTCAGCTGCTTGATTTCAATACTGATCACAGAAAAATTAACTAAGCTTCAAACTGTTGCACCATCCCTGCTTTCTGTTAGTGAATACAGTATGTAGTGCTGGAAAATGTATGCAGAATGACTGTGTCATTTACTGCCAGACTGCAAATCAACTGGCAAAACCACCACCTTACTACAAAAGCAGTTCTACTGAAAAAAAATGCAGCGCATTGCTCATTTTCTACCATTCTTTCTCAGTACACTCACATCCTATGAGAGAAACTAAGCTCAAGGGACATAGACACACTTGGTTTGGTTCTTGTGTCAGAGTGAGAATAAAACCATCATTAACAATACATTTCTAAAGAAAGGTCCGATAATTCTATGCATCATATGTAAAGCCAAACAGCTCAGAGATTCCTTTCCCATGTAAGCACATTCTGACCAATAACTTCAGTAATGAAAAATTAAGTATTTTCACAAGTCCCTCAAAATCGTGTTCCAAGACCCAACTTTCATACAAAGCAATTCATTAATAATCAGGAGGAAAAAAAACAACAAACAGCAAATAGCATTGCTCACCAAATCATTAAAATTTCCCATAATAAAAATCAAACAGCCTTCCAGTTCAGTAATTATTTGGCTACAATTCTAAACAATAGGTTCTGCCTCTGTAAATATTATGTTCCCATTTTGTTCAGTTATGCTAAACATTACACAGATCACTCAACAAATCATCCTGAAAAGGTCTTCAGAATCCTTAGTGAATAACTCATGTTTCCCTTTTGCCATTCTCTCCTGGCATAGAAGGAGCACCTTTAATCCAGTCACAGCCCTAACATCACAAAATCAGAACATGAACTCTTAATACCACCAGGAAATAGTCAAAAAGCTCACAAGGAGAAACCTCCTGGGCAAACCTAATTCACTTCCCAAACAAAAGAACTAAATAATTGCAAATTTAACTGAAACATCAAACAAGAATCTGAAGAGACTGACCATATGCTAAACTCTCACTCTCCCATACTGGGTGATGAATTAAGATACTAGTGTAACTGGCTGCTTACTACAATCCTGCTCATGACACTCACATATGTTGCTTTGGCAAGTACTCATTTTTTGTAATCTAAGCAACATGTTAGATTTGAGAACAATTTTTTTTTTGACCTATTTCCATAGAACTGGAATAAATATACAAAAGGACTAGAAAATATATCAAGGGTAATTATTGTACCTTTGCAATTGGCATGATGAAAAGCATTAGAAAAATCAAGACACAGCTAAACAGCTCAATTACCAGTGTTTTCAAAAAGCCTGAATGAAAACATGGTAATGTAAGGCCTGTGGCATTGTATAGAGGATTTACAGAGGGAGGCAGAAAACTGGCCCCAAAATGGAGCCCTGCAGAACAGCACCAGCATCACGTAGCCCCATTTACCATAACACTAGCTATATGCTGGACATTTCGTCCAGAAGGATGCTGTAAAGCAGCACTATGGAAAGCTTTGCTGAAATCCTAAAAGATTGCATCAGCTGGCTTCCCATGGTCACCTACAAGGGTAACCTTGTCATCAAAGGAGATTAAGTTCATTACACAGGACTTTCCCTTTGTGTATATGCATTGGCTGTGACAAATGACTACATTGTCTTTCAGGTGTTTTTCAATAAATCCCAGAACAATCTTCTCCACAATTTTACTAGGCACTGAAGTGAGACTGACTGGCTGTTCTGGTTTAACTTGGGCAGCTAAGCACCACGCAGCCATTCACTCACTCCCACCCCACACCCCACCAGTGGGATGAGGGAGACAATCTGGGGAAAAATAAAATGTGAAATTTGTAGGTTGAAATAAAGACAGAATAGAAATAGGAACATTAATAATCATAACAGTAGTAAAGAATACATAAAACAAGTGAAGCACAATGCAATTGCTTGCCATCTGCTGACCAGTGCCCAGACAGTGTTCAAGCAGCAGCAGTCACCTCCCCAGCCAACTCCTCCATGCTTTATTGCTCAGTACAATGCCACCTGACATAGGGTATCCCTTCAGTCAATTTCAGCCAGCCGTCCCGTTCCTGACCCCTCCCAGCTTCTCGCACACTCACAGCTTCCTGCTTGTAGAACAGCACAAGAAGCTGAGAAGTCCTTGACTCAGTTTTAAGTACTGCTTAGCAACTGCTTAAACATTAGTACGTTAGCAACATTTTTCTCATTCTAAATCCAAAACACAGCACCACATCAGCTACATGAGCCAGCAGTTTGCCCAGGTGGCCAAGAACAGCAACAGCATCCTGGCTTGTACCAGAAATAGCATAGCCACTAGGCCTAAGGATTCTGTGATTCCAACTATCCCAGTCAAAACCAGGAGAAACGTCTGTAATTGCCCTTCTTTCTCAACCTTCTTGAAAACTGGAACAGTATTTGATAGCTTCCAGTTGGCTGGGGCCTCTCCAGATTCCCAAGACCATTGAAAAATGATGACATCTGGCAGCTCTTGGAGTAAGTTGGGATTGGCCATTGAGTCCCATGCAGCTGAAGCAGCAAATCCTGCACAAGTTTAGGGTTGGATGAAGGGTTTTTTTTATTAATATGACAATCACAATCCTCCAACTAGGTTCCCTAGGAGTCCCAGGACCCTCCACAAACATTGAACAGAGAAGCTAAGATGACGTTAAACGCCTGCTTCACTTGCATCCCTGCTTGTGATTTGACCAAACTCATCAAATAATGGATCAATGATACCACCTTTTGCTGCTGACATACTTTTTTGTTTCCTCGCACAGTGCCTGTGAGGTTCAACTTTAATTGAGCTTTTACAGCTTTCTCCTTGTAATGGCAAACAGCATCTCTGCAGTGTTCCCATTTCATCCAACCTCAGCTCCTGGGGCCATACACCTTTTTTCTGCCTTAGAAGAACATCCCTACTCAGCCAAGTCAACTTCCCGTCCAATCTACATGCCTTCCAACATTTTGGAATTGTTATTTAGCTCTTAGCAGCATTTCTTACACTCCACAAGAACAATAAGTCTCCGTATTCCCCCAAATTTGCACTAGGAAAGAAGGATCAGTGGGACCTCATAAAGAAAAGCCCCCAAAATTGCTCTATTTGGAGTTTCACAAAACCTTTTCTGACAAACTGGAAGCTGAGGGATATGGGTTGCACATCTGCAGTGAGGGGTGATGGGGAAGGAGTGGAATATATCTGTACTTTCCATAAGCAGTGCAAAGTACAAGGAGTCCTCTGAACATCTCATTCTTAATAGATTGGATTCTTCTTTGCAATTCATTTTTCTCATCCATTTACTCTTAGGCTACACCGAAGTTTCTGTAGCTGACAGTATTATAACACACCGTTCTTCCTGCAGCTGCTTGTGTGTCGTATCTAATATACAGAGTTTGACAGAATACAGACGTACAACATCCTGACCTCCACCAAAACAGAGAGCTGCAGATGGCTAAGGAAAATTAACTCAATGCAACTTGTTTATGGAATGTTACTCTAATACTTGCGTTTGCACACGAGTCTAGTTGAACTAAGTTCTTATATGTAAATGCATATATACATGGTGATGTATGCCACTGTAACACCAATTTCGTGTTGCATTTATGAAAAGGCACCAGCAAGTCTGGAAAAGCAGAAATGGAGATGTTAGACTACACTTTTAGGCAATGTAAATAGCATTTTTGAGGTAATACAAAAATTTAATCACTTGTCAATTTTACGAAATTTGGCTTCTGATTAGGTACCACAAACACGGTCTACTCTTATTTGCTCTGTGATGAAGAGGGATTAGAAATACCACATTTCTCAATACTTTTAGCAGCTGCAATCACTCCTATGCAAGCCAGTGAGTACCAGTCAAGCCAGAATATCAACAAAAAAAATTAACAAAACTTCTTAGGGACAAAGGTTTGGCAACCTACCAAACTTCCATGTGTTCTCCAACAAAACATGCCTAGGCAACACATCAGACAGTCAATACAAAAGAACTCTTACAAGTGAATTCCTTACCTTAATGAGTTGCCAAAGAGATTCAAAGGATGCCAAAGCAGCAGGTGTGTCATTAGGTATGGTCAGCAATATGATGACTATAGGCAAACAAATAAATGCTTTCAGCAGCAGTGTAATTTCAGTCTCTTATATTGAAGCAGTCATTTTGTTTCTGCACTGTCCAAGACACCAAACTGAACTACACAGACTTCACCCACTGGTTCTGAAGAGACGAGAGAAGTGTGACATTACTAGGGGTTTTGTAGCTTTAATAACAGTATATACATATAAAAGTTTTGTGAATCTAACAACACAATTGACTTAATAGCAGGCTTATGAAGATTAACCTTTTCTCAGAAAAATATCCATTTCCAGCAGTGACTCAAAATACACAAAATATTTAATAAGTAATGCAAGTAGAACTGTATCTTCATGAGATTGAAAATTTTAGGCAAAGATTTGACTTACTGCCTCTGCATTTCAGAGGTAACAGCCAGTAATGTCACACCACTGGCAGATGTCTCACTGTTCCGCTGAACACCTGTGTTTAGGGATGCATCTTCCAATCACACATACCACTCACGCACCGCATTCTTTCTGCTGAAATCACAAGATGCTCCAGCAAATTTCATCACACACCTTAATTCTGTTAGCCAAAATACAGAAAAGAGGTATTGATGCATTATTATTTTTCTTTCTGATAAATTTTCATACTCTATGAGACTGCTACTTCCCCTATAAATCATTAGTGCCACTTTCAAGCTGATGCATGAATTCGAAGGCCTTCTTTATCATGCACATTTTACTGGCACATTTTAAAGGTAGAAGTGAACTACCTCGCCCCATTGCAACACATGCTTTTTTAACATTTTAATGACTTGCCATTTAGTAGCTAGAATCCAGCAAAGAGCATACAAGTGCTACTGCTGCTAGCTAATGGCCTTCTCCTTGGGCTCAGTCGCTGAACTACATTTTGAAGAAAGGGCTTGATTCCCAAAGGGAACAACCTCCTTTTTTCATCACCATCCAACACTTAAACTAAAGGAGAATTCTCGCAAGTGGTTGGCAGGGACAGCATTCGTATTTCTGTGTCTAGGTTCCCACTTATCAGAAGATAAAGGCATTGCATAACAATTTACGCAGGTCACATCCAATTCATGGAGTCCTACAGATGGACATACTTCCTCACACAGCCCTTCCCTATTACCATTTAAAAGTGGTCTTTTATTAAAAGCATTCTTTGGAAAAAAAAACAAACAAACATTGAAAGACTACATAGACACAGCAGAAAATGTTGTTTTGATTTGCTTCACTCAATATGTGCAACTACCTTCCAGTTGTGCTGATATGGTGGTGCAGTTAATGTCAACCTCTGTTACCTAACCCATATCCCACTGCCCTTACACCACTTTTGAGAGAGCTGCAGCACACAGAAGCAGATGAATCAAATTGGTGTTCATCTATCTGCTGGGAGTACTAAAGACCCCAGTTTGCCTACACAGTTCAAAGGAGCAACATTAATTTCAGAACCAAGACAGTAGTATATGCTGTAGTCAGCTACCAGAATTCACATTCTTTTTGTTTTAGGGTCATTTCAGCAGCAGCAAAAAATATTTCTCATGATCACGCTTTCTCAGAGGTGTAAGGATGCCTCCAGAATGCAGCTTAGCACTGCTTTAAGTATGACCCCTGCAAGTTTATTACTACACCCAATGTGTTTCCTATTCTTGCCAAAGCTTCATCTTAAGAAATGGTTAAAAACCCAGAGCTGGAAGAGCACACACTTCAGCCACTGCTGGCTGGCACCAGAGATGTCAATCCTATTAATGCTGCCTCTGGCACATGCAGCATTCTGTAGACAAGCTCCAAAGCATTACTCCCCTGCTACATGTCTGCAACTACAGCCACAACTGCAAAATGCAGGGCATTTCCACTCACCGCTGTTCAGCACATCACTCTTGCTGAGGCTACATGGCAAAGTTATGAAGACCTCACTCATTTTCTGAACTTCCTAAATAACTGCATGCTAATCAATGGCAGGTGCCCTCCATCCTCTCCTTTATGCCCAGGACTAGACATTTTTTGTTCCTACATACACAGTGAATAGAGCACTTCCGCAAAAAATCCAAGCCTGAACTCCAAGTCTTCGCAATTACTTTTTTTTTTAATATATCTCAAAAGCAAGTCACACTTTCTCACTTCATCCCAGAGAGAACTTAACAAGAACTTGGTTTGTTCAGGTCACACATATATGAAAAACTGTTCAAAAAAGTTTTGTCTCGGGAATAGTCATCTGGGAGATCATCTAAGGCACCAGAAGTGCCCCAGAATACACCCACATATGAGCCAGCACTTACAGTTACTGCTTTTAACTTGCATTAAAGTGAGACTTTTCTAACATGACTAATATTGCTGAAATTGTATTATCATCCTAACCGGCATTATTCTAATATACCAATGAAACAAAGTAATTGTGAAGACAAAGCAGTAACTTCTCCCTCAGTAGCAGAGAATAATACATGCATATCTTACTCTCTATATGGCCCAGAGAGGCTGTGGATGTCCTGTCCGTGGACACGTTCAAGGCCAGATTGGACAGGGCCTGGTCTAGTATTAAATGTGAAGGTTGGTGGACCTGCCTGTGGGGGGGGGGGGGGGGGGGGAGGTTGGAGATTTATGATCCTTGAGGTCCCTTCCAGCCTGAGCCATTCTGCGATTCTTATTTAATGTATTACATGATTTCATTTCTAGCACATGATTTGTCTATGCTGATTTAATTGAAGACTTGGGCCTTCTCCTGTATGCTCATTTTAATTCAGTACATCTCCAGCACATCAACAACAGCAGAACACTCTATTTGCTTGGATTTAGTTACTCAACTAAAACAGAAGAGCCTCTTTCAAGATTCAAGCTGCTGCCTTCCTATGCAGTAGGAATGTGTACAGAAGCACTCTATGTATCAGCAAACCTACATACTTGCTTAATTGAAGACCTGTAAATAACCTCCGCATCCAGTTCAACATCTTGCAATCTACTGACATGTGAATTAATAGCTAATCAGAAAGCCCCTAATAAGTAAACAACTGGCTGTCTATGAGAGCTGACTGCTTGGAGTACATGTACAATAATGAAAATACAAAGTAATCTCATGCCACAGTTTCAAATATTTTTCAGAAAGTAATAATTAACTTCTACTCTTGTGTGAGACTACCATCAATATTATGGCAGTGAAAACAGCAGCAAAAAAATTCCCTGGGTATCATTTCACATAATTTATTTCTTTCACTCGATTGCCTTCCCTTCCCTGAAAACCCTGGCATTTACATGAAAAGAGTTCACCAAGCATGACAGCAGACTGTCTAATTTCATGGAGTAAGCCTTGTAATCTTGTTTGCAGAAATCTGCTTTTAGATGTGACAAACTAAGCTCAAGACTCAGTCACTGCTGGGGGATCTGACAAACCAACCACAAATAAATCCATCAGACAGATCACAGACAACTTTCAGCTGTACCCATCTATTACCTGAAGAAGCCTCTCCAAGTTCAAATTATGGAAGTGGCAACTAAATCACCTCCCTCTCTTTAATAGTAGTAGCTTGTGCAGACATGTTCTGTACTTTACTGTCACATGGGCTCTCTACAAAGAGTTCCTGAACCATGTGACAGTGACCAACAGTTACCGTTCTTATGGCTACATTAATATTTTATAGATGTAGAAATGTCATCATTACTGCATTTAGCACTGGTTACATTGGTCAGTACTGGAAATAGATAAAGAGCGCACAAAGATGTTCACATAATATTTCTAATAGGTTTACTTGGCATGCACTGGTAACCTCCACAGCTGATTGCAACAAACAATAGCCATCTGCAAAGAAAATTAAGGTGGTAATGACAGACTTCACTATTCAGTGAGTTTGAATTACATAACTTCACTTTCCATGTGAATGCCAAAGGGTTACATTCTTTTAAGTGGGAACGGGATCCTTCTACAAGCACTGCTCATAAGCTGAGAAAGCGTTTCAAATCAATTGCTTACAAACACCCACAGACTAAAATTATTTCAAGACTAATTCCTGCATTCAATATACCCTCCCAGCTGACAAGAAGAAAAACAAAACTCACAATACAGAGTTACTAGGCAGCAGTCTGAGTTGTTCTGTTATGCAACTGTTAATTTTTTACGTAAAAGATCACAGACAAGAAATTTCTCCAGTAGCCAATCATAAAGTATCCTGACAAGGTTAAGTTAAGGGCACAAGAATGAGCCTTGAAGAGCAGCACCTTCTTGCATTGTGCTGAATACTTCAGAATCCTCTTTTCATTCATACATTAATTCCAGTGCTCTGGAGAAAGGTCCCACACGGGCAAAATGAGAGCACAGTGTATCTGATGGGAAACAAGAACATTCACTGAAGTTCTCTTAAAAAAAAAAAAAGAACAACCTCTAGATTTACATCAAAAGCTGCTTAAGTGTCTGCTCATATTAGCACAGTTCTTCACTGTGCCAACTCACCACACTACACTTTCTGCCTTTAGAAAATTACTGTAAAAAAAAAATGCCCTTTTCCTTCAAGAATTCTATCTCAAATAACAAAGGACTGCATGAAGAAATAACAGCAATCAGGATGAAAAGAAAGCCTCCTCTGGCCACTGCAGATACCCATCTTTGCAGGCATCGATTCAAAGGAGCCACGTGTTTGACTACTGCTACACCTGCACATAAATTACTATCATTAAACAAAGCTAGTAACTGCTTATTGCAAAACCTTCTTAATCCACTGCAAAACAAAACTGCAACTATGTTGAAATAAAGATATTTTGTAACTGCATTAACAAACATGAAAAAAAACACTGTTTCCCCTTGTATGTTTTTTTTAACCAAGTACTTAAAAGCATATTCATCTTAATGAAGTTTTAGAGCACTGTGAGATAGCTTTTTTAGAAGCAGCAATGTGATTCAGACCATACAGTCCGACTCAGTTTAAAAGCAAACCCAATTTGAAGAAGTGTAGAGAAAGGAAAAAGCATTAGCTGTCCTGGCTATCAGCTTTCAGGATGCTCAAAGGCAGCACTGCTTGAAACTGTAATTCAGTTGTTTGATTATCATATATAAATTTGTCATATTCTCTGAGCAAGGTTAGGAAAAAAGAAGTCTTTCAGCACAGACTTTTGAACTGGGAAACAGCTTACAAGAAAAGGACTCCAAGAAATAGCTGAAATTCTACATGCAGCTGGGAAAGAAGCCAAGGATCCAAGCAAACCTGCTCCATCAATCTGAAGAGAAAAAGAATAAGGCTATGATCTGATAAAGTGATCTCTGAAGTTCAACCTTTTAAATAACATGATGAAAGCAAGTCTCATTTGTTTTAAGGCAGTTTTATAGGCTAACCACAACAAGGAAATAAGAACTATGAAAAAACTAACCTGTTCTCTGCAGAAACCTTTATCCTTTAGGGCTAAGAATGCTGTTCTTCCAGACATATCAATTCCCACTGCTCAGAAATATTACATTATCAGGATTTGAGGTTTTGTTTTTTTTCCTCCCCATTAAAAATGAAAATATGAAAGCACTGGACAAGTCTCTCCACTCCATGCAGTTGTATATCTAACTAATCCACCTCTAGGATAGAACAAAACACAGTGGGTGGGAGCCATCTATGTGCCTAACGTCATATAACAACATACATGCCCATCTCAACAGGCTACCTGGGAGCACTCCACATCTGCTCAAGCATTCCTAGAAGTGCAGAGCTTTTTTCTGCAGCTCCTCGATGAGGTACTTTACAACCTGAAAACCGTACAAAAGAAAACAAAAGACAAACGAACAGCACTGCACTAGCAAATAGCTGATAAATTTTAGTTTTCACATTTCTAAACAACTCCAACATCAAAATAAATCCTCCTGCAGTAGACAGAAAGCATTACTGACCCAAAGCTACCCATCCTTAGCACCGATCCGGAGCTAAGGAAACCAAAGCTGGCATTATACCAGCAGGTAACAGGCCCCATCTTCTTAAGGAGAGGCTCTAAATCCAGGACTCACTCGCAAGCACCTAGGTATACATGGAAAGGTTGTTACTGAGGAAGGTCATTCAAGGCAGAAGCTGCAAGCTCAGATGTTTTGGTTTCAAACCACGACATACAAGAACATGTGAAAAATGTAAACTGCTTCAACACAACAGTTCTATTTTAGCGTCCTCAGAGGTCAAGCTATTCCCTTGCTGCTGCTTTCTGAAATCCATTTTCCTTGCATCTAGAACTGCACTGTGTTACACTAACCCAGCAGTCCATGTTAACATAATGAAGATGCTGCAGTGCTAATGACCCAGGGGTATGCTGGCAGTGTTCTTTAACACATTCGTGCCACCAGCAGATCGGTTCAGGTTCAGCCAGGCAGATTTGTGAGCTGATCCACAGAAGGAACAGAATGGTGGAGGTTGCCATGGGAACACAGTACAACTACACACCTCTCCATAGCAACCAGGCCTCTCCGGAATACTAAAGAGTGCTCATGGCAACACGAAGCTAACGACAAGATGTCTGGAGACCAAATATTTCATGTATCATTTATAACAAAGGCTATAAATATATTTGTACGTTTCCTGTGTGAGATTCGATGGGTTTGGAGCCCTGCAAAATGTTACATCTACGGCAATCACACCAAGAGTCAAAATCATACAGCCACAGCTTAAATGGAAAATCCTATTTCAAGGCAATGCTAAAGATGGTGTTCAATTCCACAGACAAAGAATATGGAGCCGTCTGAAGAGAGCATCACCTTGCACACAAGCACTGCTGTCAACCCATAACACATCGAGGTTATCTGCACACAATGCTCTGCGTGTTCTGCAACCATCATCCTCCCCAGCATAGAGCACTTCAGCGAGCACAGCTCTGTTTTCCATATGGCAACTGCTGCAATTCATGTTCCAAGGTCAGGAAGCGTTGCTTTGGCATTCAGAGAAGACTCACGTCAAGGATTCCTGCCACTTAAGAATGCTCCAGCACCTCATTGCGTCAGCAGTGCCGTTGGGTTATTCATTCATAGATATGGAACCACAGTTGAAAGTTACATATCACAAAATGTTTGTATTCAAGTGATAAGAGTCATCACTTAAATGATATTCAGTGCAGATGTATTTTTAAATACTCTCTATGAAGCTGAACTTTGAGACAATTTCTAGATCATTTTACACACAACATCCAAAATGAAATACATTTTCAGGTATCCCGTCAGCAACCTCTTTTCCTTCAAAAGAGAAGGAATACCACAGAAAGGCTGTGCTGTATGCCCCAGGAGTACCCTGGGATGTGGTGAATCCCATCAAGAGACAGCAAAATTCTTAGTCAGCGAGGACATCCCAGGGAACACAAGCGCCATGGATTCCAGCTTGCAGCGGGAGCAGCATGACAAAAGGCAGTTGTTTTAAGGTTTTTTCCTTATACTTTTGTTTTGATAACTTCAGACGTCTTGCATGAGCCCCTGCTCTCAATTATCAAATCAGATACTGGATATAAGATCCATTTTCTTCTCTCCCTCAAAAGCAATGCAAGAGCATCCAAAATCCAATCCAATCTGTGGCATGTACTCATTAGCCATGTTCCAGGTGCAAGCAGACCATTTGCTGCATTTCCTAAATGACAGAGCAATGATGCTACCAGCGCGGGATAGAGAAATCTGCCTTGTGCAAGGTATTTCACAACAGCTTCATGGCTGCAGAGCTTCTCAGGTTCAGATTCTTACTGTTACGGAATGACTGCGACAGCTGGTGCTACCCTCGTGGTAAAACACCCACCCCGCTGTCCCTCCAGGAAACTGCTCCAAGCATAGACGAGGCAGCGACACGTGACAAGTTACATTTCTGACTAGATCAGCTGCATTAGTTGCATTCAGTTGTTTTCCTGCAGAGGTTTGAAGGAACTACAAGCGTACATGCTCATGAATTCCCCACAGTAGAATACAAAGAAAGGTCTGCATTCACTTACACAATTCTCAGAAGCAAGTCATTCTGTGATTTGCTGCAGGAATGCCATAGCATCAGTTAAATTGGAAAGACTTTCTTTGTCTTGGACCAAATGTTAAGAGCTCTTAATATATTCTTAATATATTCTACAACACGGAGCTAACCTGGACCAGTATGCGGGAAGTAGCTCTTCTGCTTCCAAATACTTCTGCTGCAGCCACAATGCATTGAATACATGCATACAAACAATATTAAATCAACATAATCACATTCAGCATTATCAGATTAGTGTAAGCACTGGCTATGATTACATTACAAGTTTTCTGCAAGTTGCAGAACCATGTTAATTGGCAGGCTCAGAGAGATCTGAAAATAAGGTTGGGGATGAAATGACAATACAAAATGTAGACCATAGACCTGGTATTGAATTTAGGATCAGTTTCCTTGAAATTGTATCACAAGACAAAAGAGCTCATTGAATTAAATGAACATTTTTGTTTCAGAAGCTTCAATTAATGTAGTGGGTAAAAAAAAACAACAACAAAAAAAGAAAGGGAGAGACAGAAAGAGGGAAAAGGCAAACTGCTTTTTAAGTAGCTTAACAGACTGCAGATTAACAAATTGCTTCACCAAGCAATAAACATATCCCATGGCAAACCTACAATCGAAAAAGTCTTCTGTAGAAGAGCAGAGCTTGCATTACTGCTGTGACAACACACAGCATTACTCAAAGGAAAAATTTGTATTCTTGCATCTAACCTGGGTGCACAGCACTAAATTCAGTTGTTTTCTTTTAACTATTTTAAGTACATTTCAAATATTAAGTATTTTAAGCACTAAATACTACAAAACCCAATAGACAAACCCACCTTTCTTCTGTCAGCGCAAAGTGATCAAGTTTACATTGGAACAATCAAATAGGAAAAAGATTGGCCTTAAATTACAAGAATACTCAGCAGCACACCGTGTGTATGGCAAAGTCCAGTGTTTTACTTCAGTCTCTACTTTTCCTTGAAAATTTTGGTGCTTTTTCATGTGAGTGGTTTTATTGTTTGTTCTTTTTTCCCCCCTCAAAAACAAAAACTGTTATCCTTGTTCTCTTGTATTCCTTTTTCATTGGTTCATCAGGGTTATCTCCTGCAAAGAAAAGTACAGTACTGAGTTGGGCCTGTGGTTGGCAATGGTAATGACTAATTAAAAAAAAAACAAGACAAAAGGCACTGGTTTACTAGAATGTTTACTGTCATTTGCTACTAAATTAAAGATAGTCTTGCTTTTGTCTGTTTTTTAAATAGTAAGTCATACCATGGGGCCATGAAGTGACCAGCTATGTAGCACACTTGCTACTGTTCATTTTGCATCTTGCACGTGAATCCACTTGGGCCATGTATGTGCAAAGCTGCTTCTGAGAAATGCCTATTGCCAAGCCCACACATTCAAAATACTACTGCATCTGCTTATCACTTCCCTTGCATGGCAGGGCAAACACACAGCAAATTGGTCTTACAAATGCACCCACGACATGAGTGGAGTAGGACCATCTCTGTAGGCTTTTCTGCTTTGCTCTGGCTAATGCAAGGAGGGACGTATATCATACAAAAAGAACAGCTGCTACACTTCAGCAGTCACTGTTGAAGGTGACAGGAAAGTATGGCAAAATAACCACATGCCATCTCCTGAAGACAGCAGATAAGTGTCTGAGTAATTCCCCTCTACATAACTGAGGTGATTCTAAATAACATAAATTAAAAGGTGTCATGTCCAGGAAGCTGTGGGATGTCCCATGTAAGACAGACAAATACCTGTCCCAGTCAGTTCAAGCTATTAGAAACTTAAATCTTAATCCTTCCCACTTAATTACAATTTGTTCATTTTCTTGTTTGGGAAGAATTTACCACTGCATTTTATTTTTTATCTGCTTAGTTTATATACTTAGTGATATCTTCCTACATTTCTCCTCTTATACCATAGCTATTGAATAGATGCCCTATTTCAACAACCAGTCATAAACATGCAAGACAGCACTTGAGACCTTCTAAACTGGTTAAATGCTGAAAGGAAAGATCACTTATCAGAGAAAGGCAGGCTAAGGGAGACACACGTAACACACACTGCAGAAAGAATGAAGAACAAATTTTGTCTCTATTTAGAGACAATTTGTACTACCAGAAGACAGGAAGAGGTGGTATTTCATAGAATCATAGAGGTATTTAGAAATGCTTTCTTCATCGCAGATAAGGTGTAACCATCTTAGATGAAGACATTAACACAAGAGCAATACACTTACTAACTAAATTTCTCAGAAAGAAGAGGGAGTGAAAAGACACCAGGTCTGGGTAAATGTAGTAGATGAGCTTTCTTTTTTTTCTCCTCTCCAGTGTTTCATTCAATAAATACCTATCAGGATGTTAACAACCTATCCGTGATGCCTTTCCAATAAAGGTATTCACTTCCATAAGCTGTTATTTAAATTAATGCAATAAAAGCATATGAAACACCACAAAGCTATAACCCTTCTGAGCACAAAGCTGGCCAGTTCAGCAAAGCACTGAAGAGCATATGGATGGGAATAGCCCTCAGAGGCACATGCTTTAGAGTACAGCAGCAATCTCGTCACCTTCACACAAGACGGTTCTGTAAAACGTGGCACAAAAAGCATGCCATTTTTAAACATAACAGAAAACAAACTCAAAAACCTGTGATTATCAAGCTATCAAGGGATGCTCCTGAAGCCATATAATGGCCTTACGTTATCCAATAGCATTTAACAAACTTTTTTTCCCCTCTCTAGACCACTTGTTTAAACAAGTGTATTACCAAGATACGTACACAAACACCTGTAAAATGTCCAAAGCTCAGAGCCACCGTCAGATCACTGGACATACAGCCACAAGCCAGGGAAGGGACTTTCACGCGCTGTATATCGTACAACAGCAGGGCCCGGAGGCCATCTACTGGCCAATTTGGGACTTTCTCTTGCTATTTTGCTATTCTGTGTTAGGCTGGCATAGGAAGACGTCTGCACGTGGGCCAACGTCTTTCAGTTAATCATACTGTGACTAAAAACACTGGGTAGCATTCATTGTATGCCTTGTCACGAGTAGGTATATATTAAACCAAGTCTATAAGCTTGTTTCACATTTTGGTAGTGCAAGAATTCCAGGTAACTGTGGGAATGACAGTGGGTTATTGTTCTGTTCTGCTCCAATTGTTTTCCCTTATTATTCAATGAATGAATTATTCCTTCCCCTATGCTTTCCATTCATTTCCCAACGACACCAACTGCAGGACCATTATGCAGTTCTGAGCTCCACCAATAAGCCAAGGAGGTATTACCCTTCTATTAAACTAACAGGTGGAAAAGAAGAAAGCAGACAGACATGTCTCACACAACCAAAACCTTATAGTTTCCTATTTCTCACATATTAAGAAAGCCAGAAGTTAATTAAGTTTACATAAGGTTGCTTGGTATTTTTTAATACTTATATTTTGAAACTACTGTTGCTGCAACAACAAAATCACTGTAATTACTACCAGCACCCACCCTTCCTCAGCAACTCTAAGAATGATGTTGCTTGTCCTCAACACCTGGATATTTGTTTTGACACGAGTGTTTGGTATTCCCATCATACAAAGAAATGTTTGCTGTGCACCATCACATAATAAAAGTAATATTTAGCAAACTTAAACTGTCCGGTGGCAATATAAAAGCATGCCACGTGACATGTAAGACTCCTGGTGCAGGCACTGACAGATATGATTCAAAGCCCAGCAGAAAGGTATACAGGCAGATTTTTTTTAAATGTAGCTACAAATTCACTCCATTTTCAACATTCTATCTGCGTGATGAATAAGTTGTAAAATACAGGGGTAAAACAGAATGCTTAAAATAATGCATTAAGTAAAAATAACTGTGACATGGTGCTCAGGGCATATTCCAGTACTTTCCTGGAAATTAATATATACTTTTGTGGTCATTGTTTGACCTGAGAAGTGAAATGTGGCAAAATAATACCATACAGCAATGGCTGGAAGAGAGTGATGGAATGAGTGACTGCTTCTAGCAAACATGCAGGAAATTAAAGTTGTTTCCTTCCTCCATTCCCCAAAATGGCTCAGGTATGCTCATGGTGCATAACTAAGAGGAAGCAGTTAAGCAGCAAAGATGCTAAGAGGAGAGAATGAATATTGATGGAAGAGAAAGATTCACGAAAGTGAAAATGTTAAGGAGAAAAATGAGGAACGAGCTCAATTTCTGCTGAATGAGGTTGTTACCCATGGAAGCATCCAAGCATTAATTTGAGATACTTCACTGACAGTAAAGAAATCCTAAGCATAACTGAGCTATGTACAGTGCGTTCTCTCTCATGCACTGGAACTGACAATGTGAGGCACTATCTGCACTCACTGTCCCTTACTGGCCTGTCCACATATGACATCTCATGCTTTTCAGACACCATCATGAAACAACAAAACAACAGTAAATAGATTCATACTTTACATAAAAAGCATAGAATCACCAAGGTCGGAAAAGCCCTCTAGTCCTATCACTACTTACATGGGGCAAGAAGCCAACCCCTGCCTCACCACAGCCTCCCTTCAGGTAGTTGTAGAGAGGGATAAGTTCTCCCCTGAGCCTCCTCTTCTCCAGAACAAACAATCCCAGCTCCCTCAGCCACTCCTCCTCAGACTTGTGCTACAGACCCCTCACAGCTTCACTGCCATTCTCTGGACACGTTCCAGCATCTCAGTGTCATTCTCATGTTGAGAGGCCCAAAATTTAACACAGTACTTGAGGTGCAGCCTCACCAGAGCGGAGTACAAAGGGACTTTCGCCTCCCTGCTCTGGCTAGCAACACTATTTCTGATACAAGCCTTGATGCCACTGGCCTTCTCGACCAGCTGGGCACACTGCTGGTGCACGTTCAGCTGACTGTCAACCAATACCCCCAGGTCCTTTCCTTCATGAGAGCTTCACATAGTTCTGCTGAAGAGGAAAGCCGTGCGTAAGGAACAAAAGCCATCGCAACCAAAGGTGACAGTGTTTTTAGTATGGAGTCTGACCATTCAGCTTGCCAAAGTATTTAAGTTATTAATCATTACTGGGTTATATAGTTTTATAAGATTATCGAAGACCTTCCCAGAGGCTTTGAAGGAACGTTTCAATTGAAAAGTAGAATGAAAGACTTTGAAGTCAACACATTATAATTATACCATCAAATGCTACAAAGTAGTCTGTCTCTCCTTGCTTTCTTTTCTTTCCTCCAGTAAAGGCAAAGGTAATTCACCATTAGCAAGTGAAATAAATTAGTAATTAGTAAAGTTGAGGTCAGCCAAGAAGGACAAAGTGACTGATTTCAGTGAAGGTTAAAAATATAACACTCAGGTCATTGTGCAGCAAGTTTTGTTGCTGTGATTGTGTAAGCACATGCCAGACAGTGGAATGGAGCCAAATGTCCAAAAGCACATGCTTAATGTTAATGCCTTCAGATCAATTCCAAATTCCTATTACAGTAAAACTGTCTGTGCTGATTGCTGTTCTCCAAGACTTTTTGACTTTTTTTTTTTTGCTTACAAGTGTTAGAAAGCTAAATACTACTTCTAGCAAAATAAGTCTTCTGAATAGCAGTATCACTGATGTATTCACAGCCCTTACAAGATGCAAACAAGACTTTGGGTATACTCATTGACATATACCTTATGTAACAGGGTTAAATTCAACTGTTACAAAAATGGATCTTTGGTTATTTATTTTACAATACTAAGAGCTGCCTTATACTGAAATAGCAAACTGCAATCTTATTGCAAAACAACAGCTCTTAGCTCTTATGTCAACAATCACGACATTTTCAAAAGGTCTACTCTTCACACACATCCAATGAAGGATCATTGGCTTTTGCATTCCTGAGCAAATGAAAGTGAGATGCATTTCTACCTAGAACTGCCATTAGAAAGGAGAGGTCCACTCAGTCTTCCTCTGGTCTACTCTGCTTGCTTTACCTCTTCCCCAACACTCAGCAGATACTCTGCAAGCCTTAACTCACTAAAGCAAGAGAAAACAAACAACCTTTCTACTCGATTTGCTTTCTGTCATTTTCTGAAAGCTACACCAGCTACCAAACACTGAAGATGACACAAGGAAACAAAGCCAGAAACACAAATTTCTCCCTTTAGCACTGACCCCCACATGGTCAACTGCCTTTTGAGGATATTTTCACTGCATATTACTTCCTTGTACAAGTTCAGTGTCTTATTTTTAGGCTAAGCCAGAGCATGTAGCTCCTAGATCGCTATTCAGACACCAGTGAAGACCTCACACAAACTCTGTTTAGCACTGGAAGCCATTTACATTCAATTCAGATACAAGCCCATTATAAACACATACGTGCACTGCTCTGCGAGCGCTCAGAACTCAGCTTCATCAAGACAGCTAACATCAGATGAATTCAGTCATTACTTTTGAAAAACACTTAAAAGCTGTAACAGGCCAAAGCTCTGACCCAGCAGAGCACCGCAGGACACAAGTTTAAGCCAGTGGGATACAGGTTTGTATATGTGCTTAGCAGAATCCAGTCCTGAACAGCTTAGCAAAAGGCACCTGGAGATGCATGAATCTGATGTCTGAGGAAAAAGTCTGCTACAAAGATCACAATTTCACTCTAGTAAATCTCTCTCATCATTTTATCATAGAACTAGAGGAAAAAAAGTCATACAGAATACCCATACACAGTCAGTTTGGTAGTCAACTTCCTCAGCATGCTTGAATAACAAAAAGCATTTCTATTAAACACTTGTGTTTGAGAACCACATTGTAATTTAGCTCTAAATGCTTTCCTAAGCACATAGATTACATTTCACATTTGATACAAATAAGTATCTGGAATAATTCATTTATTTGTTTTCTACTTTTATAGGGAGAAAACTACAGCTTATAAAGTCTATCAGTTCAGAACCTACTGCAGAAAAAAAATGGCACTGAAGAATCATCGTGCCTTAATTTATTTTCATACTACATGTATTATAGAGTCAATGTCCAAATACTATTAAAATGTTACTTTTATGTAAACACGTTATAGAATAGGTCATGGAATTAACCTCATTGTTTGCAACCATCATCCATGCCCTTACCTACACAGAAACATAATTCAAGACCACACTAATTTTAACAGTGCCATAGTTCAAGGGGGAAGTGTTTTTCCTTTCCATTCTATTCTGAAAGGTTTATACATGACCTTTGTGCGTCAAACTTCAAAAGGACGTTTGTTTTAAGAACTCACCTGAAGAATAATGCAAAGCCACACTACTCCCCATGTTTTTATTCCAGGAACTTGGGTTTTCCCCCCCAAGGGAAAGCAAGCATTCTGCCACGCATGCTACTGCAACACCAGCATGCTGTTTCAATTTTAAGACCGAAATAGTAGAGAGAAGCTAAAAGTTGAAATCAATAGGATATTTTTGTTAGTGATATGTAGCTTCCCCCCCCCTTTCCAGTGATTGCACAGAAGAAAAGGGTAATTCTAATAACAATGGTGACTAACGAGTACATAAAGCTATATAGTAACGAAACTCAAGTCACAGATAAAACTAATGAACTAGAAAATTATTGAACACTGGGCTTCTAGAGGGCTTCCAGGACTGTAGCTGTCATAAAAAATAAGACAAAGATACTAAAAGCATGTTTAGCAGTGCTGAAGTTGAAACATTCAGTAAATACCAAGTACCTTACTGACCATTTACAATACGTTATTTAAATTAGACTTCTGAATACAAATATAAGGAAAACAGATTGAGGAATCTAAGTACCCTTTCGATAGAAAGGCTACAAATAGAGTTTAAACCATTTAACCAAGAAAGCTTTGGCATTTCTTTGATCTATTAGATAGATCCAGTATGGACTTGCCTTATGCAAATTTGTCATTTCAGTTCTAAAAGGCTCACAGCTGGGAAACCGACTAAACAGAACAGAAATTGCCTGAGGCAGAAACTCTTACCACAAATTCCTCTTGAATGATAACAAAACTGTAAGCCTACAAGATAAGGTGAAGCTGGTGTTTTTAAGAGCTGTGTACACAACAACAATGAATACCCTATTTTATGAAAACATCTTTGTTTACCAAACATTTTTATAGCTAACCTCAGTGTATTAACTGTCAATAATAAACCTAGGACCAACACCTTCAGAATTTAAAGTGTCAGACTTCATACTATGGCAAACGGCCACAAAATTGATTGCAACTGCACTACTCAGTTAAGGGCCATTTGTCCTAAAAATTAAATAATAATAATAAAAAAAAGAGCTCATTTTCCTGTCAGCTCTTCCCAAATGCTGAAGCATATTTTAACTTGGTCTCTCTCTTATAAACAGTAGATTCATAGAGATTCCTAGAGTGCTTTGGGTTGAAAAGGACCTTAGAGATCATCCAGTTCCAACCTCCCTGACATGGGCAGGGACACCTTCCACAACACCCCATCCAACCTGGCCATCAACACCTACAGGGATGAGGCATCCTCGACTCCCCTGGGAAGACTGCTCCAGTGTTCCATCACTCCTGCAGGAAAGAATTTCTTCCAAATATCCAAAATAAACCTACCCTTTTGCTTTAGACTGTTTATCAGGAAGGAAGGGATAGGACAGATGGTAAGAGTCCCTCTTTAGCTTTCCTGAGCTGAACAGGCCTCTCCAGGCACACAGCAAGACTATTAAACATCACAAAGAAATTGTGCGAGCACAGTCAATATTTCCAAGCCTCTAATTTGGCCCAAGATGCTTTAATATTTACTATTGTTCTCATAAATTCCATATGACCATTCTCTTTTTTTACTGTGTATATTTAAACCATATTTTAGAAGAGCACATATTTCAATTATTATTCTAACAGAAGTGGTAAAACTAACATTTCCACCAAATTTCTGTATGTTCAAAAAAGAAAAAACAAGTTGAACAGCAGAAATTCAAGTGTTTAAATCCTATGCCATGGGAGAGAATTATAATACTCCAAATTTAGTACATGATTCTTCAGACATACAAACTGCTAATGGATTAAAAGCAAAAAAAAGAGCATAGGTCTTCTAAATGAGTTTTTGCAACAGCCTAAAGCAGGTGTTAAGGAGAGGTGATATTGGACAGGCTTAGCAGCTCACTGATAATCGATCACTGTTGAACAAAATATCACACTGTAATAGATAAAGATAGATAAACAAAGCCTCATGTCAGCCTGAAATACAGCTCTCTTTGCTGGAAGACTGATAATGAGCATCCCACCCAAAGTACACCTGTCCCTGCCTCCTGGCATGCTCAATATCTCACTCCAAGGACCATGAGCTCCAACACTCCATATTTTAGCATTCTCACGCACTGAAACATGCCAGTTACTATCTGCATATTCCTGCTGTACATCCCAAGGATTTTGACCAGTTTTTGAAGCAATCTGAGGCCACTCTTTAAACATCTAGGCCTGGATCAGCAGTCACTAATCACTTCTCACTTTTCTCACATGGTAAAACCTCCTGCCTAATTGAATGGTATGAATAACAAAGCCAACAAAACAAAATTCTCTGGAAACATCAAACAAAAATAAATCAAGCTTTGCATTGACTTGAGTGGAACAGAAGCATAGACAAGACAGAGCAAGAAGTAACAAGTAAGGAACCGAAACTGTAAGGAGGAAAACTTGACACCAAACAACCAAAACAAATGGCTGGTCTCCAGGTATTTGTGACAAAGCACTTCAGCCATCCAGACTAGGAGGCCTGGAGACTTCCCCACCAGCAGAGCTAAAGGAAGAAAAAATCTGCAGATAGGACCACGAAGATCCTCAGCTGTCTGTTTTTTATCCTGTTTATCTTGTATCCTGCTTATGCCATAACATTTTTGGAAAGATGATGTGTTTCCACTGAGCACAAGGTGCTAGCACCTGATCTGGGGAAAAGGACGCTGAGGGGAGACCTAATTGCTCCCTTCCAATATCTGAAAGGTGCTTACAGCGAGAGCGGGGCTTCTCACTGGTGACGGAACAAGGGGAAATGGCCTCAAGTTGCAGCAGGGGAAGTTTAGGTTTGATATCAGGAAAAACTTCTTTACAGAAAGGGTTGTTAAGCAGTGGAATGGCCTCCAGGGAGGTGGTTGAGTCACCGTCCCTGGATGTGCTTAAAAACCATTTGGATGTGGTGCTCAGGGACATGGCTTAGAGGGCTGTTAGAGTTAGGGCAGTGCAGTTGGTTGTGGTTGAACTCAATGATCTTTAAGGTCTTTTCCAACCTGAGCGATTCTATGATTCTATGTAACACCCAAAAGGGTGAAAAACCTCTTTGGTTCTTTAGCATGCTTTGCATCTTTAAGCAAAGAGCTTCTGAGCCAGCTCTCAACTTTTTTTTTGGTAAACTTTAACAAAGGTTGGTGCTGAAACATTTTATGAGCATGTGACACAATTAAATCATTTTGTGAACTCTGGAACTTACCTCATCTGTGTCCCAGTCCCACGCATTCTCTGATGCACAGTAACACAGCTAAGCTCACACTACTGTGGATGAGCTGGAAATGTAAATTTATTGAAGCTCCTTTTTCTGCTCATGTGTTTTCATGATGCTTATGGAAAATTAACTTGAGCTGTTTCTACTCTGTGAAACTTAACTGAAAGCAGCCAAGAAATTCAAGATGTCTGACTGTTGGTAAGGAGAGCTTGACAGAAAGGATTACTGTGGGAAAACCCAACAGGAATGTATGTTCTCTCACCAAAAAACTGTCACCTCATAGCAGAGTTATGTACTCAATAGGGCAAACAGTAACACTCTCAGCAGATTAAAATAAGCAATTTGAGTCTGATCTTTGTGTCAGCAAGCTATTCCCATACAATTCTGTTAGCAGAGCTGCTGTGTGCAGTTTTAGGATCCAGGCTTCTTCCCATGCTTGACTCTGCCCACAGCTTCCATCTCATCTCTCCTGAAGCTGGCAGCTCCTCTCCAAACACTACAAGCCAGCAGGGGCAGTGCAAACATGAAACTGCAGAGAAGCAGTAGCAGTTGTGCGCTGCCCTCCCTGCCCCAGCTGTCACAGCCTGCACCTGCTGCCTTCCCACCACGCTGCTGCCAGCAGCCAGGACAGGCTGTGCAGAACAGCCAGTCAACTGGACACACAGACAACTGGTACAGAAGCAGCTAGCAGCACATTCACAGCTTTCCCTCGCCAATACCCTCATGCAAGAGTAGCACTGCCAGAAGATGAAGATACAGACATAGCACATCAAATTCAATCTGCTGCATGAACCCATACGTTGGTCAAGTGTTGGTTTCAGAGCTGATCCAATTAAATGGAAATGAAATATTTCATTCTTCAGCTAAACACTGAAGTCCAAAAGCTACAAATCTTACTCTTCCCCCAACAGCTTCACTGCTTTCCCAAAATGTTTCAACAGCATAAACTGTTTATATTTCAGAGGCAAGTGCATACAATAGGTAAGAGATCCTGTTTTAACTACAGCAGAAAAATAATTACTGTGAACTTCCTACCTCCCACCTGCAATTCCTCCCCAAAAGGAACAATTGCAGAGCAAAACAGTATTTAGCTGGATGGTTGCATTTTGGCACCTCAACAACCAATTAAGGACTGTTTCACATGTGTACTTATGCATACTTAATCACCAACAAAACTGATAACAATAAACAACAATAAATGGAACTTGTAATTTCCGAGCCCTAGAGCTGTTCAACCTGCTACCCCTCGAGTCATTATGCTTTGGGAAAAGAAAATAAAAAAATGAAAGTTCTTTCCTTCCATTCCCTGCTGGAGAGATTTTATAGCAATAGCAAAGGAAGAAATTAATGTCTACTTTCCTTAGCTGAAAGTAATTTTTCAGTAGCAGAGCAACAGCCCTATTACTATGTGAACTTGGCAGTAGATTTGGGTTTTAGTTTCAGCTTTGAAACTTCAGTTTCCTGAATCTTACACTGAATCTTCCAGGAAAATGTCAATCCATAGCCACGATGCTGCTGGCTCTGATTCAGGAATATATAGCGGTGCTGTTCTGGAGAATAACTCATCAGGTGCTACAGAGCAACAACAAGTTTAGATATTGTCAGTTGCCTTCCTGAAAAAGAACTAAAAGCAAAAATATCTGCAGACATTATTATTAATTGTTTAGCCATTATTTTATTCCATTATTTCCGCCAGAGAGCAGAGAAAGCATAAAAGTTTGTGTTAAGGATGCTGCAGCACTGAAGTGACCTAGAGCACATTTATTACACAAGTGGAAAACAAGGAAACACTCCAGGCTCTGAGCAGCTATTAAGGAAGCTACTCAGAGAGTAAAACTACTGGGTAAAACTACTCAAAGAGTAAAACTTGGATCACAGCATTCAGATTTTCTGTTGCTTTAAAAAAAAAAGTTTTCTGAAGGAGTATTTACCCTGTAAGTTTGGTTTTTTACATATTTCCTAAAGACAGTCCTGTAAGAATGCTTACAGTTCTGCAGTTGAAAATCCACACTCAAATTCCTATAGATAAGTGGCCACATCCATTAAATTCACAGAAAATTACAGCTAACATTATCAACAGACTTCTAAAGTGTTTGCTTTTCTAATCCCTTTCCACACTGTTCCTGCTTGCTCTCTTTTGAGCAAAAACAAGTCCCCAAACCCTATGACTAAAAGGACTCAATTAGCCTAAAGAAATTAACAGGGACATGAGAATACTTGGCATGGGGTACAGAAAGGCACATCAGTTTGCTTTTCTTCCACAACAGCCAGCTCTTGGAAAACCAACTTGACAAGTATAGTATTCTTTTGTGTTACTCCTGGCTCCAGAAATGGCTTTTCATGCAGCTGTTGGAAGGAATTTTCAGTTCTATTTGAAAACAGAGATTCAACTCAAAAACAAACCAGAGTAACTCAAGATCCAAGCACAGTCAAGCATTTTTAAGTCCAATGTTTTAAATTTAAGATAAAGTAGTTGTCATCTTCGCAGCTTCTGCACACACAAAAAACTTTGTTTTCTGATTTAAGCAACCTTCCCTCACTGATAAGTGACGAGCATTTCCCAGAATATTAAAATAGAATACTAAGATACAAGGAAAGCGAAGTACTTTTCACTTTGTTTCTACTATTTTACTGGCATAGGACAAGGCTACTAAATTTGAGCAAAGAAAATTGTTTTGGAAACAACCTTGAGAAAAATAATACACAATTACTAGACACTGAAACACACAGACTATTCACATTCCCATTATTGCACAAAGATCCATGCAACAGAAGAGCCATTTCATCCTCCACCAAGAAAGAATAAATGAAAGCACTCAGAAATGCTATAAGGAGAGAGCAATGAAGAACACTCTCAGAAGTGACCTCACATTATCCAGGTGTGCAGGAGAAGGCCAAGCTGTGAGCAGGGATAAAGTGCCTGCTTCCTAGACCCAAGACCAACTGCAACAGGACTGTACTTACCTTGCAAGTTTTCCACTGCTCTTCTTAGGACATGCTAAATATCAGTACTGTCCTACATGGATCTCTTCAGGATGCAATGGGGCACAAATTATACCAGCCTAACAGCATGATGCTTATGGTCACAAACAGCTCCAGTGAACCCTCCAACCTTCACTCTGTCACAAGGCAGTCTGTACTTCTCATCTCTCAGAACAGCAGGTCATATTAAAGTCACATTTTTGGTTTTATTCCTCAGAAGATTTTTGAAGGATATTCCTACCAATACTACAGAGATCCCCAAGAGTCCCAAAGAGACTGGGAACACACAAAACATGCCAAAAACAATTGTTTAAACCTGATACTTTTTCCATAAGCTTTGGGGTGGGAGGGCATGATCAGCAAGAAGGCAAAGAACATCCAGTATGTTTGAAGCTTACACATTTAGAATTCAACAAACCAGAAGTGCAAGTCTTCTTACATTATTATGATATGAATTTCAAAACCTGATTCCACTTGTTCATCTAGAGAAGCACAAGGAAAAACTATTTACATACAGACACAAATTACAGAACTTTCTGTTGGTAATAAAGCAATTAATGTAATATATATTTCTTTCATTTCAAAGCATCCACAGTCTGGTGAAGATTAATATTACAGCGTTACCCTCTTCCATTTGTTTTTCTACTGAACATACAATTTTCTACTTGGCCAAACATTTAAATGTGATTATGAAACAAGACTACACACCACTGAATCTCAATTGAGGAACACAAAGCTCATTTATTAGAAGTTAGCCATGTCAAAGAAATACAAGCAGATAAGTGGAGTTTTACCGCTTACAAGCATCCAAACAATATGTGGTAGGTTTTTTTTAATAGATTTTTGCCCCCAGGTTAAGGCAGAGTATCAGGAAAGGGGAAAGATCAGCCCAACACATTCTTTTCTTTTGTAACATTTAGTTAAATTACCAACTGCAGCCATTCCTGAGAACAACCAATGAGTTTGAACACAGTTTTGAAAGTCCTTGTGACTCAGTAAGATGCAAATTTTAGTAAGAAAGTACTTTTTTGTTATTTAATACAGTGCTACCTGATTTCTTCTCTTCAAATCTCTGTGTCTATTTTCAAGCAAAGCTTTTTTTTTTTTAATTAGCAGTTGCACAGTTTCATGGCCTTTTCATCTTCAGTAAAAGTACATGCTCATTAGTGGGCATCCCCATGAGTTTACTGTCCTTCCAAACTACCATGTATCAGCATACAATTACCGGCTTATCAAATGACTGAAACAATAAGGGCATCGATGCTTATTATCAAGCAAACAATCATTAACTGGAAAAGTTAATTGAAATAGAAAACACTCTTAAGACTTGTATTCTCATTTCATGCTGGATTGTCTGGTTATGCTAGGCATAATGCTTAATATGAAAGTACCATTATAAATATTTTGTTGATGAGAGTCAAAAGTTAAATAATAAGAAAAAAAAGGAAGAAATAAGCTTCAGCCCTTGATAGCATCATTGCAAATCTCAGAGCCAGAAATGCTTTTTCACCACTAATATTGAGGAAAATACAGTATTGCTTCCTATCCTACACTAGTGCTGAGAAGTGTCCTCTCTGGTTTGGCAATGGCAACAAAACTTCAGCACAAGTCAGTCCCAGAAAGCAGAGCTCATTCATGCGAGTGTCCAGAGGTTCCACGAAGCACTGAGAGGTTGAGGGAATAAAAATAAATTAATAAAATGCAAAATACTGAAAGTCTGAGAGAAAACCACAAAAGCACTAGCTCTCACTACCTGTATTTTTTTTTGAAAGGGATTCAGTGGGCATGGGAACATAAGTGCAGCTTATTCCACAGGGACAAGTCTTCTATTGCACTGAAGTTGGGGTCATTCCTGGTAAGATAGCTTCACAAATAGCTTTCCTTTAACACAGGCGTTTGAGCTCAACACTTACATTTTAATGACTCAAGGAACAACATTGAGTAATGCAAATTTTAATCATTATCTACTTAGTATCTACCTAATCACTATGAAAGAAACACAAAAAAAGATCCTGAAGTGGAGAAGGTTAAAATAGCATCAGTCACAAAGAGACCCACACCAGCACCCTTAATCAGCTTCAAGAATTCTATCCATTTCAGCAGACTTGGAGTCTGAGCTTTATTTGGCATGGTTCATTAAATACAAAACTATTCCTTGAATCTCTATGACCAGCTTTGGTTCCAGATTAACTGTAATCACGGTCAGGCACATTTAGGAATACAGCAGAAACAGTAACACCTGCAAACAGTGACATTCCTCTACCATGCCAGCATGGTCAGACAGTAGCTGGGCAGCAGGAGATGGACTATGCCCAAGCTGGCAGCTGAAAACAGGACCTAACAGAGCTCCCATGGAGGACATAACCACAACTGCAGCAGGTACAGTGAACAGACAAGAAAGACCCCAGCTATCTTCCATCCTGCTCTCTGCTGAACCTCTCCCACAGGCCACGCTCCACGCACCCCCTGCCTTTGTTCACTAACTGACCCCAAACTTCCAGGTTGAGATTTCTGCGAGGTGGCTGACAAAAATGCAAGCTAATAAAAGCCAGAGGTGAGCAGCCACAGTTGGCATTTCAGGCACAAGTGTATTACAGTAGATGTAATTTGCGTGCTGAGGTTCGCTGCCCATATTACCACTCTGGGAATCCAGGCACATATACTAACTGCTTATCTGCTCCCTTTGTTTCATGTCTCTATGATGATTTTTCTTTTCCAGTTTATTAAATCTCATAAATTTCTAAATCAAACAAATCAGTAAGTTGCTCTGAAAGTAATGCTTTCCATTTATTTCCAAGAAAACAAAAAACAGCAAATACTACTGGATAGAGCAAATTCTGAACTACAAAGCACCCTATTTCAACAGTCAGTGCAAATAGCTCTGAATTGTTGTCAGCAATAAACAAGAGCTGCATGTCACACTCATAAAAATCTGCACCAGCAGAGGTGACCCACTGTTGCTGCTGAAACACAGCACTCACTGCCTCTCTGTGCTCACATCCATTGGTTGATCTCCATAGAAGCGCAGCAAACATCAATGAATGTCAATGGGTGTCAATATTTCCACATGGAGGAATTCCATGACACATCTTTGCATCTTCCCCGCTTCCATGTCAAATGCCACTGTGTCAGACTGCCCCTCTGCTGCCATTTGTCACACAGCAACACGTAACAGAATACTGATGGGAAGGTTCAACCTCCACTGCCATACCGACAGCATCTGCCTCTGACATCGTGGACCAACAGAATGAAGTAGGAGGCAGTACTTCAGAGCAGCCCTCATAGAATACATAGATCAATCCATTGTTCCTATAAAATATACACGTGGATTTAATAACATAAACTGTCAGTCCTGGATAGTGTCATTACTGTTATGCACAATCCTTATGTGACCTAAATTAAAAATCCACAATAGAAACATGTCATTTTGTTGTCTTTTATTATAAGGAGCTGTGTTCCTTCCAACTTGGATGATATCCTCTGCCATTCAGAGCCTACCAGAAGTTGAACCATTCCCTGGCTCTACGCACACAAGGGACAAAACCAGTTCCCCTTCCCCAGCTAAAGGCTGTGATTCCATTTGTTACAATTGAAAAGATCAGTGTGGTGGAAGCACAATGCCAGGTGTAACAACAAAGGGATCAGCATGGACAGGTCAGCATTTTAAGGAAAGTAAAGTTGCTCACCCATCTCCAAAGATGTAGGCTCACAGAAAAGACTCCACAAGAGAGAGATCTCCAACCAGAAATCGTTCCCCAGTGGCAGTCAGCCCTTAAATGAGGTCTAAGAGAGGTGCAGCCAGGCTGGAAAGCCACCCCTTCTGGTCACACAGCTGAATTGCCTTCACCTGTGCTCCCAGGGCTGAGCTGGTCCTTTCCACAGGTGCTCCATCAGTTCTTGGGGCCATGACTCAACAGTTACTATACACCATTAAATACAGATTTACACATTATCACACAGGTAAATCTGTTGGGATACTACACTTAAGAGATTCTCTTAATTGCACTTCCCAAAGTTCTCAAAGCTTGGCAGTTCTACTTTCTGATTACAGGAGAGCACTGCATGCAACTTTTCACTTGACCAACAAACTCTTGTGAGGACTTCAAGTGACAAATACAGCTGGATTTGTTGCACTTACATCAACAGCTGTCACAGAAACAAGAAAAAAAAGGAGTTTTACATTAAAAAAAATAATCAAGTGGTTTATTTACATGGGTGCTGACAGTTCCCCCCAGTACTAGTGTCCTTCATGCAGAAAACCTAATGGACTTATTATACTCAACTGCCAAAATGATCTGCATCATTTGGAACTGCTGCATAAATAAACTGATGACAAAATTACAGGTGTCTGATAGAACTACTGTTCCTTCCACTGAAGCAAGCTAAATGGTATTCCCTATCTTTTTTTATTATTAATAATAGACCAGTTTTGTTAACTGCAGTTAAGACAGGGCACAGAAGAAACATTAACCATAGCAAAGCTTTGCTCCTTTTGTTTTTTTAATTAAAAAAAATTACACAGCTTTGCTATATTATTTATAGTGTCTTCATACACATATACCAACAGTCAATCTATAGTAGACATAAAACTGTTTTTAAGTTTTTCCCAAGGGTCTAAACTTTGCAATAACTTTACCTGATACGATTTTTTTGCATCCTCCCCCATGCATCTGAGCTCAGTATGAGGTTATTCTTTGCACAATTGTTTTATAAGCTTTGGATCATTTTTGAATATTTCCTTTTGTTCCACTTTGATCAAGGGAATCCTCTTCTAAAACAGCTTGTTTGTTAACATGCTCTCTAGGGAGACAGGCACATTAAAGGCAAGGGAAAGACACTACAGAAAACACACATTTCATTAGAATTGTGATGAATGCAATAAATGCAACATAGAATGAATGGAAAGTGCTTAAGCATGTTGTTACCTACCCAAATCACTGCAGCAAGCAATTCAAACCACTTATAACTATCTGGAGTAATGCAGTTAGCAGAACAAAGAGCACCTCACTTTGAAAGCAGTTTTAATTTAGTAAAAAAAAAAAGAAACAAAAAACAAACAAACAAACACCACCACCTTGTTGCTTATATCCTGTAAGACCAAAGCTTTCGTAGTAATCTTATATTAGCATCTGAAAACAAACGTGGCACAATCAAAGTGGGGAAAAAGAGTTGCATAAATAAGCAACAGCATTAAATGAGCAACGAGGGACAAGGAGGACAACTTCCAAAGGGCAATTACAGGGCACACTGCCTAGAATCATAATTCTCTTAGAAGTTGTTTTCTTTGCTATCATAGACTTCCTGATGAGCATACAAATGGTAATAAAATATGAGAATACTAACTCAGCAGAAATACTAGCATTCGTAATAAGAAATCGGGAGCTGGATTACTGGTCAGATGGGAGACAGAAATATTTGGACAGACAATTACAAGCAGCCCAAAATTCCACTGTCCTCTCCCACACGAGCACACAGGACTGATATCCACTGAGAGCTGCTGACGGTGATGGAGAGGGGCAGGAGGAATGTTAACAATCCTCCCCTTTTGACCCACATCAAGGCTGAGATCACAAAGAGGCTTTGCAAGGGCAGAGCCTGGAAAGAAATCCAGGCCACACGCAGGAGCCATGCTGAACTAACAGGCTGGTTCATGTGTATGCTCCCCCTCACCCTCCCCCTACTTTAAAATACAAAAACAACAAACAAACAAACCAATCAACACCTCAGTTACTCGAGTATACCATATATCTGATCTTTATAATGAGACCACTGCTTTATAATTGTATGACTGGATAAAAACCACTTCATATAGCACTTAGTGACAATCCCACTGCTAAGGCCCAGACTTCCCCAGCCACTGAACTAAACCTGTACCAGTTGTTACTGCTCCACACAGCAAATTTCTAAGTGGGAGATGCTGTTTAGGAGGTTCTTGCTTTTCCTTACACACTGTGACTTGCTCCTACCTTTCCACCAGGAGCTACTCTCCCACAGCAAGGCTAACTCATGCATTAGCAGAGTCATGAGCTGTGAAATGATTTGGCTTCCCAGACAGACACATGCGCTCTCCACAGTGTTCTTTGAACAGGAATAAGCAGAACCAAGGTGTCAGAGGAAGAAGAGAGGAAATTGGCTTTGTCATCGTTGACTCAAAACATTCCATCACACTCATTCACCTACAGAATGGGGTCATGTCCACGGCACAAGTCATTGCTGTTAAAAACAAATGTCACAGAAGGAGCAAGTCCACATCCTGACTCAGTCGTTCCCTTCCACTTCTCAGGCTGCAAGCACAGCGCCCTTAGAATCTGAGCTGAATTCCACCAGTAAGGTAATGAAAGCTCATGGGTCTCCGCAGCAAAATAAAAATAAAAAAATAAATAAACTTATTTAGTAGTGCGAATGCGATGAGTGATGAAATATAGCATGATACTAGAGAGGCTGAGGTTAAATAGAAACCATCTCTACTATCTCAGTCGAAGCACTGTGGTGCAGCTGCTCCACATTGCAGGCACTCAAAGCAATAACTTTGGAAATGTTAATCCAGATTCAAAAACAAAATAAAACAAAAAACAGGCAGTAGAAGGCCAGGGACTCAGAAGCCCTGCGGATATTTATATATTCCTAACGTAAAGATCAGCAAAACTGACCAACACAGCAACTTAGTAGACATTATGTTAGATCACCAACATGAAAAGCAACTGTAGGTGCACACAACATTCACAGGTGAAGTGTTCTAATAAACAGTTAAGAGTACCTTCCATCCCTGACTTCTTTTCCCTCTCCACTTTTCTCACCTTGAAGGCAGCTTGTTCCACAGCTCTGGATGCCATACACACCAGTTTATGTACCTCACATATTACACAGGGGAGTCATACAGGTACAGAGATAGAAAAATAACATTGTTTCACAGTGCCTTAAATCCACTCCTTTATGACAGACAGCCTCTAAAAGAAACAGCCCAAAGAAAAAAAAAAGCTAGAGTGTAATTCCTCTCTCTTCTACAGATGAGCACTGAGGCCACTGAAAAATAAGCCACAAATAATTTTAAGTTCTGAAGATGTTATAAAGTTTATGGATCCTTTGAGTTTTCCTTTCAGCCATGATTATTACAAAGTCACTTCTAATTTTGGTTTCACCAGGTTAAGCACCCTCCATGCCCATATATCCACCACATGATTATTACTGTTACTTCTCAATATCATAGACTACTCCTACCTATACTTTGATGGCTTTTACTTTTAAGAGTTCTTTTGCTTTTTTTTTTCCTCTCATGAATGCTGTCAGAACTGAAGGCCAGCTGACACACATTTTGTGTTAAGTATTTACCATTTTATTATGCCCCAGAGCTATAAGTTGAAAAGCATGCTTGGGTCACTTGGCCTTGTATTGTTTCCCCTCCCCACTCACAGGACTGCAAAACAGATTTTACACATCAGTTCCCAGAACACCTACCTGCAATGGCGAGTGTTGCAGCACAGAAGCAAAGGTGTCAGCATTTCCCCTAAAGTAAAGGGGAAGTGAAGATAACAAGCAAGAATCTCACCCTAATTAACTGCCCATCAGCAACACCTGCAGCTTTCCTTCTTAATCCGTGAGCCTTGCTTTCCCATTGCAAGAGCCTGACTTTGGAGCTACTCTAGGTGCAGATATAGGCCAGACTCATCTCAGCGAGACAAAAATATAGACTAGAACTACTTAGTAACTTTTCAGCTTTGTCAGATCTGCTCTCTGCTGTGTTTGGGAGTTCTTTGCAAAGTATGCCCAGAAACTGCAGGATAGACTGTCTTGGAACCCATCCTAAAGCTGAACAGGTGCTTTGAAGAAATAGAGCCATCACAGCATCTGCTCTTTAGTCTGAGGCTGCACTAAGCTTTTATAGGGTCAGAAGTGAGGATGATATTACAAGACAGGAAAAACAACAACAAAAAACAACACCAACAAACCTCCACCCAAAAATCAACAACAACAAAATAAACCAACAAAAGATAAGCACTCTTAGGAGTAAGAGATAAAAATGTAAATACACAGGATAGTAAATTTAGGTAAAAACAAGCAAAAATCAGCTACGTATGTTTGAATGAAAATGAACACTTCACATCACAGGGATATCTCCGCAGCAGACTTTCAAACTCAGAAGAAAAAAAATGAGATGTCACCCTGAAAATCTTCCTAATGCACAGTAATCTCCAACTCCATAACCAGCCAACTCCATGCAGGAAGAGGCAGAAAGTAAGAGCACAACTTCTGTTGATCATTTGGTCAGGACGTAATTTATAACCTTTACTTTTGCACAGAACAAATGAATTATCTAATGGAAGTAGAGAAGCCATAATCCTTTTTCAAAATAAAGAGTACACATACAGTACCAGTAATGGTGGTACTCTGCAAAGATCATAGCCCATGCATAGAGAAGGCATGAGTTAGCTGGAGATGATCTCCATTAGGATGGTTTTCCAAACGTAGATGTTATATCAGAGATTTTAAAACCAAAATGAAACCCCCACAAAGACTGTGTAAGAAACACACTCCTGTATGGCAACATCTACCAACTACTCTGTCATTGCAGAATGTCATTTTCCTTTCTCCTACTAAAAGAAGCTGTCATCGTGACCTGTTTAACATAATAACCCAGAAGTTGAGTGCAGAAACTCAGCCAGCTCTTGCTTTAGCATAATAATGTGGTTGAGAAAGCTTCAGTGCATGAACACTCCCCACTACATCTATGTAGAAATATTACAAGCTAATGGAAGGAGTTTGAAGTCATAATCAGATAGAAAGGGCATCACATACTGATAAACTCATGATGTGTGCATCAGATACTATATGGAAACTTGGAACAATTCCTCCTGTGAAGGGCACTAACCCAGATATGCCCTTGGAGAGCAACTTCCTCAGTTACAAAAGGAGACCAAAGGAAAGATGGTACACTCCTTTCTCCTCAACAAGTGAGCAGAAATCGAGGTTTTAAATTGATTCAACCAAAGCATTAATAACACGAGAAGCTAATACTAGCTCATTTCTACAGGATATCACAGAGGAGTTCAGAAGGAACAGCAGCCACTGCTCCAAGAATGCGTGGCATGGTGTTCAAGATGCTAATAAAACTGGGACAGGCTGCAACAGCACAAAATCCCCATGTGAACAGAGCAATGACTGACACAAGCAGAGCAAGGTCCTCAGAACTTCGCTATCACACCAGTCAATATTTTAACAATGATTTTCTTGGATGTCCTCGTCACCTTCCTCACCTGCTATTCTCAGCATGTAACACATCCTCTCTCCAACTACACAAGCCCCAACAACAATAAAAGACAGTGTAAGCAACTGTTATTTTCTATGCGCTCATCCAAGCACTTGCATAGTTTGAAATTTGAAAGCAAGACACCAAACATCAGGCAGGGCGTGCAAGTTATCAGAAGGGCAGCAAGTTCTATTGCTAATTTTTGCTGAAATTATCCACATTTTCAGGGTAGAAAGGAATGGGAATCCAAACTAGCTTTATCATGTCAAGGAAGAAGTATGTTAAAAACTACTTTGAGGAACTTGTTTTGAAATAGTCAAACCTTCAGATTATTATTTTCCTTCCTAGAAATGCCAGCACTGTAAGCACCATTTAACAAACATTACACAGTTTGGAATTCCTGCACAGAACCCACACAAGTGTTTTATAATACCCTCATGCCCCAGGTTCTATACCACTCAGCTTTTTCCAGAGCAATAATTAGGTGCCAAGAACTGTTTAAAAAAAAAGTCTTCCCTGAGCCAAGTCATTGTCAAACTCATTCAAAGAGCTAATAAAATTTTGCCTGATTAAAGATTGCAAAAGCATGCTGATCCTCAGAATTAAAGCAATGTGCCAGGTCATATTTTGTCACCCAGAAAGCTGTGCCAAAAGGGTTAGAAGGACCACTGTCAGCAGCTTCATGCAAACCCTAACGTATATGGGAAATGTTCACACTTCGGGCAACGCAGAGTGGCAAAAATAACCTCCACTGGGTATTTGACCGCTGCACCACCAGCACGGCAGTTTTTACATGGTGTCAAGAGTGCTGAACATGCGGTTTACAAGGAAAATAGTGAGAAAGTGTATGTCAGGAGAAAGCTTCAAGAACTTTGGAGTAGAAAAAAGTGAAACTGTTGGAAACATGGGGGTAAAAGCAAGACGAACAGCAAACTGCCTACACCAAGCAGTTGTCTGAAACTGAGACACAGGCAGTCTGACCTGTATGTTATGTCTTAAACTTCTAAACCATCACATGTCCCAAAGCTTACAATAACTGGGGAAGGAAAAAAGACACTGTTTTTCAAAGCAGCAATGCCTGGAGATACAGTACTACAGATCATACATAAACTCTTATTTTGGGAAATCAGTTTTCCACAAACAGTAAATATTTTTTTTTTCTTTTGAGAATAACACAGCTTTCATATTTGAACAGTTTGGGCTTTTCTTCTCCTGCACAACAGTAAGACCATTGTCCCCTCCCTTCTCCCATAAAGGCCTTAAGTTCACATAAAACTAAGCAGCGGATGAAGTACATGAACTTATAACTTGTAGAACTTAGGGGTAATGTCCTACAAGCTTGAGACAATGCCAGACTTACTGAGTGCAGTAAACTGATTGGATGGAAGCACTGGTAGGCAAAACACAGCTCTGCCAGTGACCACCAGGCACAGCTCACTGACCCTCAGAACAACCGCAGCAGGAGAACAAGAACTAAAGAAGTATCCTACACCTCCACATCCCAAATCCTTAACAGCAAAGTAATCCAGTGCTACTACAACAGCTTTAAGGGCAAGCTGTTTTTTTTTCCTACTTTATGACAGACTTTCAAACCCACTACAAAGCTCAAAGACCACATTTTTGAAAGAAAACAAAGCAGGCACCTATTCACCAACAAATGCAACAACGCAGCAGGTCTCAGCATTACAACAGGTACGTTGCACCGCGCGACCGACAAAGTAACACCTAGCAGAGGGGAGCTGGGCGGTAACGCTTTTAATATCGCAACTCGGAGCCCATCAGTACCAGCACGTGAGCATCGACGGCACGTGACGTTGCAACCGCACGTATAGAAAGCGAGCATTTCGCAGCAGGCATCGAGCACCCAGCATTAGCAGAGTCCCGTGGCGGTCGCCTACGGGCGCGATGTGCGATAGCAGCTAAGACCCTTCCCAGCCGCTCGCTGCGAGCAGCCGGCGGGAGCGCCGTCGGCGGGCAGAGGGGAGAGCATCGAGTTCCTGCCCTGCGCTCACCTGGTCGCGGCCGCCCCGTCCCGCGGGGCAGGAGGAAGAGGAGAAGGAGGAAGCCATGTTGCAGCGCGCTCGGCACCTCACCTCGCCTAGCGCGGGGGTAGAGCCGTGCCGGGCTCGCTCCCACCGGTGGGAAGGGCTGCCCCTTGTCGCCGCCGCCCCCTCAGGTGGAGCCGGGCACGGCGGCGGGCGGGGCGGCCCTGGGGCACTGGGGCCGCGGCTGTTCCGCCCCGTGGTGGCGCAGCGCGGAGCCCGAAGCGGCCGGCGGTGGTTGTGCTGGGGGTCGTTCTCGGTGCTTTTAGTGTCTGTGTTTCGCTTATTCCGCACGGGACCCGTTTTCTCAGCCTACACGCGGGCTCACGCAACTGATGGCAGAAGGAATTTTTAAGCCTGTAAGCGTGGTGCTTGTGTGTAACTCTCGAGTTCGTTTCCTCCCTTGTCTCATCCACGCTCCCCTCTGGAAGAGGATCTCTCCTTTCTTGGCAGCTGGAGCGATACCTGGAAAGAAGGAAATGCACTTCCCTCGCTGCGGGACACGTTTCCAGTTGAGCTCCCTGCCTGAGGTTTGGGTTTAGCTGTGCTATCGGATGCGGTACAGCCCTGCAGCAGGTGGTGCGGGGAGAAGTGCATGCTGACAAAGAGTGCAGAGAAAACCCGAGTCTGCTGTAACTGAGAAAGCCAGTGCTATTTGGTCTTTTTTTTTTTTTGTCTTTTCCCTTAGCAGCTCTCAAACATTTGTTGGGAGTTTTTTTGCTTGTTTGTTTTTGCCTGGAGTCAAAACACAAACGTGGGATGTGAGCAGCAAAGCTGTTCCCTGTATCTCTTGACAGTGGGAATTGTCCTGCAAAGCAAGAGACATTTAACAAGCTAAAATAATCACACAAGTGCTGTGTTCAAGGGGTATTGCCCTCTAATATTACCTTACTTCCTTAAGTGCTGCAAGTAACTCTTACTGTACTTTTGCTTTCTTATAGTGACAAATAATACCTTATTATTAATAGATGTTAGAAGAAATCAGTCAGTATTTGTGTTTATCTGCTTTTGAATGCAGTGGCCACTGTCCATTTTAGATTCTCTAACTATTTACAAATGAGTCAACTTTTTAAATCCCATCATTATGTAAAAGACAGAATGCACTGTTTCTCTTCTTTACAGTGATGCTGTTGTTGAGGATAATATAATTATTATAGGAAAGACAAGACTATATTGACTCTTGCAGCTGTCCTCTACTCAGAATAGAAGTTGTCCAGAGTATTATGTTGGATTCTTAGCCATGAATACAACAGTAATGCTATAATCTGAGATTGGCATTGTAGGTCTGATCCTATATTCCTTGACAAACAGCACTTCAGTGGATGGAGAAGAACTGAATGCAGAATGGGTTTAAACATACTCACCCTTTGCCTGTTTATGTAAATAAAATGGTAATTAATGTAATATTGCCAACGTAGAAGTAGATTTCTTTGGTGTTTGCCTTCAAGTTTTTCCTCAGTTTTGCATCTGAATTCATGTTTTGTTTTAAATGGGAGCAGGAATCCTATGGAATGCTTAGGAATTACAAAATCTGTACTTCTCTGTGCATTTATGACTCATGTAGTCAGTAAGCAGGCTGCTGGCTACTGTTGCTTCACACAGAAAACTAAATCTCTTCAAACACAAAAGCAAATACAAATGTATCAGCTGTAGACGCTTGTGTCAAGCAGTACTGTTAGCTATTGCTGTGTCTAGAACAATAATCAAAACAAGATAAGCAATATCCAGTCAGAAGGAAGATTTTTTTTATATATATCCTGAGGATAGCCAGACAATGGAAGGAGGGAGGAAAACTGTAGATATTCAGAACTGATACTTGGTAAGTTTAGGTACAGATCTGTTGTGGCATTGTGTTTGGCCTTCCAAGGAAGCTGAGCAGAACCTTTACACAGTGAGAAAGCACCGTGTTTGGAGCATGTAACACCTGAGCTGATTAGCCTGTGATTAAGCCAGCACAACTTGTGTACAGACAGTGTCACAAGAACAGATAAGATGGTGGGGGCTGTTGCATTGGGCTTAGAGCACAACAGCCATCAGGCTGATCCTAAAGCCTTGCACATCCTAGGTTATTTCTAAAGCATGCCACACAAAAATGGCAAAGAGGTCAGAACTTGTCATTTCAGGTCCTGGTTTGGGGGGGGGGGGGGGGGGGGGGCCAAAGGTCCTGGCTGGCAGCTTGTTGTGCCACAAGGAGCAACTCAAAAGGCTGGTGATGCTATTTAAAAAATTCAGGTTAAGTCTGAGATTTGCCATGCATTGATTTGAAGGGAAAGTTTTTTAACCACCTTCCTATAGTTTGCAGACAAGGACCAGTTCAGCTGAGTCAGGGGCAGTGGTTCTGACTCGTGCTGGATACACAATGCAGCCCCCTAAAGCTATTGGGTGCACATAGGCTGACTGTGCTGGCCGTGCAGCCAGGCCTGAGGGATGTGTCACAAACACTTTGCTTCAGCTGTGCAGCCAGCCTGTGCACTGCTGAGCCTGGGCTGTGCAGGATTCATTACATGAGAGAGAGCTTCTCTGTGCCTGTACAAAGCATGCCGGACTCACTCCCTACAAACTGCACAGGATATGAGGCTGTACTTCTGCCCAGGGCTTCCCAAAGTGATGCAACGGTTTTGTTCTGTGCAGGTAATCTCAGCAAGTGCTGGGAACGCACACTTGGAGGTAAACAAGAACTGGAGGGCACGTGTGCTGCCTGCTTGTTAAAGGCAAAAATTCCCCCCGAGGGAGGGGAAAGCGGAGGATTTCTGTTGCTGAAACTGCTGTGTGTCGGAGGGGGAGGAGCCGGGTAGCCGCCTCTCGCCTTTGCCACGAGCGATAGGGAAGAAGGAAGCGCACGGTGAGCAGTTCTGCCTGCTGAAATCAACATCTGACACGGATGCCTGGGGAAAAGCCGCGTGGATTTTTGCAGACCAGCCCATCCCGCTTACACTTCGCAGCAAGCAGCAACGCCGTGTTTCAAAAACGCCAACCACTGCAGAGAACCAATAAAAAAGAGTAAATCCGTGCGCAGCCGTGCTTACACCTCAGTGCCGCGCGGACCACGGGCTGCCATAGGAGCGCGCTAGCTCCTAGCGAGAGGTTTGCAGCGGATGGGGCAGAATTCCGAATGACGTGACGGGGATCCGAACGTGGCTTGTGGCTGCCCGCCCCGTCGGCCAACAAACGCGGACAGCTGCTCCGTGCCCGCAGCAAGCAGCCCCGCGCAGCCCTTGTTTGCCGTGCGCTGCTGCACCAACACGGCCAGCACGGGGACAGCCGACTCCGCCTTTACGTCTTCGGAAACGTTCCCGACCTTCTTTGAAAGCCCTTCTAACACAGTGACTAGTTGATTTTAGTCTGGGCGCGGTCACACGGGGCTTTAACTTCCTACAGAGCTACGTTTTGTGGCATTAAAGCGGCCGGTGACCTTTCGGCAATGGTTTAAACAAGCCGCAGCAGCGAGTTGCGGATCAGCGCCCTCGGAGCCGGACGCGATGGATTTACGGCGCGGCGCCCGCAGCACGGCGCCCCGGACCGCCGCCCCTGGTGCCGCGCCGAGCTCCTCCACGCCGGCCGGGGTCGCTGTGCCGCGGCACGGGCAGCTGACGCCGATCTTCCCTGGCGCGTTTCGGTCTCGCTTTGGCGCCGCCGGAGCGGAGCGCGCCGATTGGCCGCTTTGAATCATCTCGGCGCGGCGCCATTGGTGGGACGCGGCGGCGGCGCGGCGCGGCCGGTTCGAATGCGCGGCGCCCGCCCCCGCGCCCGGCTCAGGACTTCCTCGCAGCGCGGAGCTGGGCGGCGGCGCCGGCGCCTCGGGTTCGCCGCGGTACCCGCCGCGGGAAGGTGACCGAGGGGCGCCGGGCGGTGGCGGCGGCGGCGGCGGGGGAGCCGGCTTTGGGCGGTCGTTTGTGAGTGCGGCCGCGCAACGCCGGGGGATGCGGGCGCTCGGGGCCCTCCGGCCAGCCGCCCCGCCGGGATGGGGGTGGGGGTGACGGGTGCCGGCATCGCGGTCCCTCCGTTCGGGCTTCCGGTGGCGCGTCGGGATCTGAGCCGTGGTCGCGGCGGTTGTGGTCGGGCGGCGCCGCTCGGGGCCCCGCGTGGCGCAGCGGCTTCCCGGGGCGGGACGGGGCGCCGGGCCCCGGGGCGGACGGCGGCTGTAGCGGGCGGTGCGGGGCTGCCGGCTGCGGGCGGTCGTCTCGCGGGCCGAGGCACGTTGCTGCTAACGCGTAACCGGGAAAGCTCCCGAGAGCGGTGTTCTCCGCGGCTTTCCTCGACAGGCCGTCTTTCCCTCCTGGCTCGGTGCGCGTTTGTACTTGGGGATGTTCGGCTTTTGGCTTTTTGGCTGGGCCCCCGAATAAACGCTTTTTTTCTCTCCTTTTGTAGAGGGGAGTGGTAAGTGTTCCGCACTGAATCTTTACGCGAGCTTCCAAGGTCCTGCTGTAACGTCTGGGGCTTGTCTGCGTTCAGGGGCCTCCTGTTGACACTCGTGGCTTTTTGTTCCAGGTACACTCACAGCCATGGAGGATTATACGAAGATAGAGAAGATTGGGGAAGGTGAGTACGGTTGCCGGGAGCCTTGCAAGGTTCTGCGGCCTGGGCTACGAGCTGTTGTAAGCTTTGTGACCCCCTGCTATCCGCAGAACTACTGGCATTCTATGAAGTCTTCTCTCTGTGTAAATGCACTCAGGCTGCTTTTCTTCTGAAGGTGGCCCTGGGCAGCCTGGGCTGGTATTAAATGTGGAGGTTGGCGGCCCTACCTGTGGCAGGGAGTTGGAGATTCATGATCTTTGAGGTCCCTTCCAATCCTAACTATTCTGTGATTCTGCGACGGTCTGTTTGAAGCAGCTGATCAGTGCTGGGAGGCATCTCACTTCATACTCATGTCCAACTGTGTACTGTGTCTCTGCAAGGGTAAAAGCATTCTGAGTCAGGAAATCAGCTTTCCTGTTTGCTGGGACGTGTCTATTCCTTTGCAACTGCACCTGTTTACAAGTTGCTCCTCAAATTGCACTTCAGGTGTGCTTTTATTTGGAGTCCCTAGTAAGGAGAAGTGGTGTGCAGGTGTTTTTACTGGGGTTGTGTCCTGTTGCCGCACTTGTCACAGGAAGGGCAACGCTGTGAACCTGTGTGCAGAAGTGCATTTTCATAGAATCATCAAATTGCTCAGGTCGGAAAAGACCTTAAAGATCATTGCGTCCAACCACAACCCAACCGTACTGCCCTAACTCTAACAGCCCTCTGCTAAGTCATGTCCCTGAGCACCACATCCAAATGGTTCTTAAGCACACTTAGGGGTGGTGACTCAACCACCTCCCTGGGGAACCTGTGTTGGCTTACTTACAAGGCACTGTATTGTAGAAGACCGGTGTGGATGTTTGTCACAACCACCCTTTCATTGGGAGCTCTTCCTTTATCAAAAGTTGGTGTCTCTTATAGTGCTTTAGTCTTACGTATGCTTGAAGATTTGCAGTGCGTTACTCTGAGAAGCTCCAGATGAGCTGCAGTGCACTGCTTGGTGCTTACAGTAATGCTTCATAACTGAAGCCTCATGCCTGCATCTTTCTTTTTGAAAGAAACCAGTCACAGCTTCACGTGAGGAATTCATTCTTCAGGAAGTGAAAAGGAATACTTAAGCTGCTTGGTTGCTTTGAGGTTTCTATTTCTGTCCGTGGTAGTTCACATAGTTATTTTTTTCTTTGATTTGAGATTTACCACTGGCTCCAGTTTTATTTTCTGTCCATAGCACTATTAAGAAAACTCTGTTGCAAGGATTCTTGCCTATATAGCAGTTCTTATTTGTGGTGACTTATCTGCACCTGAAACTGGTATTTCCTATATGCGTTTCCCTGTTTGTTTGTTCAGGTACCTATGGTGTTGTGTACAAAGGTCGCCACAAAACCACAGGCCAAGTGGTTGCAATGAAGAAAATACGTCTAGAAAGTGAAGAGGAAGGTGTTCCAAGTACTGCTATCCGAGAAATTTCTTTATTAAAAGAGCTGCATCATCCCAATATAGTCTGGTACGCTTACACTGGTATTTAGCCATACTCTGATGGGCATTAGGTCTCTTCAGATAAATTGTTTTCCCACTGTTCTAGCAAGGAGGCAGTTATTCTATGTAGTTGCTGCAAAGTAAGCATTACACTTCAGTCCCAATCCTGGGAGCACGCTGGGTTTTAATTAAGACAGTCTTCTGCTGCACCTATTTTAAGAATTGAACAAAAGTATTTATGTTAATTAACTTCGGAATGGTTATTGAAGAAATGGTGACAGTGTGTTTCTTGAAAACTGTTTAAGTCAATCTCAGAACTTTTTGTTATCGTGGGCTTATTCATCTGACTTTGGTGTTCTTGATGTGGGCCTTTGCCACCAGGCACTTCCTTACAGTGCCATAGCAGAGCTGTAGGTGCTGCACTATAATGCTATCAGCTGGCACTTCTGATCTATGCCTGAAACTTCCATCAGTGGCTGCCTGATGTGAAGAATTGGTTGTAGCTGTTGTCTTCCCTACAAAATACATGTGCTTTAATGTAGCGAAATACCTTGGATTTAATGCGGCCTGAAACTGACCAAGCTTCAGCCAAGTGGTGTCCCAGTGAATGAATGCATGTATTTAGGAACATTTATAATCTATTAAGGATGGAGGTGATGTTTAAAAACCTGTACAATCCTGCTCCATCTAGTAGGTTCCCACTCTTCAAATGCAGAACCCTAAAACTCTTCCAATAATTCTGCTATAGTAAGTCAGATTCATCTGGAAGCTAGGCACTAATACCTACAGAACTCACTTGTTTTCCCTCAGATTTTCCCTGTCTCATGCTAGGCATAAGGAAATAAAAGATTCAGAGGAAGCATACAGGGTGTTTGTCTCAGTTTGGCACTGTTTCATATGTGCTCAGTTTTCCGAACAACAGTGCGATTTGTTGAGGCTGTTAATCTTTGAAGACTGAGAGAAAGCTTTGTAAGCCTTTCTTATTAGGTATCTAGAAACATCAGCTTGTGTCCCTGTTGAGAGGGGAAGCAAACCAGTAGGTCTGTGCACTTCGCAGTGGAGTTGACTGTATCTTCAATTTTCAGTCTTCAGGATGTTCTTATGCAGGATGCAAGGCTGTACCTCATTTTTGAATTTCTTTCCATGGACCTTAAGAAATACTTGGATACAATTCCGTCTGGCCAATATTTGGATCGTGCACGTGTTAAGGTAATGAGGATAATTTCTTAATGTAACTTAAAAATTAAAGGTACACTACAAAGCTATAAGCAAGTCTTAACTCTTGCTCTTATCTTCACTCTTTGTATTTCCTTGAAAAAGGAAAGACTGAAGAGGCAGCTGTGAATATTAAGATGAATTTTTCTTTAAAATAAAGTTCTGCTCTCAAATGCAACTATGAAATTAACTGCTCTGAACTATAGTAAAACACCCAATTTTGTATGGATTTCTGGTTGAACTCAATATTTGCAACACTTAAGATCTAATTCTATTTGCAGAGTTAATGTAAGGAAACAGCTTTACGTTGTAGAATCACTGGCTTCAGTGGAGGTCATGGTGTTTTTTTTCCCCCCTTTCTCTCACCTCCTTGTCTACAGAGTTACCTGTATCAGATCCTGCAAGGTATCGTCTTCTGCCATTCAAGACGAGTTCTGCACAGAGACTTAAAACCTCAGAATCTTCTAATAGATGACAAAGGGGTGATTAAACTGGCAGATTTTGGATTGGCTCGAGCCTTTGGAATTCCAGTGCGAGTATACACTCATGAAGTGAGTTTTTTGGTAATTTGGACGAGGCTTATTAGCTTCCTTGTACTAATTGTTTATGGGAAAAGCTGAAAATAAAATCATGGAGCTTTTCAAGTTGTCATAAACTAACAGTATTAAGGTTATATTTCAGCTTAGTTTTACCTGTTGGCTTTCCAACCCCCAGACCCTATTTTACTCTGAAGTGCTAATGCATCTTATGAATGCCATTGTTAACTTGACAGTGTGTTAGGCCAGACAGTTAGGTGCTAAAGACTTGAGATGTGCTTCCTGCTCTTTGTGAAGGAGTGCAGGCAACTGCTTTGCTTGCAGTAGAGAGTACTGCAATAGGATTTTGGACACTTACTTTTAAGTGATGTTTGATGCAAGTATTTTCACTGGAACTTGCAGCTTCTAGTCTAAACAGGATATTCTTCTTATCAAAAAATCTGAATGCTCCTTAGTAATGAATGAGCTGAAAAAAAATTCTTTGTTCAATAGGTAGTGACACTGTGGTACAGGTCTCCAGAGGTACTGCTAGGATCTGCTCGTTATTCCACTCCTGTAGATATATGGAGCATAGGTACCATATTTGCAGAGTTAGCAACTAAAAAGCCACTTTTCCATGGGGACTCAGAGATTGACCAGCTCTTCAGAATTTTCAGGTACGTCATGCTGAAACTTTCCCTCGCTGTGAACTTAGTAAAATCATGAGTGCATACAGTTTTCATACTAAATGGATCAAATGCTTTGCTTATGCTTGCACAGAGCTTTAGGGACACCCAACAATGACGTGTGGCCTGATGTGGAATCCTTGCAAGACTATAAAAACACTTTCCCAAAATGGAAACCTGGCAGCCTGGGAACACACGTCCAAAATTTAGATGAGGATGGACTCGATCTGTTGTCTGTAAGTATTCTCTCTTAACTGCTTGTTAAAATGAGCAGTTAGTTCCAACTACTCTCTAATTTCTACAAGCCTGTAGCTGATGCCTTCTTGGCACCAGCATTAATTGTGATGTCTGTATGGCTATTCGTATAGTTGGAAATATTTTTATGTGGTGGCATGTGAACTAATAGTGACTGTCTCATTTTGGTTTAAGCTTTTGTGGGGTCTTGAATATAGTGATGGAAACAGCTGGATTTATTGATTAGCTGTGAAACTGGAGGCTGTTTAGGTCAGCATGTAAGGTCTCTGTCAATTGCATTTTAATATCAAGTTAGAGGTTAAGGTTGTGGTTGAATAACTTTAACTTCTGTGTTTTGTGGCTAGGGTGAATTTACTTTAGTTCCATGGCCAAGCAGTTATAATACCATGGCCAAGTCTATTAGGCAAGGTCCTCATCAGACTTCATTTAGCTCATGTGCTGCAACTGCACATGAATCTGCGTTACTTCTTAGATGTGCTGATGTGCACTTTAAGAATGTACCTTGGTGACTGTATCACCTGGCTTTGCTAAAGCTCCATTTACACAGTACAGATTTGAAGATAGCAGGGGATGTTCTGTGCATCATGAGATAAGCTGGAACTTCAGAACCAACTTGCTACAAGGGGAACCCTGTAAGCAATTATCATTGTAGCTGGCTCCTGTTTTAAGTGGACACAAACAGGAGAAGTTGTTTATTGTGCATAATAGAGTGGTATTGCTTAAGGAGCTCAAATAACTACAATGTCTCACTTGTTCTTCCTGAGAACAGAGCCACAGTTCAGCCTGGCAAACTGAACAATGTTTGTTTGGATAGCTCTCTGTAGCTCATAACAGTATGAGCTGCAGAGTAATTATCCTCAACTTGTGCACTGATGGCATTACGGTTAAATCAGTTTGAAATTTAATTGCTACCGATTCAAAGCTGACAGCAATTGAACAGGCAAGTGAGTGTTTTGGATACAGTCGTTTAACTAGCCTGCTAAGTACCGAACTGAGCTTAGTGGTGACTTCATCATGGGGGAAAAAACATGTTTTTGGATGCTACTAATGCAGACAAAAAAATCATTAATCAAATGATCTTAACAGTATACTAATCTTACAGTATATTGACTTACATAAAGTTTGCTTTGAATTAAGACTAAAATTTTAGCTTTCTGTAGCTGCCTACTAACAGTGGCAGGGTTACATTTTGAGGCATCTGGAATCCATTTAAATTTCCTGTTGTCCTGCTTTGGGCTGAAGTGATACAATTTTAAAGGCAACAAAAATGAATAGCTTGCTCCTAGAGCAATAGCATAGATGTGGCAATGAAAGTGTTTGTTCGTACTTCTGAAGACTGTTGAAGATGGAAGCAATATGTAAAACAGCTAGTTTTAAAAAGGGGTAGTATACTTACTGATTTTGAATTTGAAATGTATTTTCCTCTAGTAGGGATGAGTAAAATGGAAGACTATTGACAGGCGTTTTGCTAGCTTTAAGTAAGCTTTTAGCATTTAGGATATTTTAGAACTATGCTATATATGAAAACTTAGAATTGTCCCAAGGCTGTGTAACCCCGTAAAGCTGGGAATGAGGACTGCAGGAGTTCCATCTGAATTAATTGTCTACATGTGAGCATACAATTGCGTGGGGGAGCTTCATACTTTTTGGCCAGGTTGCACAATATAAACTGTGGATGCTTTTTTTTTTTTTCTCAAATGGATAACAAGCAAGTCTCTTGCCTCTCTTTTAGAAAGTTTTGAGGACTATTTTAGAGGGGATGGCATCCCTTGTATTTTCTCTCATCAATTTCATTATTCAGTTCTTCAGCTGAATAAAATTACCTTTTGAAAAGAAATCTGCTATTTAGAACTGTTTTTTCCAGGTCTATCTGCTTTAGACATGCAGTATGCTTCTTTCCTACCCGGGGTCCTGTAGCTGAACAGTTGTTATATTTCAACTGAACAGCTGCACCAAACTGAAAATAAGCAGCATCACAACAGTTTTTTCATTATCAGTGTAATAAAACAAGTGCAAGAACACTTGTTTATGTAAGTATTATAGGCTTTAGCAGCCTAAGGTTTACTAGCTTCCCTTAATTGGGAAGTTGAGACTAATAGTTATTCCCACTTGCTAATTGGTTCTGGATTCAGTTGATTGCACACGGTACCCTGATACAGGTGTGGGCTGTGGATAAATGGCTTTTCACTTTGGGATGTTAGACATTAATATCATTCTCACTTGTAGGAGAAAGTAGAAATGACTTCTATGAGATATCATGGAACATAGGGAAGAACTTATGTCTAGTTATCATTACTATGGCTAAATATTAATCTATTTAACATTGAGTACCTATTTCACGAGGGAGTAAATGTTTCCTTTCATTTTTCTTCCAGAAAATGTTAATTTATGATCCTGCAAAAAGAATTTCTGGCAAAATGGCCTTGAACCACCCATACTTCGATGACTTGGACAAATCTACTCTTCCTGCTAATCTGATTAAGAAATTCTAAAACTTTGGACTAAATCGGAGTGAAATAATCACTATCACTTTTACTATTGTCTGTCTGTAACTTTGTCTGTCTGCCTACTTTAAAATTGTGGCCTTTTAGTTTGTTTTGGTTTGTGTTACTTAAATGTAAATATTAATCGACTAATGTGGTGAACTTTCTATAAATAAAACTTTAAATCTAGCGGAGGATTGAACTCCTTTCCACACTCCTACAAAAGGACAGCCTTTTAGAATGAGCTGGTGACTTACTGCTCGTCCACCAAAGCAGGTAACTAAAACTGCTAAACTTTGGTTTTGATACAACTTCTCTGCAGTTCAGCAGTTTCATTGCTATGCACAGATGAAATGGAAGACTTACATTGTACAGAATGTGCCAAATGACATCTAAAGTGGGATGCTTAGTCATGTGCAATTCAAAACAAAGGAGGTGGCCAAACACATTGTAAGGTTTCTTTTTCTGAAGATATTTGGGACGTCTTTAAGCTTTTCTGTTGTCTTGGAGGCACAAGAATGTATTTTGCATTGGTGTGCTAACTTGTGAGTCAGCATAATTCTAGCTCCTGGAATTGTTAAGGTGTGTGATGTTAAGTTCTACAGGACTGTCTACATAGTGATGTGCACTTGGCTGACGTGGCTCTTCTCAACTGCTAGCAGTAATGCAATTCTCATCTGATTCTCGTTCAAGGCAGAGCCCCCTGGATTATACTGGAAAAGCTAACCTTTTCACATAGGAATATTCAAGTAAATCTTAAGGCTGCTCTCAGAAATGTAATAGTATGAGATGCTGCATGTCTGCAGGCACGTCCACAACTAAAGCATGAGCTTTCCAAAGCTCCACAACATTTATAGTAGTCTCACCTGTAAAAGTTAAAACCTTGACAGAATTCATCAAATTATGTAGTAAGAAATGATTGGCCATCATTAGATTTCTAATTGCTACCTTTGCTCATGGTTTTCTGTACATCAAATGGGATACAATGCTAAATTAGGGGAAGAAAAGCAATGGAAGACTCTTGTGGATACATTAAAATCACATAGTTTGATAAACGTGACTGCACTTCTAGTGTTATAGCTGCTGTAATCTCTAGTTGTAGGACTGTACATCTGTCAAGTTTTATTGGATCTCAGCACCGTGGAGCTCTTAAACTTGCTGACTTGCAGCCAAGTGTGGAATAGGAATGAAGGTCTGTAAGTTTTAGGTCAAGCATGTGGAACGAATAATGCAAACCACTCAAAAATAATTAAGTCCTCTCATACAGATGCTGAGGAGTGAATCTTTGAAACAAAAGCAGTGGAGGTAACATTATGTCCATGTGATGTTTACTTTCATGAGTAAACTTGAAAGCTATGAGTAACTGAAAGAAATAGTGCTGGACCTAGTTTTAATTAACCAGCTGCATTTATAGATGTAAATACCGTTTGGAGGGGTGGGGTGGTTAGCATTATTTTTTTGCAGGATGATTCTCAGTCTCCAGAAGTATCTGGATACTGTCACAGTGATCAAATCATTTAGTAGCAGACAGTGAAGCAAGAAGGGAAAACTTCTAAATTTGCTTCTATAGAAAGTTCTCTTTTAATTGAAGGTGGAGGGGAGGAAGATTGCTGTGACTGGCTAGTACTAACATCAGTGATGAGACGTATTTTCAAGGCAAATTAGGGTAGAGGTCTCAATTGCTGTCTTTTGAGTGCAGTAATTTGCTGTGAGCATACAGGTCAGGGTGCAGTATTGCGGGTGCTAGCTGGTTACACTAGATTAGAAAAAGGAGAACCTACAAACGGTAAGCACTAGCCAGCAACTGCTCTGGAATTCAGAAGATCAATATTGGTTTAAACAGGCTATCTTAATGTTTGTCTGCGTAGTGGGCAGATTCGCATCTTGATGTGATGAGGGGAAGGCTTTCAGCTAGGCAAACTCAAGTTTTGTTGTTCGCAACTGATTAATCCCTATGTCCATAATGTAAGTTTCAGTGTCTGTTGCAGTTCCATGTGACAGTGAATGCTGTAGTCTGTTCTAACTGAAAGATTACAGTACTAAAATTGCGGAAGAAAACTTATTTTCAAACAGTAACTTACAGTGCTGTGCAACTTCTGTGCTGTGAACCCAGGCACTGTTATGACTGGTGATGTAACAACACATGTGGAGCTGCAACAGTAGCTGCTTTAGTCCTCCTAGCAGACATGACAGAGAAATGAACACAATGTCATCCATCCGTGTCTGAGGTTGGGTATGGCAGTACCGTGCCTAGTGTCATGCCTTGTATCAGTACCTGTTCTGAAATAGTGCAAACTGAATGATGCTGTCTAGGCCTAATATTTAGAGGGCTTGTGATGCTCGAAGCTTCAGCTACCTGAAACTTTACACTGGTAAAACCAGAGCTGCCTTGCACCTCTGGGTTTACTTCACTGTGGGTAACAAGTGGCAGGACTATTGATAGTGCTCTGACTGCGCAGTAGGAGAGCTGAACTGCTGCAATATGTTACTCTTGTCCTTCAGCTGGGGCCGTTGTAGTGCTTGGCAGGGTTCCATAATCTTTAATTAAGGCATTTAGACAATTGAATGGTACTAAGCTAACAGTAGTTGGGTGTGGACCCAGTGTGCAATAACCAGTATATTTTTCATTGGTACAGATAGAATGATTACTTGAGAACAGAAAACACTCTGCTTTTCCTGAAGTGACTAGGAGTCCATGCATGATTTTTTTTTCCCCCTGAGTGTGCAGTAGACTCGGTACTAAGTTACGCTGTTAAATTAAGTGCCAACTTGCAATTATTACTACCTAATGTAGATTATAGATTAACGAAATTGAATTTTTGTTTATCTTTCGCAGTTTTTATAGTGATAGTGAGCACCTATTGAAGACCTACATGTTTGCAATGCATTTCTTAATGTTGGAAGAAGCAAGGTGGGAGGGAGGCAAACAAAAAGCAGTCTGCCTTTCGTTGCAATAGAGTTTTATAATGTTGCATCTATGTCACCTCTGGTATTATAGCAGCTGGTCAGTGTTTTCTCTTAGAATACGGGCAAACCCCGGCATGGAGTGTTACTTAACTTTCTGTTTAAATTGCTTCTATTCTATCTCATTTTCTTAATGGGATAATATGGATTTTTAAAATGGGTAATATGGATAAAAAAGTTGAGGTATATAGGATTGGGACCAAGGTAGCATTATTATAAAGTTGTTGTTATTTCTAACAAAAGCTTCTAAGTGCTCTTAAGTATTGTAATCCAAAATATCTGGCCCATGCTACTGGGTGCTTGTGGACTGAGCTCAGCTGCTTTTATCTTACTTGGGTATGATAATATATCCTCAATAAAATGAATTGCCACCTGCTCCTTTGAAAATAATTGATTCTTAAAAATAGAGGTTCTTACAGGGAGCAAAGAAAACAGTAACAGTTTACTTTATGATAACTTTATAAATCACTTGGATAGGACAACTACTGTAAAATCTGCTTTTCACAGTACCTTTCCATGTCTAGGTGTGGGGATCAGAAGGGTCCTCTCAGGCCAGTTCCAGTACTGTCTTTGTGCTGTGGTGTTCAGTGAATCCATCATCTTTAATACGAACAGGTAGAGGAAAGTTAGCTGATAAGTCTGTAGCAGAGCACGCTTAACCTGTTTCAAACAACACTTTATTTATACATTAGTTTTTTTCTGTGATTTATCTTCCTGTGGCTGTTCTCTTATCGCAGCCTGTGTGCCTTTACAGCACCTGGAAATGGGTCAGTGTCATTAGCTATCTCTTCCTGAAATTACTGCCACCAAACAGGCAGAACTCATCTCTTCCTGTGTTTTTCCTTTATTCAGAATTTTTATCACTTATTGATCCATACCAATTTTATTGTAAATCTGATATCCCTTTTCCTTGCTTATTTTCTTGTCTAAGTATTTTCTGCTATCACATATCAGCTATTTCTAGAGTCATGTTTCTTAAATGTAAATCTATTTTTCCTCACGTGGGCTCTTATTAAAACCTGTTGGCTGTGTGTTATGTTACTCGTCTTACTTTCTGCCCAGTAGTTTACTGTAGTAGAAGGTACAAGTAATTTTGTAAGGAAAGATAAAGGCAAGTCTGGGAGATTAAATACCTAGCACTGCCTGCTCGTAGGAATGCTCTGCCCTAGCTTACCCCATCTCAAAATAGTGGTCAGGGGCTCAAGTAGAGAGAAGTTTAGTGATTTGTCTGGAGAACTAAGTCTTCAGTTCAAGTCCTGTGGTTCAGTGGTAGTGGCTTTTTCCTCATTTATGAAGAGAGAAATGAAGAGCTGGAGGGATCTGAAGGAGGAACTGTAATGGGTGAAAAAAACGGTATTTGTGAGGAAGCAGCTTGGAGCATGAAACAGAAGGAATGCAAGGAGCAGAGCGAATCCCAGAAAAGGGGTTTAAATCTCAGAGAGAACCACAGGGGGGTTCTCACAGGGGAAACCAGCTTTTTGCTGCTCTGGAAAGCAGAAGTTCCTCAGGGCTGAGTCTGGAACTGCCACACCAGCTCTTATTCAACAACCTTATATTTGCCTATCCAAATGTGCTCATGTGCCATCTTTACTCAGCCATAAAAGAGATGATTGACCTCTGCTTTAAACAACTAACTTGTTTGCAAAGCAACGTCTGTTTAAGGCTTGGATCTGACAGGACTGTTCTAAGCACGGTCTGCAAGTTGCAGTTGATGTGTTTGTAACCTGCTCTGACTGTACCAGACTATCTGGTAATGTGTGATTTAAAGAATCCCCTAGCTATCCTGCTGTATCCAACTCAGAAACAGGCTAAGCATGCTGTCTCATCCCTACCCGTGTCCCTCAGTGCGGACTGCAGTTGTACCTGGAGTGCTTGATAATCTCAGCCCTAGATACTACAGATGTTAATTTGTATGAGCACACACATCTGCTACTCATGGTAGTTTGTCAGTATTAGGAAAATGCTGTTCTTGATTTGAGCTGTTAAAAAAACAGCTTTAACATTTTAAGTAACTACAGTAATTAGACCAGGAAGAGTGCATGTACTGCAGAGCTGAATTCACTGAGACCCTGCTCAATTTGCTGGCGAACAGAACAGTACCTGCTGCTTTATGCTGAGTGCGGAGCTGGTTCCAAAGGGAAAAGGTAAGGTAATGATTAAGAAGATTTTTATTAAATGAAAACACTGCATACTTCCAAACAATTGAAGATAGAATGTCCCTTATGCATAAGTCAGTTTTCGAATGGAGACTAAAGCTGCTGTTAAGCACATGGTGAGGGCAGCTCAGGCAGGTACCCAACTTATAGGGGCTGAATAAGCAGTGCCTTGGATTAGCCCTGCAGTACTGCTGGTAAATCCATGTTCTGTGCAATTCCTGCAATGCTTAAAAAAAAAAAAAAGACAGTTTGGCACTTCATTGCAGTGTGTAGATCTGTTGTCAAAGTCTGTATAATCACTTTTTTTCCAGGAGGAAGAGGACATCAAGTTATTTGGCGAACTACTTAAGAATAATGCAAAGTACCTCCCCTCCTATTCATTACCTTCAGTGCACTAAAAAGAGGCTCCTTTCTTCCTTTAGATGTTGAAGCAGAGAGTAGGCATAAGATTTACACTGGCCCAGAGAGAAGAGGAAATGTATGTGCTGGAGTCATAAGCCATGTGTGAGAAGATATCTATTCAGCAAGATCACAGCTGCCTCTGCTGTAATTAAAATTAGACAGCAAATAAAACTTTTCTGTAGCAGATGAGATGTTGTGGCTTTCCAGTACCAGTTACTTCTGAAAATTCAGCTTCGAATGGCAGTATTTCCTGCTAGGTATCTACAGGGAATCATCAAAAAGACATTGCACTGCTACTCGCTCTGCCTGATCATAATTCGGATCAGCTTTATAAAGACCAAGTGAGAATAAAGAAACCTCGTTATAGAGGCCATGCTCCATTAAATCTGACTCTGTTTCCATCTAAACTCCCATACCTTATTTTCTGACAGGCTGTATCAATTCTTGGAGGCAATGTAAACATTCCATATTGCTTTGGCTATCAGTTGCTCTGATTTACATCTGCTTTATCAATAGCTGACTTGGGGTAATGACTTTTGATTTTGTTTGCACCATATATTCCTGTATACTGTGCTGTTTTCCTCCTGTGTAAATGTCAGTGGGAAACTAAGTGTTCACCTCTGTTGCCAAGGCATATTTCTCTTTGGAGTGATCTGTTGACTATTTCAGTACCTTCTCATTGTGTTTGAATCAATAGCTGCAATCTGTATTGATGCTACTGCTAGTTGATTAGTTGACTGATCCCAAGCATGCATATCCATTATTGGTGGCTGATTTGGATTGGAAAAAGTGAAAGTGACAGCTGGTCTCTTCCAGTTGCTAAAGTGATGAGTAAATTATATATTTGGAGGTAATTAGTGGCTTAAAAGGGTTAAATTTCTTCAGTTTTTTAAATCAGTACTATTATTTCTGCTGACCTACAGAATTGAGACTGGGCTGCTGGAAGAAATTGTTCAAAAAATATTTTCCCAAACTCTTTTATATTGCAACCTACTCAATTTAATTTTGGCACAGTTTTGCCAACGATTGACAAAATATCCATTATGTGTAGGTAATGTGTTCCTGACTTAATCAAAACTTGTGATCTTGGTACTTTCCAGCATTTTAATCCTGAACAGACATGGCTTTTCCATAGCAGTTCAGACTCAGCATGCTGCTCCCCATTAACCTGGAATACAAGTGGGCTAATGCAGCTCCCCTCCATTTAGTTAACTCTGCACCTATTGTTTTGCTTTGTGTTAGACATTAAAGGGTAATTCTGTCTTTCAGAAACACTGTTTGCCTTTAAAAAATGAGACATTTTGTTCCTGAATCGTTGATAACCATTATTCCTATTCCTGCCTTCTCCAGCTGCCTTTCAGTGATGTTTTTTCCCTGTTATCTGAGTCTGTTGACTTAAGAGGTAGCAGAGATGGAGCTTTTAGAAGGCCTTTCTCCTTGAGAGGAAGAACACCACAAGCAAGTCGAGGGCTCTTTCTGCCTTGCTTCCAACAGAGACTCAAGAAGAGGATGAGGGTTATCTACTGGAGGTGGTTTTCTTGTGTGAGTGTCTTGACTTGGTAATATCAGAGAGCTTGGGCTCTAAAATGTTCCCAGTTGGTGGCGTGGAGGGATAAAAAGAAAGGTCAGTTCTCTTCACCTCACAGCCTTACTCTTAATGGATCGTGCTGCAAACAGCTTATTGCTGTGACCTAGCAGGTCTTCAGCCACCTCTGAGGATCAGAAAGGATTGGACTAATTGAAGGAAGGCGGAGGAAATCTTAAGGATCTTTTAGTGTCCTTCTTCATGGTTCAGCTTTGGTTGCTTCCCATGTGACCTGCGTGGTTTTGTCTCATCTGTATTCAGTAGCTGAATACTCAGAGAGTGAGTTCCTGAGCTTCTGTGCTCCATTTCCAGCCCTGAACTGTGGAAAGTAGTGTAAATATTTCACGGTAGTTTGAACAGTGTGTGCCCTGGGCTCTGAACATACCAAGTTCTGTGCCTGAACTGTGCCTGACACAGGCCTGCAGGCTCTGGAAGTTCCTTTCAACTCACTGGTTGGGAAAGAAGGGGAAAGGGTTCTCATCTATTAATTTCCTCGATCTTACAGGAATTACTGCTTCTGAAAATTGCCTCATCCACCTCAAAATCTCATTTTGAGATGTGCTGGGAGTACTGACTGGCTGGGAAGTTGATAGGTCCTCAGCAACCTTCAGGAATAAACAGAAGTTTTTACAGAAAAAGTGAGTGTTTCTAAAAGCAAAACTGTAGAACTGGCAGACAGCTGAGGATTTATTTTGCCTTCTTCATAAGGTAAAAAGTGTTATGGGGAAGACTTTTTTACAAGTTTCTTAAAATACTTCAGGTGTGACAATGACAATAGATATTAAAGTCTTCGTGTATTTAGTTCAAAATCGTATATTGGTTTGTTGAATTTTTATTATTCATTTGTTTGTCTCCTTGGCCACGAGGTGGCAACATGGGACCTGAATAAAAAAACCACACTGTGGAGGGGGAGGGTAGAGAAGAAAAGCTATTACTCTTGTGGCTGCATGAAAAATTGAAGGGTATTTATTTTCTGGTAGGCAGCCAGGCTGAAAATACTATCTGAATTGAAAGCCTTTCACGAAACATCTGGGCAGTTAAATTTTGCTAACTTCAAACATGTCCAGTACTGCACTGACATACTGATTTCTTTCTTTAGTGAAGAATCTCATAGGCTAACAAAGAAAGTCTCTGTGAAAACTATTTCATGCTGAAACTAACGATTAGAATTACTTTTCTTAATAAATTGAGTATTACAGACGTGTAAAACTTTATAGCTAGGCTACACCAAGCCAATAATCAGTCTCATAAGTCCCCAAAACTTGTCCATTTTGAGCAATTCTGCAGGGGATTTTTTGAAATTGGCAAGTTAAATATCTAGATTTCCCACTCTGTACTTTGTGTGTGCAAATTGCCCACTTTTTGTTCAGTAGTCTGTCATTTCTGAAGCTTTTTCAACAGCTTGACTAATTATTTGCTGGGAAAAAATATATATATGCATCTTATAACACTGGCATTAAGGTCTTGTTTTATTTGTTTTCACAGTGTTCTCCTGAATGCAAAAGCTTTTGTCTAAAAGCAGAACTATGGAAAAGGCTTCCCAGATGACTTGATGGCCAAGGCATGGGATTATTCAATCACATGCCTGGTAAAACTGACCCCACTACCGGTATATGAGCCATTACATCCTTTCCCTCCCTCGGTGTACGCAGTGATGCATAGGTACACAACCTGCACTAGTCTATACTAACAGTCCTACTCAGTAAGTTGCCTGAGACAGTTTGTTGGGTGTACTTTGATAGTTATCCTTGGGAATGGAGAAATATGCTGTTTGCTTCCCAGTTCTCATTCAAGGGTAAGCCTTGAAGTAAGCCAAGTAAGATGGTCTAGGTAAGCGTGCATTTTACACACAGTCAAAGAGCAGAAATATCTGTGTTCATTTTTATGAGATGGGGCCCTACCAAACCACGTGTTATTTAAGTGGAAAAATGCTAATGATGCCTCTTCATAGTGAAGTTTTTTTCAGTGTGAGAGACATAAAAATCACACATAATGTACTCATCTCCTTAACAACAGTTCTAAGGCCAGACACTGAGCACAGAAAGAAAAACATAGCCTTTAGTAATACTTGGAGTCATGATAGATCATTCTTCAAGTCATAGAAACTGTGCCAAAGGCAGACTGTGCAATTTAACTCTTACTGTTCACCTCTGACAGCCCAGCTTATAAGCCAGGATCCTCACCAGTACGAATGCTGCACTGCACAGCTTTGCATGTTCAGTGGGTGTCAGTTATCCTCAGTCAGAGTGCAGCGCTGTGCAGTGAACACAAACTCAGATTTAGGCCAGAGGGACTGCAAACAGAAATAAACAATGCTGTGTTTGAGGAGCTCAAGACATTATTCAGCTTCTAACTAAAAGGTGCTGAGCAAGAACTCTGTGGAAGATGGCTTTGTTTTTCCTCTCCTCATGGGGAAGTGATGAGATGTGCATGGCAGGAATACACACGATATACGATAAAATCTAGGTTAGCCTCTTCAAAGCTGTGCACAAGAACTAGAGGAACAAGGTATAGATCCTTTGTCCTGGTGTCAGTAAGAAGAGTAATGTATCAGCTCTGATCTTTTGATCTGCTACAAGAAAACAAAATCACTTTCTATATAATAGTAAGTTTTCATATGAAATTCTCATGTAATGCTTGTTACATGGTATGAAAATACTTTCTTAAGAACTGAATTGACTTAACAAAAAGAAAGTTTACTGATAATACAAAGCAGTGGTTGTACAAGTTTTTCCTTTTCTAGCTTTGAGCGATCATCAGCTGCTTTAATTAGCTCCTAACACCTTTACATTGTTATTTGAACCCAAAGTAATTGTGATTATTCCCCATACTTTATATGCCTGCTGGTTATTTTAAAACATGAAGGTGTTTTCAAAGCAAAAGATACGGCTTTGTAATCTCTGTGCAATCAAGCAGCATTGAGAAGTGCTTTTGTTTTGGTTCCACTGTTTCTTTATTTGATCTCTTCAATTTCTAAGTTAAGAGTATTTATTGAATATCTTGAAATCTGGGGAGTACTTCCCAGCTGATGAAATCAGTGCTCATGGCAAATGTAATGTCAAGAAGCCTGTTTACCTCCAGAAGATTTACCTTATCTGTGAACTTGTCCATCAGTATTTTAGCACCACTCCTCCCATGAGCTTCACCCAAATGTGCCTGTTTCCCTGTAGGCAGCCACAGACAGGGGGAAGCTAAAGCAAAGCTGCTGGCTATGGGTCTTCTCTTTGTAGACCACACATGCTAGTTTTCCTCCTAAAATGTGATTATCAGCTTTACAACACAAACCAGACCTGAAATGTCAACAAAACCGGAAACTAAACTATTCAGCATTACCTCCAGCAGAGAGTGAAGTAAGCATATTCCTGTAGTAAGATTTACTATGGACAGATTCAAATTTCACATCAAACATTTCTAGTAAGTGACAGGTCACAAGACATGCCTTCAAAATACCAGGGAAAGCAAAGCAGCCAGATAAAGATTTCTGGGGCTTGGTATGGTTGGTTGAAGAAACACTCAGTGAGCTATCAGCGTAGTCAAACCAGCTGCCAGGTCAGTGATTAGTCTGTATTCAGCACTGGTTATTCTTTCAGTCATCCTTTGTGTTTGATTAGGGTCTTGGTGTTTATCTCTTCAAACCTGTCCTGAAAACATTCTGTTACTTCACGTCTCACAAAAACTGTGTCATTGCATTTCAGTTCTGCTTTGCTGAGATTGTGGATGAACACGTATCAAGTGTTCACATATCAACGGACCCTCCTTTACCAAAGGCATAGTGAAATGAAAAGGTTATTCTGGGGCTTCACACTACCACAAAGCAGCTGGCGTGTTCTAGGTGATAAATGCCTTAAGCCTACGACAAATGAGAGGTAATCCCAGTTTAGTCCTTATCCTCCAAAATTTAAAAAAAAAGAAAAAGACAAAGAAAAAAATTAATAATAAAAAAAAATCAATCTGACATAAGCAATTGAGCTTTCAGAAAGTTCCCTGACCAGCGGGAAAGTTTCTCACCATCTGGCCCTACAATTTCAGTATGACAGGCTCACAGCATTTGCCATGTTTTTGATAGTCCTTGACTTTGTCATTTTAGTAAGCTGGATTCTAAAGCACAGACTCTTCTGTTCAGTAAAATATCCTGCAGAGGCCCAAAAGGTCTTTCACCTTCTCAGAAGTTAAACTCAGCTCATTGGGTTTTACCCACACGATTGTGGAACAGGAGTGCAAGACTCCCATGTAGAGGAATTTCAAGCCATGGGTGCTTCATGTAAGCAAGAAGAATCAGTCATGTCAAAACTATTTGACATTAAAATAAGTAAGGGTTTATTATTACCTTATTACAATTATTTTCAGAATTTCTGGCTGTAAAATTATGGGCTTTGTGATCACTATTGGGCCCATAAGACTTGCTGACCAGTTATGAGAGCCAAACTAAGACACGGATACTGTCAGCTTAGTGTCCAATGGCCACATGGGGTTATCAGCATCTGAGCTTTCATTTAAAAAGCCTCTTGTTTCATTTTAAAGTCCCTAGGCCTCACAGAAGGACCAGAAGGCCATGCTGAGGATAGTAACCAACTGCACAAGGTTCTGGCTTCACTGTCTGAATCTGCTGCCAGGACACAGTCACTGCCTTGTGCAAAATGCTCCAGAGACAGCATGTACCTGGGAACCTGCAGCCCCACGCCAGACCTGGTAGGGGACTGGAGAGGAGAGGGGAGGCTTGGCTGCCCATATCCACGCACCCTCCCAGAGCTCATGTTCTGAGGTTCCTGAGCCAACCTCTCCACGCCGCTGCCTGTGACTTGTGTTTGGCAGCAATGAAGGGCACAGAGGTGCTGCTCTCCAGACAAATCCATACGGGTCTCTTCCATGCGTTACCAACTACACTCACAGCTGGAGACAAATAAAGCTATGGCATGAAGACCAGATGCCACATTGTCTGTGCATCCCTAGGGCCTTCATAATGCTGAGGAAAACACAGTGCTCCAGAGCAGCATGTGGATGTCCCTAGCGTTTCCTCCATATAGTTGGTCACATACATACATCCCTTATGAAGATGAATATTCCTCATACTTTTTATGAACAGGGTGTGTGTGACAGATAATTAAAAGACTAATTCCCCAAGGAATTCATGAACCCATCACCTGTAGGATAGGTCACAGTACAATTATGAAGGGATGTTTTCATTTTTGTGTTGTACAAAACCCAATAAAACTGAAATACCTTTTCCACATACCTTACCAGCTAATAGAACCAAGAAAAAAAAAAAAAAGGTTATGCTTGATTAAATTCAGGAAAACTTCAGCTAGAGATTGAAGGAGAGGCATCAGCACACAGAAAAGGATTAAATAGAATTCTTTTTTCTGGTCAGCAAAACAATTGTACCTTTTTTTCCTTAAGAACCTGTTCATTATCCTCTTAGTGATCCAATACTCAACTTTTATATAGGGCTGCAGAAGATAACCGATTACAGAAGGATTCAAAGTTTGTGAATGGTCTCCACTAAGAAATAAGCTTGAAATATTTTTAATTTAAACTTTTAGAAGAAATATCTATTTTACGTAGCAAAACAAAAGCAAGAAGACATTAATATATTTAGCACAGCACAGTTTCAGTAGATAAAGTTGTAATTAAAAAGCAATCCTACACCTGAAATAAATTCACTTTCCTAGTAGGTAAAACCCACTGAAATAAAAGCTGGAGGAGGAGAGATAGGGAATGCTGCAAAGGTTTCTGGGGGACAGCAGGGCAATAACAGCTGAAGTAGCAGCAGCTGTGTTTATTGCTGCAAAGCTGGAGGGGGATAGAGCAGTGTTCAAAGTCAAAAGAAGCAAAAGGTAATGAGCTTCATGCTTGACTGGTTTAAATTGATGTTTTTGTTCTGTTGTGTGAGAAGTATAAAGTTAAAAAGTTTTTTTTTTAAAAAAAAAAAAAAGGAGAGAGCTCTTATGAGGGCTATATGGGAAATCCCCTTCTTACTTTGCAGGGGGATTTCCACTGCTGGACAAGGAGGTAATGTTTACATACTAGTAGCAATTTAGGTGAGGTGTTTGCTTAACCTGTATGTTTGCTCGCAGATTGAGCTAAGGTTTCCTTATTGTTTCATTTACTCTGCTTTGGCATTCAAGATTGTGTTCTGCTAGAAATCTTCTCCTGGCTTTGTTGGGGTTGGCCTCATGTAAGTTTATGATACTGCAGGATGCCTCTTGTAAAGAAATAATTGTAAGCTTCTGTTATTTCTAGATTTCAGTCTCTGTTCCCTGATGCTATACTACATCACTATGCAAGAGAAAGAGTTATTTAAATAAGGAATGAGTAGTAAAACATCTAGTAACTACAGGAATGGGTTGCTGTAGGGGAGAAATCATGGCTTGGCATGAATAGCTGGAAAAAATGCCTTGCTTGAAGATACAGAAGGCATTGCTGCTGCAGCATTGTGCAACAGCTGGAGATAAGTAGGTGTGGGGATCTCTGTCCAGCTGATAGATGGTAGTTGATCTTAAGTAATGTCTCCTATTTTGTTATGTTGGCCCATGACATCAGAGGTGGGTGTTGGTGGTATGGCAGTAAAGATGACTCTTTTCACCAATGTTCTGTTATATTTTGTTGCTGTGTGACAAGAGGCAGAGGGGCAGTCTGACAGAATGGTGTCTGACACAGAAATGAGGATGAAGCCAAGGGCTGGGATTGAATTAGCCCATATAGAAAATAAATAAATAAATAGGACCCACTGACATTCAGTGCTTGCTGAACACTTTTTGGAGACGAAGCAGTGGGTGTGAGCAAAGCAAGGCAGAGGGTGGAGTGTTTCAGCAGTGGCAACAGTGACAGAGGTCATATCCGCTGGTGCAAGCTCTTAGGAGTGTGGTACGCAGGCTGTTGGTCATTGCTGGTAAGAATGCATAGCTAATGGTGGGGACTATATTGAGAAATCATGTTTTGTAGCTGAGAACTTGCTCTACTGAATAGTGCTGTTGTGCTCTTTGTATCTGTTGTAGTTTTCATGGAACTAAACAGGCATTACACTTGAAGCGACCTACATTCTTTCAATTAGCTTCTGCAGAGTACATTTATTTATTGCATTTTCCCTTTACAGTTCTGCCTATTTCACAACGGTGTCATAGTACTAAACTGATTAATCTTAGTAAGATGCTTTTAGAACACTATGTCATACTACTGGAATATTGCAGATTAGCCACTCATATTGCTTGAATCAGAATTTAACCAATATTTTCAGCTTACGTTTTACTTCTTCTGCTGTGGTGATTTTGTCCTATTTGACACTTTTCCTATCTCCTCTTTCTGGCAGCCTTTAAAACCCTCTGCAGGCGGGTGAAGAACCCCAAAACATAGAAATGAATCTAATTTATTAGGAAATATGGAAGCTTGTAACTACTTGCAAAGCTATGCGGTACCTAGCTATGCAAAGCTAGAATTGATGTGAGGTAGGCTTTAATATGTAGTGTTCAGGATAAAGCAAGGTGAAAAATAAGCCATTTGTGTGACTGGCTTGCATCCAAATGCAATGAGTATGAAGGCTGCAGCTCATCTGTGATAGTGCTTAATGAGCTGCTCCAGTGCTTTCCTGCAGCTGGAGGTCAGAGGGTGGCTGTGCAAGAAGAGCTATATGCATGAGTGAGGCTTGCAAGCATCCTCCTCAGCTAAAGCAAATGTGGGTGAATAGACTGGAGCTGGCAGCTGTGCATCTAAGCACAAGCCTCACCTACCACCTTCTGTTCAGCCGTGCTTAAATATTAGCATTTTCCTTTTTCCTCCCCCTAGTTCAAAAGACACTGAAGTACATATTGTGTTTTCAAGGGCTCGGTATGCAGTCACAGCAAGTTACTAACACAGGGCAAGGATGAAAGACTCTGCTCTCCCTGAACTTTATATCCTCAGTCTATTTTTAGGAAAAACAGTGGTTTTCTTGATAACCAGCTTAGTACTGACAGAGATAATGTTTACACAAATGTTCTCCCTAAGGCTTGTGTCTTCAATTAAAAACTGGCACTACATTTCTGTCTGAGTGTCATTCTCAGCTGAACTTGGGTACTTCCCCAGGGGTGTTTATGGTAGATGAAACGATGTTCTGTGCATGACTGCAATCTGCTATCAGACTATCTAGGAAGAGTTGCTCCTTCTTTGTCACAGGACAGTAAGAGCTGGCCTAGTCTGGCAGCTCTGACTGTTACTCACTTTGTCCTACCTGAATCTCTGTGTGAGCTCTCAGCAGTGATGGTAGTACTTGTTTTGTACTGTTTTCCCTTTACTCTGATGTGAGTGTACCCTCAGTCATCTTTAATCACGCACAATATCTAAGCTTTGCTACATAGCTTAAGAAAAGCTTAAGCTAAAAGAGGGAGGAGGATTTATGGGGAGGGGGAAGGTGGGAAGGAATAATTCTTAAAGGCAACTGTAAACAGAGCCTAGACTGTTTCTTTTAAAAAACATCTTTAAGTATAGATATTATATATAAGTAAAGAGATGTAACTTAAACTAAGGATGTAAAGCCAGAAAACTAACTGAAGCTCTGAGGTCTAACTAACTGAGCTCTGTAGCTTGCTGTTTCAAGGGCTTTCAGCTGCTCTGGACAGTACTGAGAAGCTTCCACTCCAGGGAGGACGTCAGGCCCTCTGTCATCTATGTGGAACTCAGAATTGGAATGTAGTGGCAGAAGTCAGCAGGTTCAAAGTCTCATTTTTAGGTGAAAAATTGCACTGCAAAAGCTATGAAAATGCTGATCAACTCGGCATCAAAGAACTCATCAGAGACATAAATACAGCTTTGCACACTTTAACGTGTGTAACCCATTCAACAGAATAAATCATGCACATTGGTAGAGTGGTAAAAGGACTCAGGAAAATTGAAAAAGCTTATATAATAATAAAAGATTATTCCCTGTTCAGTAGAAGAAATGTATGTTGCAATAAGTGTCAGAGCTTTATCAGCCTTGTGTGTGGAAAGAATGAGCAAAGTGAAACAAGGAGGGTGGGCAGAGATGGTGGCAGAATGCAGCCACCAGCCTGTTCACTAGAGTAAGCACTACACCTAAAGGCACATCTCCCTGCTACTACTGTTCATTGTTGCCTTTTAACATGCTACTGTACAGATATGGAATTAGAAACAGATTCAATTCCAAAGGGAAAAGGAGCCACCCAGAGAGCAGGGCAGCACAGTTGATTCTGAGGGTCACAACACTGAGTCTAACATGTTGCTTAAGTGCTTGCTTAAAATCCTGGACAGGCATCTTATTCATACTATGCTTTACCATTCTTTAGCATCATCCAAAACAATGACTGGCATTTGCTGGAGACTGTGGGGACAGGTTTCACCATTAGTTACATGTATAGGGCAGGACTAGTCTGTCTTCATCCTGAGAGATGGCACCTGGTTCTCACTACTGTGCTCAAAGGGGCTTCCATTTTGCAGTCTTTCTGTCTGTAGCTTTATGGACTTGGTGCTTTGATACAAGTGCTCAGCGATTCCCTGATAGCCTTTCCACCTTTTGTGAGTTTGGGCGTAGCCAATATATATATTTTTTTTCCATCTCAGGCTGAACACTGCCCTTACAGCATTCACTCAAATTCTGTCAAATCAGAAGGTGACAATATAGCTGTGAATGGACAAGGGAAAAATGTGGCTTTATTTCGTTTCCTGAATGTTACAATTAAGGCTAAAAGGGAATTCAAAGAGAAGGTATCTTATGTTTGCTGGTCCCTGAAAGGAAATATTTCATCTATGAGCCATTCTGGATTTGTTATGAACTTGTGTAAGATCTTTGAATCCCCAGTGTCACGTGGTGAGTTCTGCAGCTTAAGCGCTCTGCATAGGCAGCCTGGCTGATGAGGACTTGAACCAGCTTAGATGGACTGGGAGTGCAATACACTTAAGTTGTTGGATTTCTGCTTGGCATCGGTGTACCAAAGTTTAAGAGAACAAGTCTCTGAAGCCTGAAGGAACAATGTAGCTCTAACTCAAAGATCATCTCCCTGGAGTGAGTCTAACGTTTATTTAGGGGACTGGGAAGGTGAGGAATGTCTCCTTGGTACTTAATCCTAGAGAAAAGAAAAAGCCTTGCAGCTAGATAAGAACAGCAAGGTCATCAAATGCTGCACCTATAGGCACTTGCTGCAAAAGTTGCAACCACCTTTTACAGTTATATGACACATCTACTCCCTGTAGCACTGCAGAATGCTTTCCCAGAGCCACGCAGCAAGCTCAGACCGACACCACCTACTGCAGTGTACTGTGAAGATGTGGTAGATGTTGAATCACTTTGTGATCTCTAAAAAAGGCATTTCTGCCCCTGTTTTCAGCTAAAGAGAGGCGGGTCATTCTACTAAGAGTTAGGACAAGTCTGCCCAGCAATCCCAGTACTGATCTTCAAAACTGTCACCATGGTCTAACACATGGGAGATGCCTAAGAAAGGAAAGGAAGTCCTTAATTACCCAATTACCTTTTGATAGTTATCCAATTTTCTTTTAATACATTTTTAATTTTTATTCTTCCTATCTAAAATTAGTTTCAACAAAATAAACCTTGCTGTGACTACAGCAAACAAGCTCCCCACAGGATATAAAAGCTGTGAGAAGAACAGACACTGGACCCTAAGGCTCATTACTACTACTATTCATTTTCTATCATTACTAGTCTGACAATGAAAAGAATATTCAGCTGTGAATCCTACAGTTCTCCACAGCAACTTCTAGAGATGTGCTGTCATCTGGTGGGTCAGACATCACTTCAATGTCCTTCAACTTTCTGCCCTTGGCCAGCTGAAATCAAATAGGAACAGAGCTTAGAGAGGACCTGCCTCAGCAGGTGAGTCTGAGGAAAGCAGAAAAAGTTCTGTACCCAACCCTAACGGAAAGCAGAGACAAATCTTATTCTCCACAGATGAATAGTGGGTGTTCAAGAATTTACATGTGATTGATGTTGTTTCAAAGAGAACCGTATGTCTTACTGACTGCAGGACTAGTGACCCTACATCACATCTCTAGCAAGCTAGTGCAGCTCTTCTTGCAGAATTTGCTACATAAGAATAGGGAGGATTTAGTCTCATGCTCCTGAGTGTCCTTTCAGGGCTCTTCTAATGGGCTGTTTTTTTTTAAATGTGAGATTTGTTAATTATCTGAAAAATAAACCCAGACACCCCACAGCTGGAAATGCACCTGCAAATCAGAATGGGGACCCATAAAATTCTGCAAGCGGGCTGTAAGTCCAACTAGGACAGAAGCCTTGTGAATGACATTTGTAATACAAAGAGAGTGAGTTAATGTTTATAAGATAGGGAATTGCATCTCATCATATGCTCAGAATGAGCATCTTATAACAAAGATGTAAATTTAATGATATACTCCTAAGATGCTGCCAATTGTGTTTTGTTTTTTAACCCTTGAGGGTATTTTGACTGCTAAGCACAAGTATCAGGAATGCCATATAATCCTTATTCTACACCCTAACTTAAAACTAAAATAATTCCCATGGGGAATAGATAATCACCTTTTTTTTTTTCTTCCTTTTTTTTTTTTTTTAAATGTTAAGGTCAAGAATTAAAAATTCTCCTTGTGAGGTGTCATCAACTGGCTGCTTATCCAAACTTCAGTGAAGCCAGAATGGGAGCTGGAAAGAGACACTCCACTAGTGCAGCTACTCAGGCCTGTAGAATACAGAAGGGATGGCACCCAGATCACTGATTATCTAATGGTGATGACTGCTTTCCTAAAGCTGAAAGTCAGTGTTGGCATCTACAGGGAATCTCCCCCTTCCTAGTGTAGAATTTTTATATGGTACCTGAAAAGCTGTCACACTGCTGTTACCCGTGTTTCTGTGACTCACCCTGTGACTTTGTGTTTTTCAGGAGCTGATGAACTTTTCTACCTTGAAATCTCTGAAAAGGCCACTCTCTGGTAGTCACAGAACTTTGCTGTGTGCTGTCCTGATAACAGATACCCACTGGGGATCCTCTGTATATTGGGGTAAGGACTTGCTGTTCTGGAATATTCTTTCAGAAGACAAAAATAGATATCCCAGGTGATACTGGGCTCCTTCTCAGGCCAAAGGACAGACTGAGGTTTCAGTGCAGTGTGGGAAAGGATTTGAGATGAATCAGCAATATAAAATAATGTTTTCACTGTAATGTGTGTATAGGACGCACAGGAGCTATAACTGGGCACATCCATAACTGAAAAACAGCCCAGCAGGACGTTTTAGTGATTGTGTCTGCTTGCAAATAAGATAGTAAGGCCAAACAATTATAAAGGAGCCATAACAACTTTGTTCTATGTTAACTGCTTTCTCTGAATCTTAATCTCATTGGACACTCTTCAGAGTTCAGATATTTTAGCGTTACTTGTGCATCTCATGTTAAAGTTTTCTTCATAGGCTTCTGCAGCCTTGATCCAAAAACTTCTCACATTTGTACCAAAAGCTCAAGATTTTTGTGCAAACAGCAGAGAGGGATTTAATTTCCCTGTTTAGAAAGATATACAGTAGTCTCACTACTCTGGCAGCTAATGCAAAGCAAATCTTGACATGGGTTATATTCTTTTACCTGAAGGCAAAGGCATATGCTAGCTGACAATGAGTTATTCTGTTGCAGAGCCTGCAGGATGGGGATTATTGCTGCTAACATGCTTTCATCCTGCATGCAGTACACAGAACAAATTTCAGTTAGCAGATTTTGAACAAAGACAGGTGATAATGTGTAAATTCATTAGGTGGCAATTCAGAGCCCAAAGTGTGCTTTTAGGATAGCTCAATGATTTCAATAGGAATTTTGCCTGCAGGAGAAATAGACTCATGCAAATACTGTTATATCACTTTAACAAACCAGAAATCTATGGGGATTCAGGAGTGGCAAGAAGCCACCTTAAGGCAACTCTGCATAGTACGTGCCTTGGACTGCAAATAAGAACAAATAAATGCCATCTTATCTGATGACAAAAGACTGATTTGGGTTTTTTTTTTTTTTTAAAAGGACAGTATAGACAAAAACTGTGGCTTAATCTGACAAGGTCAGCAAATCTCTCTACTGAACTGCAGTCCTTCTCAGTGTGGAAAAACTGAAATATTTCACCATTTCCTGGAGTTCAGATACCAAAATTAGTCCTATTTTAGTACAGAAGATGGAAGACTGCCATCAGAGCAGGATTACCAAGATGCCTTTAGGCAGATTCTGAGTGCTTGTTATGGGAACAAGGGAAAAGCCCTACATTTTACAAATCAAACACTTCAAGGTATAAATTGCTCTGCGCTTGGTGGATACCTGTAGATAAGTTGATGTAGAATTGGGCCAATGCAGTGCTGCTCCCTTAATTCCTCTGGCAACATCATCATGCTTTCAGTGCTCAGAAGTTATGTTCAGATTAATCTCTTGTATGAGGTAATCCTTTTTAACGTATCCATGTATTCAGTGCTTTCCTTTGCACACCTTGAGACATTATCTCACTGAAAGACAAGGACAGCTATATCTTCAGAAAATGAAATCGGTGTGCTGCAGCTGAAGTATGGTCAATCTTTTATTACTCACAGAATGCCTTATTTCTGGCTCCTGGCGTGCTGTATACAGGTGGGAAGCTGCAAACATTGGCTCTTGTTGTGATACAAGTACTCTAGGCCAGACCTTATTTGCTTGCAGAAGTTCTTGCTGTCTTAGAAAAACAAACAGAAGAATGCAGTTTCTAAGAAATAAGCTGAGTGTCCCCAGAAACAAAAGCTATGCAGCTTTCTCTAAATGTCTCTCTCTCTCTCAATATATATATATGTATTTTCACCTATACTTTTAAAATATATTTTTATATGTGTGTATGTACATATATATACACACACACACACACACACACACACAAAACAGGCCTGAAAAGCAACAATTCTGATTTGATCCTTCCATGCTACTGATTTAATCAGAAGCATTTTCATATTTTTTGTCACTGCTTTTTGTGTTGAAGTCATTACCTTTTCTAATAGTAAATTCACAAGAATAAAAAACTGCCTCTGGAAGTATCAAATTGCTGACATTAACAATCTTATAAATTAGCACTTTAGAAAAAATGTACATTGTGTGCTGAATGCATTTACTTTTCAGTGTCCTTTGTATTGCCTAAAAGCTTCAAGAAAAGTCATAAATACTGTTCTTTTCATTGTGTCTTACCACAGTCTTCTAAAAAAGCAACATCTTTCTAACTAATATCAATCTCAGTAGCTGTAGTTGGGGACACCGCTGCTGAGAGGCCACTAACAGGTAATTAGGGATTCTGTACAATGGCTGACACCCTCAGTAGTGAGAAAGCAGGAAACTTAAAGCACACTGAAAACCTTATGAATTTCCTGCTGTTTACCTGCAATGTTTTTCCCCGTGTCTGACTAATTAGTTGCATGTCCCTTGGGTAATATCATGGTAATTAAACAGTAGAAACCACACAGAAAAGTGGCAGGAGGTTTTTTGTTATCCCATTGAACAGTAAATGACAAGCACCAACCCTCCTGCCTCCCTAACACATACAAACACTAGAGAAGTACCCTGTCACATTCCCAACCATAAATCTGAGTACGTCATGCAAATACCAGCTCAGCAAATCTCACGGAATGATACCAAATGCTTACAAGTAGCTCCAAAAAGCATGGTAGACTTTCCAGGAATTTAGAAAGCTTCTTAAAAAAGTTGAGAGACAATTTGTAACTAAACAGTTTTATTGACTTTTTTGCAAAATAAAAAACACAAAAGTAACCACCAAGATTAAAGGCCATAGACAGCATTAACCAAATGAACCAGCCACTTGGTTATAGTAGCTGATAACTAGCACAACTGGATTTTATTGCATATACCTCAGGTTCACTTATATATCCATTAGTTTGGCAAGATTACAATCATACAGTAGCTTTGGTTGTGTAAAACCTAGTAGTAATACTTATTCAAAATGGCTAATGTTTTATGACAACAGATACTTATCTCATCTTTGCCTTCACACATCTTTTCTCATTCCTTTCTTCTCTGTAATTTCCATCATCACCAACTGAGAATTAAGGAGACAGTGTTTGTAACTATCATTTATAGCCCTTCTTTATCACCGTATGGTGATGAATCTTTTATAGGGATAGGAATCTGTTGCTTGCTTTATAAAAATCTGTAGAGCAGCATCTCTTTCCCTGCCAGGCAGCTTCTACCACCCTGCAGTAGCATCTGCCCAGAATTATTCCAACTGGAACCTAAATAAGTAGAGGTGTATATGGCTTTTGGGCCAAAGCCTTTCCTGACCTACAGCATGGGGGCATGGCTGCACTGCCTTACCTGTGAATACAGAAAATAAAAACATACACAGCTTTTCACATTGGTATGCTGAGACACCAGCACAAAAAAAATTCACAAACCTAATATACAATACCTAACTTAATTACAGAATTGTGCCTGAGACACTGTGCAGGTTTGCACATGTATGTTCTACAAACTATACATTTTACTTTTGGTCTTTTACAAATGCTTCGCTCTTATGTAAGCTAGTATAACACTGCAGCCTTAGAGCGATGGTTGTTAAAAAGTCATAAACACCCAACGTATCTGAAAACACTGGAGGCTCTCTTTTTTTCTCACACTGCTTTTGAGGAATTCCTTCTTTTCTGCCTTCATTTTGCCCCCAGCTTTCTGAGAATATTTCCAGAGGAAATACATGACCTACTCAAACCCTAACACTTTGAGTTCTACCAGGGAAAAAGCTACAAAACAATTTAGATTAAACTGAAGTGATAGCGTGTGAAGATCATTCTTCACTTACAAAAGGCTATAATACCAGATAACTTAGTTGTTTTTGCAGCCCTTTCATTTGCTTGCACCGAAGCAAAATGGAATTCGGCATGAGGAATGGCTGCATGGTTAAGATCACATTGAACAAGGTAACTGCTGTGCAGTACTTCAAATGCAAGCAGTATAACTGCTTTCTGTATTCAGATCCATACTTATAAAGATATAAATTAGTAAGCCCTTCTAAATGGTTTTAGAAATATCCTCTTTGATCTAGACACTTAAAACCTCTGAATGCTTAGAATCACTAGATTTCACATGGCTCACATAGTCATAATTATTTGCACTAACAGGGCAAATATTAGGAATACATTTGCCTGCAGTTGAACAGGTAATTATATTGCCTATTATTCAGCTGAGCAAAGATCAAGCACTCCGTATCTTGCAGTTATTGGATCTTATTCTAACTTTTTACTTTAGAAAGGAGAAATACCCATCTAATTATATTACCAAATGCACAGTACTTAGTTTTAAAAAAATAACAAAACCAACATTTATACTAGACATCTTGATATTTTTTTCCTAAAATGACTTTTTATGTGATACTCTAAAAGCTGTTTCTGATGACTGAGGATTGTCTATTTCACTGTAATTGTATAGTAAAAATAGTTAAAATCTAATACAAAGCTGCTACATGGTTTTGTGGTCTGTAAAATAAAATGATAACCCATAATTTTATCTGAACAAAATACACTAGACAGTATAAAAATATTTCCCAATTGGAGGTTGAAACATTAATGCTCTATTATTATTTTTTTATATAAAAAGAAAGGTAATAATGGTAGACATTTGTCTTCTTACTAGCCAAAAATATACATATGACTTTGAGGAGCTGTTCCAGGCTCACTTTCAGTGGGCTTGTGCTTTTGACCCTACCAGTAATAAATGCACAGATGTGGAACAAAGTTTCCTGAAAACTTGTACTGCTTTTTATTTCTAACAATAAGACTAACTTCTGATACTGGCTATGAATTTCCAGTTGTGTGTTCTGTTCAGGCAACTATAGCAGAGGAATTCCAGAAGCACCACTTCCGCCTTGAATGGTGTTTATTCAGTGCAAAATCTTCCTTTTCTCTTTCTTTCTTAACTCGTTGGTAGTGATCTTCTTCTTTTAAATACCACACAGGTGGCCAGCGATGCCTCTCAAAATATTCTTGATTATCTGATTAAAAAGAAACAAAGCACAAAACAGCCAGTAAATTACACAATTCCCAGAAATGCCTTGTTTGCAGAAAGCTACACAACTCATCATTTATCCAGTTTCCGTGTTAGGTAACTTATCAGAAATTTCCCTAGTTTCCTGATATGCATTACTTACAGGGTGAAAAGAGTTTGAAAGCAGCCACATCTGAGAATTCTCAGACCACCAAAGAGTAAAAATGCAAGATCTTTATAGAGCCTATCTTTAACTGTGATGCCTGTAAATAACTGTTTTAGCACCACTGAAATAGTTAAAGAGCATCATGTTTGCCTAGGAATCAGACTAATGACTATGACCCTTCTTTATAGATTAGAAGAATGTATAAATGCTACGTGTAATTGTGCAGGCATTCAGTCTCACAGCTGAGCTATCTATGTGTTGAATGGACTAGAAGGAGAGAAAGAAAGAGCGGTCTCATGAAAATGGAGAAGTGTTGCCCATACCTGAAGATTTAGCTTTGATTTCCTTGCGGAATTTGGAGCACACACTGTTGTAATTGGTGCAGATGTAGTGCAAGCACCAAGCTGCCAGCTGGTTAGCATTGTGAAACTGTAAAGAAAAACAAGAAGCTTATTCAGTTTCCTGAGGTTATTGTTCATTCTGCAGTCCCAAGAACCAAAGCTAGTGTGATTCCCCAGCAACTTGTATCTGGTAGCACTCTCACAAGAGCACAGGGAAGCTATTGAGGCTGAATTCCCCTCTAGATGTTCTAGCCCTTGTCATACTTCTCTGCTGGAGCACATGGTGGCCCAAAAAGCTTATAAATAGATCTTTAGTATACACAGCATCTCACAAACTGCATTTATTTAGCCTGAACCTCAGGCATGGTGGACCTGACTTTTCCATTATGTCTGTACTGATGAGTTATTACAAAACCTGCTCTGAAGTAACTTTCTGTAAGCCTAGCTTCACTGACAGAATTCAAGCATTAATGAAAGCTGAATACAACACCTAGTAAAAGCTTCCTACAGTCACAAAGAATGAACAGCTAGAATGCAAATCAAGCTTCATTGCATGTGTTTCAGTTTCAGCATTGTCTACTATGACTTCAGGTTATAAACACATTGCAGTTGCATGTACGGGGCAGTGAGGATATCCTCACAGCAGTTAAACTTCCTAATTCTGTCTTTAAGCAAGAAAACAAAAAATACCCTTCATAAAATTAAGTGAAGTAAGCTGCCCTTTTCTTGAAAAGGGTTCAGTCTTGGTTTCTGGGACTCAGCAAACACTGAAATATGTCTGAACAAGAAGAAGAATTATTTGTACAAGCTCTGAACTATCAGAAGACTGACTCTGAGTAGCTAGTCCAGGCATTAAGTTTAAAAATATAAAAACTTCTGCTGCTACGCTACAGATCTAAATATCTACTGGAAGTAAACAGAGAGGATCCCAAGAACCAGTTTACCATTGCTAAACTGCTCCATTACATTACAACATGGCCATGAAAATGAAGAGCTTGGAAACTTAATGATCAAGAAAAATTAAAACTCATATTTGAAACAAAACTACCTCCAGTTTACTTTCACAGATATTTCATCTCTGAACTAACGTAAAAACGTTCTTTACAATAGAAAATAAGACTCAGTTTTATTGTCAGTTGCTCTCAGAACTAAGGGCTTTGAGTTTCTTAAGTGTAATAGTCAGAACAAAGAGAGCTAAAACAAGTGCTACAGTTGGCAAGAATATCTTTAAAGAACAGTGTACACTAACCTGAGCCAATTCTAAACAGGACAGCACATCTCCATCTATTGCAACGCCACTCATGGAGGCTTTGGTCAGCTCTTGTACGGCATGCTGCTCTGTTACAGGAGAAAACCCATTACTCACATGGGAAACAGTTGCATCTCAAGGTGAGATCATCCAGCAGTAACAAAGATTCGAGAAGCCACATTCTTCCTCCTTCTGGTGTTAACTCTAGTATTGTGTAAATTCTGGCCTTCACAGTTATGGCTGAAGATTCTGCATCACTGGTATGAACTCTATTGCTACAGCAAAGGACAGTCCGTACCAGTATTTGCCTCTTTGCCTCAATTGAAATAATTCATTTCTGTTTTCACATATAATTGTTATCTCTTTCTTACAGAAAATGAACCTGCAACTACTAATTACTCATAGAAGTACAAAATTCAGCAGCCACCTGTCTCCTTCTGGCAGAATGGATAGGTGCAAACTTCAGTATAAATTAGAAAAATACATCAGCTGTCTTTTTTGGGTAGTACAAAAACAATAGCCAAGTTTTTGGCAACAGCATACTGACAGCACTAATAAAGAAAAATTCACTTCAGGCCCTCTCAGATTAGTTGCTTCTGTGGATCTAAATGTGGGCTCACCTTCAAAAGTCACTTCAGGAGATTCTCCTTAACCCTTTCCTAGAAGCACAAGCATTTTAGAGGCTGGAGTGTTCATAGGGACGTGAGCTGATTTGGCTCTTCTGGATTAAGCTCCTGGCTAAAGCCTTTGGGCTCAGAATTATTTCCACAAGAATTAAATAGAACAAAATATTCTTAATAGTAAATATATGCTTATGCTTCAACTACTTATAAGAATTATCAGGCAATAACGACTTGTTCTGTTACAACCAATGCAGACAAGATATGCATTCCTGACACACAACTGCAAGAGAGCTAGGATTTGGTACGTCGCTAGAATTTGCAATGTTTTTTTTTTTCCTATTAACCCATGTAACCTTTGCATCAATCATCTCTCACAGTTTTGGCCTTGGCCATGTCTTCATAATAATGTCAAGTTACACACGAAGAAAAATGTATCCCAGAGGTCTGGGGTATGAATGGACTTAATTTTAAAACCAGAATAGTAATCTGTTCTGTCATTTTTTCATAGTGAAATGAATGTTGAATACTCGTATGTATACCAAAATATCCCACTCCCACCTGGGCAGTGAAAAGAGATATAGTATTTCTAAAAAACTCAAGAACATCTTGATAATTTTTGAATTGGTTCAGTTACCCTCTTTGAACAGAAATTTATAATGGAGCACTTCATCTATTACACAACAAAAAGTTCAGGGTTCATCCTATTTTCAGGTAAATTATTAACAACAGAATGGATACTATAAACCATAGACGTTGCATCAAGTCTAAGGAGAAGGTTTACTCTTCCCATTTTTAAAGCACAAAATGCTTCAATGCACAAAACTAAAAAAGGCAAGAGGAAGACAAGTACATTTTCATAAGAGAAAACATTAAGTTGTACTATAATTTTCCTTTCATGGAAAAAGAATATCTTCTTCGATGTGAAAAAATCCTGGGCATTCCAAAATCATTAAGACATGTTTAAGCTGTTGCAGAAGACACTGCCCCGGACACGGTCACAGGTCCTTACCTGCTAGAGCAACCAGGTGAGGAAGGCAAAACCTATTTGCCAATGCGATTAACTCAAGTATGTCCAGTTCTTGAGTGGAGGATAATTGCTTGGTGTATAAGTAATCTAAAACAGCTTGCATGGAAGTCTTGTTTATGTTGGGCAGAACTACCTGGAAAAGACATACAAAAAAACCTCAAAAACTCCAATAATTGAGGATTTTTTATATAAGGGTCATATATCACTTTTGCCACTTTGCTGGACTGTCCCTTTTTCTCAAGTCTTCTTAGAAATAGGAAATATAAGGAAAATATTTTTCAAAAAAGGAATTTGCTATTAAAGTCCAATAAGCTGCCAACAGGTAAGTTAACCTCCAGAGTCAGATCTTTTGTCAGTTTAAATACATACAACTCTACCAATTTACTGGAATTGGCTCCACGTCACAGTGAATCTGCACAATGCTTTCTAACCTGCAAATGGACAGCTTTGTTAGAAGCTGAGCACTTCCCATGCCAAAACCCCCTCAGAAGATTTCTTAAGGAATACGATCTGTTACTAACAAGGGATGTTTTGGGAAATCTGAGAATAACAGAAACCAAAGGATAAGAAAGCAAGCAATCAACCAACCAGCAAAAAAAGGTTCAATCACCAAATCAGAAAAAAACAAACCACACACACACTCAAACAAAAACCAAAATAACAGACAAACAAACAAAACCCACAACCAACAAAAAAACCCCAAACCTTCTCAGTTTGTTTCAGAATAGCCAAATTATCCAAGTAATTGACAGTTGGGAAAGGACTGAGAACTGAAGAAACGAGGCAAAGAAAATGCAAACCTTTTCTGCCACACATGTACATCAGCGTCACTACTGTGTAACTACTGAGTAGAAAATAATAAAAATATGGCGAGAAATTAAACATAACTTAATCTGACTGCTTGAAAGCAGTCAGTACATAATTCCTGCTAGAACTGAATTAATCACTGTCACATAGCTAGCAGTTAACTTGGGGGGCTTGGAAATTTTTCAGTCAGCTGGATGGGTGGGATTCAAACTCAGATTTGTTATAGCTAAAGCATACTCTTATGAGTATCAGATGCTCTGGGAAATGTTCAGTTCTCCAAGTAAGAGCTAATTGTAAAATTCATTCATTATTAACATATTTTGTTAATGCAGAGAACAGTAAATTCGGTGAATGAATTTATTGAATGTTGTGCCTCGAGTACAGAAAAGTAATAAGAAAGAAGTAGGTAATTTTGTTTTTGTAAACCAGTTGGAGAAAAAAATTAAATTCCTATCTAAATGTACTTAAAAACTTCCAAATTCATTACTGAACACTTCAAACTCTACAGAGTGGAAGCCCAATATTTTAAATGCAAAAAATAAGCTAAAACTTAAGTTTATCATTAAAAATAGGTGGTAGAAAATAAATGTGTATTCTTCATTGCCAAATGCTGCTTACTACAATAAAACTATGTTGCTTTGTTTTCTTTTTAAATGAACTACTTGTACAGCATGCCTCCAGGCAAATAATTGTTTACAGGTGTATTAGAAAAAAAAAACAAGAAAAATCTAAGTAGAACACAACCTTCTAGAATATTGAATACAAAATACCTGAACTCTTTGTAAGAGTTTCATGATAGAATGGACCAAGAAAATTAAAACAAGAACCAACGAAACCCCAGATCGAATTCTAGGTACAGTAAGACACATGGAAAAAAATGCTAGCGGAGTATTTAGAACTCAAAAAATAGACTGTGAATACATCTGAAAATAGACAGTTTCTAGTAAAAAATCTTTATTGAAAGCTTTGAGATCTTTTATACTCTATAGCTGTTTTACTCAAGAGAATAAGACAGCATAGTAGAGAACTAGTTTTGCTTTCTGCCAAAGTACTGTGAAGCCAGCTGTAATTTCTGGTTTAATACTCTATATTTTAAAATATTTTTTCCTTTAATATCAATGTCTCCTGCCCCAAGTATTCTTTGAAATGTTTTTACTTGAATAAATACATATCCACACATCTTTAAAACTTATTTAAAAGAAATTGGGCGTTCATATTTAATTTTTTCAATGTTAAGTATTTTAAATAGGATTTTAGGTTTTAAGCACATTTTTAGGAAGTCTCATGCCTGGCAGAAAATATGTCATCCTCCTAGGCTCTGTAGTTTTAATGCCTTAAAAATAAAAGCATCCCTCATCTTCATGGAAAAAAAACAAAGTATCTTTACAGGGATTGCTGTAACTATTCAAGTAGCTACAGAATGATGCTTCCATTGCCCAGTATCCACCAACCTCTATTAAAAAGTGAACAAATACCTCACTGTTCAAGCTTTCGATAAATGATCCTCCAAACATTGCAGACATCCATTCACAGCTACAGATCAGTAGTGGCTTGTGGGCATTTATGGTTCCATCATCCAATTTAAATGTCACATCTGCCACAGAAACAAAGAAACAGGCATGCTGCATGTGTGTTTAAAGTGAAAGTGCCTCAAGAATGCATGTATCAATTACATGTTGTTAAGCAAGAACTTCTCCCTCTCCTCCAAGATAACCCTGGGGTTTTACACTGTTAAGTAAAAATAACACCTTAAAGCCTCACTTAAAAGGAAGATGCTGGCTGTTCAACACTTGGGAAAATTCAGCCACTTATTTAAAAGCTTCTGTATAGATCTGAAGAAGTTAAACTGCAGAATCCCAAGCTGACAAAGCTGGCCACGAGTAACACTGACTTTGTTCTCATCTTTCCTCTCAGAACAATGTAAGCTTTTGAAGTACGTGAATAGACAGTAACACGAGTAAGAGAATTAATACTTTGCAGTACTTTGTTAAAGCGTGTATTTACTCACCAGAGAATGTCCCTTTGCAAAGGCACTCTTTTATCCGATTAGCTTTTCTGACATGAAATGCTTTAGTAATCTCTTGATTCATGAAGGCTTCTTTATTCATAATATTCTCCACCATCATTCGCAAATCAAACACTTCCAAGATCTCAGCAATCTGAGCCAGTCTTGTGAGATCTTTTTCATTTTCATCCAGTTGCCCTGTGTATAAAAACTGCAGAACAGTTTTAAAAGGTCCAGCCTGCACAGAGGAATCCATTTTTACCACAGTTACAGGACACATCCTATTTGAGACAGGATTCACTTGCATTTCCTTATGCACACTAACAAACCCCTTACCCCAGGATGACAATGATCTTGCTGCAGAAATTGTTTCACCAGGTTCGGGTTTGAGCATGTTCAAAGAATCAGTACTTTCTGGTGCAGGAATTTTAACGTCAACAGATTTCAAGGATATCTCATCACTGTCATAATTTGTCTCAAGGTGACTTGTCAGAACATCTTTACTTGTATTTTCTTTATTGCACTGTGTTTCATCCAAGTCTGAACTTTCCTCACATTCCATTAAGAAAAGGTCATAAAACTTTGAAGAGGAGGTAGCTAGGTAAATTTTGTGAGCAAAGATGCAGTCCTGCTCCTGGAGAACAAACATCACATCTGCACACAGAGGGCTGTCCAGTAAATAGCCAGCTTCGTTCACGCTCGGAACAGGACATTCAGGAATTTTGATAACTGGAGGAGGGGCTTTTGGAGGTAGGAATGGAGCCTGAAGCAAAGGTTTTTGGACCTTCTTCAAATGAGATTTCCAGAACTGCAGATGTCTTCTGGAGATCAGGGCAGCTCTAATTGCATTGTCAAACACATCTTTAATTCCAAATTGGTCAAATACACTGGTTTCATAATACGGTATCCCAAGCTCCTTGGCAACCTCTCTGCCTTTTTCAGGTGGCAAAATGTCTCCTCTTTTTATCGGCCTAGGGTTAAACAAAAACAGACCTCACACTACGGTCACTACAGAGTTACTCCAGAAAGCACAGATTTTTACAAAATGTCACAGCAACAATTGTGAGACAAATACAATTCAAACAAATACATAGCATAAAAATAAGTGCACAAAACCCTTTGGAAATCTACAACCACTATACTGAAGAGTTTTAGAATAACACATGTAATTCTGCTCAAGTTCAGTGACTTTATAAGTAACTATGCTACTAAAAATATATACAAAATCATTTTCACAAAATGGAGTAAGTTCTCTCTGTACTGATGAGAAATTTACAGTAGGAAGAGCTGAAAGGATGCTTTAGAACTCTCACTGTTTAAATAAAAGCCTCCCCAAATCCTCTTCTACTCAGCTGTTTAACCAGCATCTTTCTTTGTATTCATCCTTCGAGCTCAATGGGAAACTGTCAGGCAGAGATAATGACAGAAAAATGCCTCAAATACAGCTAAATACAAAAGGAGAAATATTTCTTAGGCTTATGTTTTTTTAAGAAAATCATAGTAGCCTACGACAAAATCGCAACAGAATAAACACATGAAGGGATAGGCCCCAATTTGGGTTCAGAAGCATTCTGTAGGATCTCATAAATTTCCAGAGCAGCTTTAGTACACAATACAGCAAATCAGAAAAAAATCTGGTCTGGGAACCAATTTCCCAACAAAAAAATCCAGAAGATATGACCTCAGCACTGCATAACATATCAGACAGACACAACCTGGCACAGATGTAACATATTCCAGACAACAGTTCACTGTTGTTGCAAGCTAATAATCAGTTCAGGTGGCAAACTCCGTGCAAGGCATGCGGAGTTCTAATTCAAACTTCATTAATAGTGAAATCATAAAGGAAGATTAGAATAATGTTGAGTTTTGAAAAGTATTTCCTTTTAAAGAGTCCACAAGAAAACCCAGCTCACCCACACAAAAAGGTAATCTTTTTAAAAAACAAACCCAAGAAAACCTTATTGCAAGACAAGAATTTGAACTTAAGGTAAAGTTGTATAAGAGCCCATGCAATATTAATTCAGCCTTCTTATGGTAACAGGTCACAATAGATGCTTTAACTACGTTTTCACAGGTATTATTCATGAATCTGGTATTCATGAATTCTTATAAAGTAGGAAAATAGAAGCAAGATGTGAATGTTGTTGTTTTTCTTTTGAATCTGGGAAAAGCAAAGCTTCTCTACAGGAACTCCTAACTCTCTCAATCTCCAGTTTAATTTGGACCACTTATTTTGTGGCACAATCTAGGATTATGTTTAGAGAAGAAAATTGAAAATTGAGGTACATGAATAAAACCTACCTATTTAAAACAGTACCTGACAGGAAAGACAGGGTAGGACATGACACATATTTGGATGAGAAAGATATATGAAAGCCCTCAGTAATCGCTATTATCTACATTATACTAATGTCCAGGCACTCATGCAAGTTTGGATGTCTAATGAGCAAAAATGTTGTTGGAAACAGACAATAACTGTGTGTGTTAAAGAAGTAATGAGCCAAACCAACAGAATTGAAATTATTAACTTTACCAAAGGAAAAAGGGAGGAGGGAAATGTCATGCTCTGCTTTTTCTCTTTGGAAGTTATTATATTTGATTTACATTTTAAATTCCTATTCTTGTTTAAACTTTACCTTGCCAAGGGCCGTCTGGCTCTGTTAACAGCTTCAAGATCTGCATAGCGGAGATCTAGTTGGCAGCCCACCAGAATGACAGGTGTACGAGGACAGAAGTGCTTGATTTCTTGATACCACATCGTTTTCACATGATTCAGGGAATTAGGATTAGCAATTGAAAAGCAGAGAACAACTACATCAGACCTAGAAAGGGAACATGAAGATACCAATTAAAACCCAACCAGCACACTTTCCACTGCAACTTCACACCTACTTTCATCACTCCTGTTCAAAGCTATGCCACTCTGTGCTTTGAAAAACTGACACCCAATAAGAGAACACATGTTGTTCATGCAAAGGTTTTATAGAAGCTATGCATTTAATCACAAAAGCACGAGAGCACAAAGCCATATACTTAGGAAGCACTGGCCCTCTATGCAGAGAGATGATCTCTGCATGTATAAACAGAGCACTAAGAAGGGAGGTAGAACTTGCCATTTTCTACTTTCACACTGCAGTTGTCCACAGGCTGTCATTGCTTGCAACTGCTGACTGGGTACCTGAAAGCAATTCAAAGATCACTGGCACTCAGGAATTAGAAAGGAGTTACAAAAACTCCAGAAAAGCCACATCAGCAGACAGACTGCTTCTGAGCTTGTCACAGAGGAATAACTTTACTGCATTCTTTTAGATAATGAGGCTGTATCCTCTGCAATGAACTTTATACAGCAGTGCTTCCAACATCTTTAATAAATAACCTGTTAAAAGGATGAATTGCCACAGAATTTACAGCAATGATCACTTCCACAATGCAAGCAAAACTGAGTATTATAAAAATAAGGGCAATACAGCACAGAACAGGACGGTACCTTAAATCAGTACAAGCACAAAAACATTTGAGAGCTTTTACAAGTTTTAAGAAAAGACAAAATATTTCAGTAAATAAAACTGCTTTCTAAAGCACAAATATGAAGATTAAAGTTAGGAGTTCAGCCACCAAGCCACTTGCCAGACCCAACATCCCAGTGGTGAGAAATGCTTGAGTACTTGTCTCAGAGCATTCCTATCCTGGTGCAATTCCTTTATTTATAAACTTGAATGAGATTTATAAAGCAGTTTTCACACTCCTGGGTCTCTCATGAAAGAAAAACAAAAATTAAAATTAAAAAAGCAACGCTGAATTAAAACTCCAAGAAAAGACTGGGGGAAAGGGACATCTGGGGTGGTAGAGGGAACTTGTTAATACAGAGCTGACAGCAGAATAACCTCAGCAATACTATGTCTACCTCAGTTCCGTTATTCTTTAATTTAGCACAATATGCTGTGTCTGTAGTTTGCATAATAGATACAGAAGGAACAATGAATCTTAGCATTTGCCTTCTAAATAATGGAATACCTCTTCAGTACTGCAGCTTTCTACATTACACTGAGGGCACAGACGTACGCAGAGGGACTGTTTCTAAGAATAGCTGCAATGGTGCAGGTACTGCTGCGAGCATAACTTTCATGCAGGAGAAATGCACCAGGCTCCAGATTTGTACCTTACATAAACTACAACACATCTGTCATATTTAGAGACAAGCCCTTTTCAAATTGGAATGTTATCTGCTAAATAGAGAGATGTAAGTAGCCAAAACACAGGTCTTCTGTGTAAATGAAGCAAACACCAATCAAATTTAAATGTGCTCTATTCAAGATCACATAAGAATGAAGCCTAGACTCCAGGAGAAATTTGCTTAGATCCCAGGAAAGAGGAACCAATGCGTAACTACAGTGAAACATTAGTAAGACGTATTCTGATCTGCTCAATTGCTGAATTTAAGATGATCGGAATTGCCACAGCAGGAAGCGTTGGCTGTCAGGCCAGCTCTAACTATAACTGAACAGTCTGTCTTGTGATTTTCAGAAACTGACACCTAAGCCAAGTAAGTGCAGCCATGAGTACAACCCTCCTGACTACAAACCACAGAATACACATCTCTGCAAACCAGAAGTAAAGAGAACTCTGCAGGAGCTCCTAGGCAGCAGATGACAACAGCTGCCCCCAGCACTTGTACTGCCCAGTGCTGGGATGGCCACAGAGCTGGGCTCCCAATACAAGTCAGGGGCGACCTGTTTCCTTGGCCAGGACAGCCCCACATCACTCAGCAGACCAGACCCAGTGCAGACCTGTGGTTGGGGAAATAATTCTTACTGCAAAACATTCACATCTAATGTGTGCCCGGCTTGCTCTAAACATAGGTATGGACAACTTATAGGGGACTTCTATGGACAAATAAATTAGGTCATAAACTTTCTGAGATGCACACACCTACAAACGTAAGTATTACTTCAATGCATTCAGTGGTACACATTTGAACATGAATAAGAAGAACTTTTCATGAAAGCAGCTATCCCTTTTAAACTTCAGAGAATGAAAAAAAAGCCTCTGGAGAACCACATCTGTGGCAGGAATTAGTACATGGTGTGCTGCTACATGGGACATGTACACGGGAGCTCCTAGTGTCTGAGATATGGACTTTATCAGATATAGAGACAGCAGTGCAAGTCGCTGCAGAAAAGCAAAAAGACAAGATAGTTTTAAATTAGCAGCCTCATGGTTCGGCAGCAGTCAAGCTACAGGTAACTACTGCACCCGTCTGAAGTTTCTCAGCAATTGCTGCTATCAGAAACTCCCAAGGTGGGGGAGAAAAGGCAGTATATTAGCCATGTGACAAGCCTTTCCAAAAGAGCTGTTAGAAGCAGAAGATAAAGTAATGTTTTCTACAGAAGGCTGCTTTCTATAACAGGGCATTCAACGGGTTTGGGACTGGGATTCTTGAAGACTCACCTGCTTACATGCTCTGTATATTCCTGAGCTGTGTAATGAGGTGCACTGCAGATGCAGCTGCACAGCACGCTGCTGAGCCATCTCTCAGTGACAAACTACTACATAGTTTCATCTTAACTAATGTTTTTATTTTAGATAAAATTTCAAGGAAGCAGCGATATTAAATGGCATCTCATAAATTCTATGGCAAGTGTGCTTAAAAGTTTATCATTTTGTAGTCTGAAACTAGAGTTATAAACTATGGTGATGGCTGCAGATACTCTAATATGGATTGATGGCTCATTAAAGAAACAGGGAGCTTTCTGAAATGTATATGCTGCATTACCTATGAAGAAGTTCCCTCTAGTTTGTAGTTTACAAGATAGTGGTAAGAACTGCTGCAAGCAAGAACTGCTGGTTACATTTATGGGGTATCATCTGTCATACAGTCATGGAATAACACTGTTTGGTTTGGAAAGGGTAAGAAATAAAGCTCAGGAAAACAGTATGTGAAGAGGAGATACGTCTGATCTGGAAATAAATGCAAGGAGTAGGAAAGAAGGCAGGAGAAAGGCTGAACTGTATTGCAATGCTATCTTTTTGTCTTTCTAGAAGACAAGTTAGAAGTATGCATTTATTTTAGAGAGCTTAATTTGGACTCAACACAAATCTGACAGGATCACTTTAAGGATAGACAAGTTATATTTTGTTTGCCAAGAAGGCTGTTACACTTATTTATTCAAATGAAACTTTAAGAACAGACTAGATGTTTTTTTCCCCCCTGTATCCAGATATCAGCATTGTCTGAGATGATACAAGTTCCAAAAAAAAGGGAGTCTATTTTTTGAATTTTAAAGAGCAAGCTATACTGCAGAGGTTCATTCAAACAGCTAGATTCTTTTGATTTTACCTTAACAGCTAATCTTTACAGGTTGATTTATCAAGAAAATGTTGTTTTGCTTTTGCTCCTTCTGCCCTCAATTTTTTTTTCCCCTACACGTCCCGTAATTTTGCCCTGGAGTTCCTCAGAAGACCGTGCCACAGCTAAGTGCATCTGATTTGAGACAGAATTGGACATTGCATAGACTTTTAGCCACATGAATGAAAAGACTGTAGGACAGCCCGACTGCACACATCAGCTGCAAACACAGTAGATTCAGGCTGTAGAAGAGCTACAAATTAAATCCAGAATCTCATTTATAGCACAACAATATCCTGCTGTATCTCCACATCAATCCTTTGAAGAGAGAGATTCACTCGATTACACAACATTTTGTCATACATGCATCTCACAGAGCTGCCAAAAAAAAAAAAACACCCAAAAAAACCCCAAAAAAACCCACAACCATTATGCAGACAGCTATAAGCAAGACTGATAATATGTTTTCAGTAGAACTCAGTTTTTAGTAAATGCAGTTGCAGCCATCACATGTAATGAGAAGAAATTCATTAAGTGAGTCATGAGCATAACAAAATGACCTGAAAAAACAGGACTGATGTGCACACACTCAAAACAGATGAGACAATAGGAAAACTAAAATGCGGGAGGTGCCTAGCATGTGAAGAACTGAAGGTATCCAGGTAAGGCAGGGCAAGGCCATGCAATGCCCTGGACGTGAGCAGGAGAATCAATCAGTTCTATACTTTACCAACAGCAGTGAAGCTTCTTAAGTAGTGGTGTAATGTGCGAAACTGTCAAAATGCCCTGAAATACATTCAGATTTTGTGATGAGTAGCATGCAGATCTATTGCTAAAATTTCTGCAACATCATTTTTAGTAAGAAACAAAAGTCACAAGAAGATGATAAAGCTACCTTTAGGAAAGCTGTATATTTCAAGGCTGTGGTTCAAAAGAGGAAAATTTTCCCATACATTCTTTACAAATAATACATCATTCTTAACTGTGAGCGTTTAAAAAAATCTATTTCCTTTGAGGTACCCATGGAAAAAGTAGTGGTGCATGTGCAACGAATGGCAAAAAGTGTTTCAATATCATGAAGAATTAAGATACCTTATCCTCCACAGCAGAAACCTGCAAGAGCTATTCTCAGTGTTCAAATGTCTGAGCAGCAGCGGTGCTAAAAAGAATGGTGGTCTGGAGCAATGTAACAGGGAAAGCAGTTTTAATTTAAAGTACTTCTTAGAAAGCCTGGGGATTTGGTTCATTTTGTTGTTGGCTATAAGTTCTAAATTTACCCATAAGTCTGGTTCATCATTTGCATAAGAAAAATAGCATCTTAGTGCTACACAGAGATCTGCAGATGAAACAGCCTGTTCGCAACTACCTTAGTAGTATTCTGGGCCAATTTTGCCAGTTCCAACTCAGTAAAGTTCTCCTTGGAATACGGTATGTTTGCACTTTACACATCCAAAATATATACTAAGCACATTCACAGGATCGGAGATACTGATTACTTCATTCCTAACAGGAGAATAAAAATTCCATGATAAATAGAATTACAGAGATAGTTAATTGGAGTCTGAAACTCTTCATTTGCAAAATCAATGTTTATAAAAGTAAGACGCAAAGCTTGAACACCAAATCAAGGGAGAAGGATGGAAAAAAAACACCAAAAACCAGCCAGCAATACCATAAAAAAGGAACTAGTAAGGATTTAGCTAATATTTTTGTCAACTGAATGCTGTCTTTGGATGAAAGATTAAATAATATAAACTCACAAAACAATGAACAAAACAGTCACAGAGGGAAAGATGAGATTTGCACGCTTATTTTGTTATTTTCTGTTGTATTTTCTGTAGGTGGGCAGCTTGCAGATTAGAACTACATGTTATTTGTTTATGGAGAACCAGCAACTTCTGTCAAGAAAACTGCAGCAAAATAAAGGCAAGAACAAATGAACCCCTTATTTACTCCCACACCACCCTCTTAAAAAATACCAGGAACTACTGCTCCGTTAGAAAAAATACCAAGTCTGAGGGAGGTAAGAAGAGATTTTGCTGAAGTACTATTTGAACCAATTAAATATAGAAGGAAAAAAAACCCCCAAAGGTAGAGAATGGATGTGAGCACAGAAAGCAAACAAAAAATGAAGATCCAAAGCTAGATCCTAACATTCATATAAAAGATGATTTTTTATAAGTGCTAATGAAAGGCAACAGTAGAAAGCCCAGGACAAAAAGAGGGAAAGGTCTGGAGCAGAGGAGAAAATTACAGGGTCTGGTTTGCATCCACTATGAGAATAACTTCTGAAGTCACGGAAGACATGAAAATTGAACATTAACAGATGCTAGGCAGACCTTTCCTCTCTGGAGAGAAAAAAAAAAAAGTGGTTTTTTTTTTGCTTTTTTTGTTTGTTTTTTTTTTGCTTTTTTTGGGCTGTCACCAAAATCATTTATTACTTAAAAAAAAAAATAAAGCACAAGACAAAAAAACACAAAAAACAGTAACAGTTGTCAGGAAGTTTAAACTTGCAAGTTGATTTCAAGAAGTTATTGGTAAGTGAAATCCACTTAAAATATTTATACGTGGATGTGCAAGTGGTTTCTGTATCCTGATATACGCATAAGGAAATTCAGACTAAGAACTTTAAAGTAGAACTCTACCTGGTAGATATTCACAAAGAAATAATTCACAGAGATCTACATTTCTGCAGAGAGTCAGTTATCAAGTTCAGCACCTCTGAAAGATTTTGCTTTTGCACTGCAGTCCTTAGGATAGAGCCCAAATACCTTCTTTCCATTCCCTCCCCAGACAGTGATTTATGAGAACAAGGAAAAAAAGGAAAGCTATGTAATACAGAAAATAATACTAGATACATACTTTTTCACTCTAGTCAAGGAGTGACTTGAAAACTTTGAAACATTAGAGGTTTTTCTCTACTGTATGTCAAACAGAGCCTCAGACCCCACTAAAAGTTCATTAGGTACACATCCTTTTAAGGAAAGGACAACTCCTAACCACAATTCCAAGCTCTATTCACAGTATGAAGCCATGGCAGCATGAAGAGAAGAAAAGTAATAGATCTGCACTGATTTTACTGCTTTAAGTACATAAAGCAAGTGCTTACATGTTGATTGAGTGGAAAAGCCTGAAGTGTTAGTGTGCATAATGAAAAAAAATAGTGCATATGTACTCCATATAAAAAAAAAAATCTCTTTGAGAATGTGATCTATGAAACTCTACTTATTACAGTATTTCTTTGGGGGTGGCCAAACTAAAAAGAAAAAAAATATTTTGCATCAAATATCAAAATTTTCTTTACAGTACTTCAGAACTACTTGATGAAGAACCTGAATAGCCTATAAACCACTGTAAAGTACAGGAAAGACTCAAAATCTTGGTAATTGAAGAGCAAAAAAAAATACATATCTGGAAACAAGTGGATTCTCCACCAGCTTACTCTTTGTCAGCAAAGCAAAAGCTCTAAGTGCTACTACTGCAAAGATGCATCTCTGCAATCTCCCTCTAGCCCTTGCTGGTAAAAGACCAGTAAAAGGTATGTGCAGATAGGATCAGCATTCTAATATGAAAATAGCAGAATTCCTTGTCCTGAGAAAGGTGTGGGCTTTTTCAAAGCATTTCTGAAATCTTACTCCTCTGAACAAAGTAGAGGAGCTGCTGGCTCATTCCCAACTTCAGCACAGACAGCAAGTAACAGATGAGCTAACTGATCGAACTAAAGGCACAGTTGCACACAATGAGGACACCCACTTCACACTAATCTTGCCAAAATTTCCTGAACGCAAATAACATTTTACGTCAAAGCCACCCAGGCTTTGTTGTTAGAGAAACACTATCATCACTGTTTTTTAAGGAAACCAAAAAACAGCAGCAACAAAACCCAGAAAACTAAAGAACCCTTAAACAGATTGGCAAAAACCTTCAACTATCTCTGATAAACACCTTTTCTCATGGACTCATTTCAGCAGTGATCAAAATGTGTGTTTCTATGGATTCAATTACATGAAAGTAACCTGTTGAGAAAAACCTCTAACCAGAGAGGAAAAGATGAATGCATGTGTACCTCTGTGTATATACAATACCCACAAAGATTATGAAGTCCGTTCAGAACAGAGGTAATACTATGAACATATTTCAAGAAGCTCTGTCAGTAGTTTCACAGGAAGGCTCATTCACATTTGTAAGTCACGAGGAAAAAGCCGTTTGCTGCCCGATCTGTATGAACAGATTTTGTTTGGTCTACAGCTCATACTTAAGTTGCAAGTAAATAAATCATCCCGGCTATGTTAGCTGACAAACCACACTCGTAGTATTGAGAACAAATATTTGATCAAGACTGTATTAACTCTTGATTTCACAAATGAGATCTGTGCTTGTGTTTACACATACTAGAGCTGCATATATCAAAAAACTTTGTAGGTTATTAATCAAACTGTGTCAGAATGAGGGAACATGAGGGAAAAAAAGTGCAAGGCAATCTTTTTCCTGTTTTGCTTCTAGAATTAATTTGAACCCAGCAACAAGTTGACATGTATTCAAAATCAGATTGGACAGAAGGATAGATATTGAATCCTGAGAAACCGAAAGAAGTGTAAATAAAGATGTTTTCTTGTTTTTAAACATGCAGTTTTGTGCCTCCCGGGGACACTGGTAAATCATTGCAACCTCCCTTTCCCTCCTGTAATCTACCAGGATCTGTTTCCCAAAGCTCCTGTAGGATTCTGATTACTATACTAAACACTATGCAGTAGAGCACAGACTGATCTCACTCCCCACACTTTTATTTTAAAGGATGACATTATAAATATTAACCATTCCATCTTTAGTGGTATTGAAATATGTTTATTTCTTTCTCTCTCTCACACACAAAAATAGTTGAAAAACATTCCTTTTGCCAATCTTCTTTAATGTTTCTATCTGAAAAATAAAGAATTAAGAAGGATTTATCTTTGCTGCAAGTCCTCTTAACTGGCTGTCCTGGCATTTATAGCGTATCTATTTATGTAACATTTTGCAAAACTATATGGAACAATCTTTTCCAACATGCAGCAAGTGAATTAATGACCTGCTGGTTCTTGTTACACCATGTTTAGAACAATTAGAGGTCGTGGTTGAGTGCTCAGCTGAAATAAGCCTTCCCTCACACAAGGAGTACATGCATAAAATGGTTTTGTAGGGAACTGAAGGAATATCTCATTAAATAACCTTTCAGACAGTCTGACGCTGAGTACCTCTAGGTGTAGCCTTGAGCAGTTTATACTAAACTGTTCACTGCAAGATTTGACTCCACTATGAGTAGACTGTGGCTCAATGTATGCTATTTAAAATGAATTCCTATAAACAAGAATATTCAGTGTTTTTTTGAACGGTTAAATGTTTAGAAATGTTAAAATAGATAAAATGTTAAACAGCCGACTTAAAATAAAACACTGGTATGCGTATATATTTTTCAAGTCCTTGATCATTGTTTATGACTGGTGAACTTTAGAACTGAAATTATAATCATAGGAGAGTTTCCAGTGATTTACTCTATTACAGGACTTGCAGAAGAAAAACCACTAATGGCACAGTAAGTTTTCAGAACAGCCTTTTGAAGTTGACCAGGTATAACAAATCTGACTCTACATACACTCAGTTCTGCTACCATCACATATGAATCCCTGTGTTCATATGATTAAGCCTGTAAGATCTTCATTTATTCACATCTTCCTTGGCGTTTGCAGGATTAGACAATAAGTATGCTGTTTTTCCCCTCTCCCATCCTGTCAGCAAACAGTGGATCAGAGTTCAGAACATGCCTGATTTTGTTCTCTTAATCTCTAGTAATCTTCTCAGTGGCACAGTATCTGTTGCAAAATATCAGGAGGCCACACCAAAGAGGAACAGTCAGAGGAAACATTAAGTTACACCCAAATTTGTCAAAGTAGGCTCCATATGCTGCCAAATGTTAAAATGGTATCTACTCACGTACTGGAGCAGCACTGAGTATTAAATCAGTGCTAACCCTGAAGTCACACACAGACCTTAATGACAAATAGTACATGCTCTATCCCCATGCATTGCTGTGGTGCTGTACCTTAGCTCCTGACACAAAGAAAATTCAAGCTAATTCACGAAAGCACTCTACTAACATAGGGCTGTACGTAAAGGATAGTTTGTCCCAACTGCTATATAGTTTTGTACTGTGAAAATTTAACAACTGAATTCAACTACAGAACCCTTCTGCAGTGATTGTGAGGGATGAAGATAAGACCATCATCTCCCAAAGGCCCTCGTTTCATCATGTAGTGAAGAAGTAAATATGTTTTGGCAAAATGTAAGCTGAAGATAGGACAGACACTATACAACTTAACGAGTACAACCAGTCACTAAAAAAAAAAAATAAAGAGAAGGAGAAAAAATACGTGAGGATTGAGACCTTGTTGCTGTTAGTTACTTGCTAGTTGTTCCTCGTTAGTTACGGAAAAAAATCAGAACTATTCAGACTCCATCTTCTTCAGCTAAACATTTCCTCCATAGAGGTAGTCTGCCGTCATTATATCTGCATACAGAAGTGCCTCACCTTTTGTGGAATGGGCTCTGCTCATTTGGTGTGAGCTGTCCATTTCATGTGAGCTGTCCATCAACATGGCAGGTTTTGTTGCATGAAGTAGGCAATTACATCATATGCTGCTTAATCAGGCAGGGAATACTGATGCTCAATTTTGTAAAACCACAATCTTATTTTTGAGAATGTTCTTTAAAAATTGAAATGGGACATTTGTCGACAGAGCTTAGCAGGCATTTCAAGGAAATGTTGAGTAGTAAAACTACTCTGCTTTTAAAATATTTATCTCTTTTTAATCCTTCTGTTATATAATCCTCTTTCCAGTAGGCAGGAATAGGAATACCCTTGATTGTTTTTAAGTCCTTGCTTTTCAAAAATCAAGATTCGCAAACATTTATGCTCTAAACTTTACTACAAGTACTATTTAAAGTTTAGCCTGGATCAACTTACCTTCCATAAGCAAAGCGCCTGTCTTTGTGGTGGTCCCCAAACGTATCCCACAGCCTGAGAGAAACACTCACTTCATCCACAACATCTCGTGAGCGTTCAAGGACCTAAACAGAACACAGCTTATGTTCTTTTCCTCCATCAAACAAGTGCATTTCTAATTTGCCTTGCAAGGAGATTCAAAACATACTACATCGAGAGTCTATCATGTGGTTTTCAGTGAACGCTATATTTCATAAAACACAAGCAGTATATTTATCTTCTAAAAATAGTTTTAATTAAAAAACAAACAAACCAACACACTTTGGAATGACAGACTCAGGGACATGACAGCCCTCCTTGCTCTCCAGACCATGGCTGCAGCAGAGACCACGCATGCAATACATCTGAGTACACTGTTACATTTTGACAGGGAAAAGCTAGCCAGAAAATATTATCGCAACCTCAAAGCATGCACTCCCTACTCTGTAAACCTGCAGTCCTTACCTCTTGGCAGACACGGTACTGATCAATGGCCCAGACTGTTGGTACATGAGTTGCCAGCAGCTGATACTGAGTCAAGGTTGTATTGCACGCTCTTGCACAAATCAGACGAGTCTTCCCCACTGCATTATCTCCAACCACCACACACTTGATAGTTTCAACGTTGGGTCTTTCGTAGTCCATGTCAATGTCCATTTACCAAAAACTGTAATAAGACAGTTTAAAATTGTTTTCTATCACTGTACAGGTAATGCTATTTAGAACCAGACCCTTCTACTTCTTCAGAGATGTCTGAGAAAGACTTAAGTCTCAAGGAAACGTCTGTAGTAAGCTGTAGCAAAGTATCCTTTAAATACTGCACAGTTATGCAAATGCAGGACTATTTTGACCGCAGTCAGTTTATGCTGTTCACATGCTATTTTCACTTCAGTTTCTGTAAACAAAGCCTGTATGCAGAAGCCAGATCTTGGTGAAACAAGGACAGCTAGCACAAACTTACCTCTTGCTAATACTTTTTATGCTAAGAAGGAGAAAAGACTCGACTTCAGTGGGTTCAACCTGAAAGATTCTAGTATAAACTTGCCTTCCGTTATCTTGCCCATTCGAGATTTGATTTAGGGCTCTCCAAACAATATTACTAAAACCAAGTCACACAGATGGTTTTAGTTTTGTGCACACAATAAAACAGACTTTGTAAGATTGCTCCAGAGACTGTTCTCTACAAACCACAGCTCCTATCAATTCCTGCACGTATTACATACTCTTAATTTTCCAAGGAAGTCTGTAAAGATCAGGGAGTCTAATGAAACCAAACAGCCCCGCAGAAACTTCCAAATGTGCTCACATATACCAATAAACTTTTTTACATGATGCTGGAAAGTAAAGAGAATGAGATTTTTGAAGATACAATCCTGATTCTGAAAGGTATTACTGAAAGCGTTTACTTACATACTCTTTGGCAATTTATTAATTAAACACCTGGGTATGAATATAAGGTGGAACAGAAGGATATCTGAAAGACTAAAATTAACCTTGCCCGTTTTCTACAGAAGTCTGTCATTTTCTAATAAAGGGACGCAGGATCATAGTTTTTCATTTTCCAATGTCTAATCGTCTCTCTTCAGCAATCGTCTCTGCTGGGGAATGTAGTCAAGGAGGAGAAAAAGAGAAAGCACAAGGCACAAACATGTTCAGAAAGACCTGCCTGACAGCTATTTCAGCAACAAAACCTACAGCCGCTTAACTGACAAAATACAGACCACCATCTGGAGTGATGAGTCTTCTCCTGAGAAGAAAAAGTACAACAGATAAATTACTGTGTGTCTTTGCTTCAACAGCTTTTTTAATACTTGTATCTCATTTGCTCCTAAATATAGAACATATATTAACAGTTAGGGTACTGAAAATATGAGATACAAACTGTTCCGGTGGTCATTTTTCATTGTGTCAGAGGCACTATGCTGATTTAAGAAAAATCATATTTAGTAATTAGGAATCAAACACTAATTTTAATATATTTCATTACTTTATCTGGAATAAACAGACAAACAAAAATCAGCGTTAGGACTAAATGTTATCCAAAAATTGTAAATTTTGAACATAGACTGCAAAAGAAACCATTTAATGGCCATGACATGGTTATTTTAATCTGTATTTAGGTGGCTGTGAGGAATTAGAGATCACACTGACAACTGTACAAGAGTGAGTTTATGCCACTGCTCTGTCAGTCTAATATGTTTTCACAGACTGAATGCTACAGGAAAAGCCATTGACCAGCATGTAAGGATATATTTTAGAGAGCTGTCCTATACTAGTCTGCAACACAGGCCCAGAAACTGTAGAGCAGATCATGTGGTTTCAAGCATACATGTGCAGTATTTACTTCATGTAAAATGTAATGGCCTTGTGATAGTATGCTGTGTAGCCACAGAGGTTTAGCTGATAAGGAATGAAATGTATTAAGATACCACCTTTATCCCTTCATTTGAGTTGTGAAAGGTGTATAGCCATGGGCTGAAGGACTACAGAGACCTTCCAATTACTTCTGCCATCCAACCACACAGCTGCTCGCTGCATGCAAGCTCTCATGAGGCTGATGCCTGGGATGGATCATGAGCTTTGTACGAACACAATGAATCCTAGTATAAGAAAGCCAGAAGAGAGAAGTCTTTTTTTCCTTCCACCCACTCCTTCCAAGTATACAGCTACAATATAAAAAGACCACAAATAATGTGGTGTTTTTCACATTACAGAAAATGACATTATTTGTACACTACTGCCTGAAAGCCAGGGCCCTGAACGAGTAGCAAAAAAACCCAAGAGATTTCAATATGCAATCTAAAATAGTTTCATTTCACATCTGAGAATAGAGAAAAACCCCCAACATATTATGTGGTATTAAATTGCTTCATATTTTATTCATGCATGGACTAGACATCACAGATGGAATGTGTTTACGAGGCTGGAAAACAAAATGAAGGCACATGGCTAGCCAGTGTGTCTGGTTGGTTTTAAACTACCAAGCAGAGTGGTGCCCAAACAATTTTTCCTCTAACCCAATATTCCATTAAAATGCTGTTATTCCAATTAGCTTTTTGTAAGAATCTGATTTTAAAATTTTTCAAGAATTCTGAAACTGTAGTTCTGAAAAATTACACTACAGTTTGGCACAAAATATGGATTAAGTACAGAGCTCGGAAAGCAAGTTTAAAATAGGAAAGTCTTCATAAGGATAACAAGAGAAATCAATGCACTTATTAGAGAATCCTAGAAAAGAAACACACAAAAATGAAATTTAAAAATGAGTCTTTTTTTTTTAATTATTATTATTATTTCTGATATACTTATTCAATAAAACCAAGTTATCCTAGAACTCAGACACAGGGTGCCTGTGTGCTCTGTTGGAGATCAATGGCAGTCTAATGAAGATATTTTTAGCATAACTCAATAGCACACAGGACAGAGATTAAAATAAACTGGGAATAAAAACAATGCTAAAGCTTTGTGGCTCTGCTAAGAAAAGCTCTTAAAACCACTCCAGTGGATATGGAGTATCTCTATACTGAAAATGCAAATCACTTTAATATTGTTCAGTAGTTTTCAAAAAGAGAATAAAAAGCAGAAAAACAGGAAAGGACTCCTGAAGAGGCTAAAAGAAATAAGCCTGGCCAGATATTCAGACACCTCAAATAAAAACTGACAGTAACAGTGTAAACAATTTCCAAAATGTGTGAATTAAATGCTTGTAAATGTGGCAAGAATCTTTTGGGGTACAGGAATGGTCATAGACAGGGATATGTACAAGACCTTCAAAATGCAGCCACGGTCAGTTTGGTTTGTTGTGTTTTTAAGATATTCTCTAGGTTAGGCTATATAACCATCCTAATTAAAAATGCTAAACATGTATTTTCAAAACTTAAATAAATCTAAAGTGAGCTCTGAAAGGCTGGTAACATCTGAGAAAACCAACTGGAGCTAAAACAAAACTGGTTAAGCAAGAGCAATCCAGCTAACATGCAGCTTAGGAAAAAACAGCATAACATTCCAGGACCAATGAAGCACTAGTCAAAACCAACCTACAACCTGCAGTACTTTAGTTTATCAACAAAAGAAAACGGAAAAAAGTAAGAGGAAAGTTACTGGAAGTGTGACCGGTCTCAGAGGACGCTGGCAAAAAAGGCACAGAAAAACTGAAAGATCAGCAAATTAAGAGCAATGAGAAACCTACAGGAGGAACCATCAGATGAAATTCAGCTGTTCCAACACAGAAAGCAGTGAACGATTTCCCTCCTTAATCTAGTTCTAAAGGAAGATGAGAAGATGGATGAAAATGAAAAAGGATACCCACAAGAATAACATAGGTTCACTAAAACCTCTCAGGATATTTGTTTTTACATTGTCACCTGTGATTATTTGTGTATCATGGGAGACAGAGGCAGCCAAAAATCAGCAGATGTGAGCAGACTCAGAATCTGAGATAAAACCATTTAATTAGTTAACTTCATTAGCAAGAAAAAAACTATTCTAAATAAAGCTGATTTATTTCCAAAGAAGTGTAAGGTTACTGCGCTGAACCATGTCTTGCAGACTGTTACAGGCACGAATTGCTTCCTCCATTGCTTCGCTCAGATTGCTGAAAGGTGCTTGCTTTTTTTGTTCAATTTTTCTCACTGTTGAGCCAGTTGTTTTTAAATTGCTAAAATACATTAGTGGTTATTATGGAGAACAGGTCCTTCTGGCTAGTTAGCCTCAGTAAAGAAATACTGTTTTCGAGGGAAATTTTCCAAAAGATCTACAGATGGAGCCTATCTATAGTACGATAGTTGATCAGCTGTCGTACTGGGACACAACAGAAACACATCAGTTCCTCTCTCTCTCTCTCTAAGCATAAATTATATACAAAATCTAACCAGGCCTTAACCGTGAACCTGTCTTGATTTACAAATATAGTTTGATATATTCAAAACTATAATTGCATTTTCCTCTGCTGGAAAGAAAGTGGATGACTATCCAAATCCAATAGCAAGTTCCCTGCATGTTCCTTGCCATCCCTATAAAATCCTATGTGGGATCAGGAATCCACCCATATGGATCTCACTACCTATGCAGCCCACTTTGAAATATCTAGATGTTTTACATCATCATTTAACTCATACAAAACATAGACAAGATTGGAAGAACAGCTGCTAATCATAAGCTGTTTTCAACAAAACATCACAGATAAATCACCAAAACTATCTGCAGTAATCAGTGATTATAGAGTGACTCTGCAGATGTTTACTTCTTATCTCAGTGCTTAAGCACATCCAATAAGACTGAGACAGCATCTGAAAACTAGCAAGCATGTTACTTAGCTCTCACATTAAGAGCAAACCTTTAAGCTGAAGGCTCAGAGCTACAGCATGTCAGGACCTTGACTATTCCATCAAGTTTTTAAGTTATTCCATGGGAAAAGTAAAAATCAGTAATTCCAACCTGGCTCAAGTTAACTAACCAAATGTGCAAAACAGAAAGGCCTTTACATGAACAGGTGGCCAATCAAAACTACATCATCACAATTACTACAGAAATCTAATGGGAAGAGACACTGAAATCCACACCACATAATATAGATAGCTTGAGTGGAAATTATTTGAAAAACTCAGGCCAGCAGAAAGGTGGTAAATCCATCAACATCAAACAGCTCTGATTTGGGGAAAGAGTAGTGGACAAAAAGGATGGTTTGTGGATAGGTTCAATTTAATAAGGAGGTTAGGGCCTTGTCAAGGGTCAACATTAGTAAAATAAATCACAACATGGTACAAAGTACAAGATACCTTGTACCAGCTGCTGAAAGGTTATCACAAAACATCCTTAACAAGGTATAATTATTAGGACTATTATTAAATTGCAGGAGGACCAAAGAAGCAACTGCTAAAGCAAACAAGACAACCCTGTACCACTTCAACATCAGGGAAGCAAATGGTGACAACAGGTAACAAGATTCAAGGTGAGATCAGATAACTGGGTCACCAGGGGACATTATTCTCATCCAGGATGATGAAAGCATTGCCCTATTCCATCATTTGAAGTTCTGTCAACTTACCCTGAAATTGAACTGGGAAAAGACCGAAAAAGAACAAACTGATGTGGGAGTAAGAAATTCAGGGCTGAATGCAGATTAGGGCCCCTTATCAAACCCTTCTGTGGTTACTTTTGTGATAGCACAACATCTTTTAAGCACTTCCTTGGATAACCCAAAAACAGTGATATCCTTGAGACTCCCAAAATGTGCAATTCACAAAGGACCTGTCTGTGTGTTACACTCAGAGACATTTGGAGACAGTATGTAACCAAATGCAAAGCTCAGCATCAGACTTGAACTATGTCAGTCCTCTAACAGGTTCTGGAAGACCTGAAGTGCAAAGTCAACAAGCTGATTAGTCTGAGCAGATTACGTATTACTTTGACCTGTTACATACATTGCAATATCCTCTGTGAAGAGATCATCTCTCTAGAAATTAATCCATACAGCAGGTGAAGGACATTTAGACATTTCAGAAGGCAGATATCCGGGAGGAAACTGTGCCGTGGATGAGCATGCAATACTGCTACCTCTCCTTTCACCAAATCTTCCCAGTCTACCTCGAGAACAAGCCACGACACAGAACAGTGCCTTACTGCTCCTTTTGTTTCTTCCCTTTTACCACACAGACATGTGAGGAAGGATGACCACACTGGATCCAAGCCTGTAAAGAAGGGATAGGTGGTACATTATTGATTTATGGCTCTTCATATAGTTTTGCAAATATGTTCTGTCAGGATTCAGGATATAGCTGGCTCCAACTAACTGCTCTTACCAGAGATTACAGCAGCAGATGCAGGGACTCTACAGTGGGCAGTGTGCAACTGCTGTGCATCCTTTGTAATACGGCATAACAACACAAACTGAAGTCAGCTGCAGCTGATGTGACTAAAAGTGTATGAGAACTGAATAACTGAAGAGCAGACAATACCCATTTGGACCAACCACCACCAAAAAGCTGTTATCCCATAGAGCAGCCACATACAAAATATTGCTGTGCACTAAATCCGTAGACTATTCCTCCTTGTGCAGCAAAAGATTGTGTTTCAGTAGCAGATCAAAGATGCACCACCACTAGCATTTTAGTTCAGACAAGGAAACATTTTTGAAGCAAATATCCCAGACATTGTCACTTACTATGCTTTGGTTTACATCAGGAGCAGCCACAGAGTGTGCAAACTGAATTCACTTCAGATTAATCTTAAGTGGGAGATAAGTTACCCACCACTAACGAGTAAATGTTCAGTTCCCACCAGATGAAAGGTAATCTGAAGCAACCCCTGTTGTCCCTGAAACATGTGCTGCATGGACACTGGGTCCTCAGCACCAACATTTTCATCTGCAGACACCATGCTGACACACCACTTGACCCATTAATACACATGAAGCATCAGATGCCTTGGCTCCTCATCTGGTGTTTGGATCAGCATTTGAGGCAAAGCTGCAGCTGAATACTCAGTGGCTACAATGCTCAAGAGTACCTGGGATAAAATATAAAACTTGGGATTAAAGGGAGAAGCGTCACCGAACAAGCCTGATTCAGCAATACTGGTTTTCATGATAATAAGCACCATGAAATCCCTAATTTTACTCTTATGTAGTTAAGAGCATTAAACTACAGATACTGTATTAAGGTTATTACTTATTTTACCCACTATAAAGACAGGTGCTGACACTGCATGCTCCCTTTGGTACGTTACTCTGAGCAGCACTCCCAACTGGGAAAAATGAGGGAAAAAACAACAAAACCAACCCAAAAGAAAGACATTCTCCCAACTTCTGTACATTTCCGTGGGGAAGCTTTTATCCTGTTTTGCTAGAACTATAAAGAAAAACATTCTGAAGACACTGGTGACTTTTTAGCATAGGAAGCTGTCCCAGAAATCACTTCCTGTGATTTCTTCCTTCCAAAAGACAGAATCAGGTTCTCGTTCCTCAAACTTTAGGTGACACTTCTCAGATATTTTGTTAATCAGTGATATTTTGGAAAGATTTTTCTTTTTGTGTGATTGAGTGATTTTACTCACTCTCACATATGATTGCTACTACAAGGAAACTATAACAGGTGCATTAAATCTCTAGATGACTCTCTCGCTCTCTCTCTCCCTGTATATACACGCACACACATAAACATTGGCTAGAAAAGTACATTTTGCCAGATAGGAGACTTTAGATAAATGCCACTTTCAGGTCCTGGATCAAGTTCTGAATTTGCATCTCAAATGCAAATCCCACATTGCTCATTGAACTGTGATGGGAAGAAGTATATATGAAGTTGACTTGTAACACATAGTTGCCATACAGAATTTCATTATTTATTTTTTTGTGAAGGCAGCAGATATTGCTATATTGTATCTTTTATGTCAGAGAGGACAAGAAAGAAAAAAAAATAGAAAGGTATTAGATGGAAACCAAGGAGAATCTGCAGTTTAATTTCACAAACCTATCCCCAGTAAGAAAGGGTGCAACTATCACCACACGTACCCCAGGCCGCACCAATTCCAGCCTGCACACTGTACCACACCACCATCCACTCCCAGCAGAAGGCTTTGAGGTTTTTTAGGTAAACTCAGTGAATGATCCAAGGGTGCTTTCACACTGATCTGACTGGCTCCAGTCGCAGTGATGCCTTGCTGTGAGTGCTGCAACTGCTGTATGCAGCAATGACTGTTCAGCATTACTTTTCCTTCTCTAAAGTGCTCTGCCTGGGAGCAAGTCCAAAGTACATACTCTACAGCATTTGTGTACTCTTCCGGCAGAACAGGTGGGAGCAAGGGAAGGACATGTCAAACACCTGCTGTTCCTTTCCTAATTCAAGGCTTCTCTGTCCTTTCAGCTCCATCAGCACAGAGCAACATCTGGATGCAGGACTTAAGGATTTTTCCAGTGAACAAAATCTATTAGCAACGAGTCAAACATTGGGATTTACCGGTCAAACGATGAGCTCTTCCTCTCAGTATAATACTCTACAGTATTTGTGAAGCTTGGGAGTTTTAAAAGGGCAGGAGATTTAGAAAGCCGTCCAGAGTTAAAGCTGATGTTTATTTCTTCTTGGATAAAAATACTTCTACACATCTGAGCATGTCCCAGATCTTACGCTCTGTAAGTATGATGTCTCTAAGATAAAGAATCCTGTATAAATATTCAGCTCATCGAGTTATTTTTTCTGTGAATGAATACATCACAGACCTGATACATAACATCAGGCATACAAATCCAAAGTGCATGAAAGAGAAACATAACTTAGTGAGAGAGAGCCTTGGAAAATTACTGGAGAGAAATTAAGGTGCTCTGTTTCCATATACTGTGATCCTGAAGTATAGTCTGTATACAGATAGATCCCATTCAGTTGCTACTTATGCTGAACAGTCATACAGCAATTCTATGTCTGTAGGTTGTAACAGTGGTGTTTTCCTCCCTACGCACTTAATTTTTGCCTAGAAATAGTGCTGGCTTAAGAACTCCCATTGAACACATTGAACAAACTAATTTCCACCCCAGCTTCTCTTACAGCTCAAGCTGAACATTTGGCTTTGAGTCAGCTGCGTGTCCTGAAATAGTACACAAACCGAGGATGAACAAAGTCATTGAGAATATTCTGGCATCACTTCCTTGCTCACACTGTGACCATATGTAGAGCTTCAAGGGCTTTTTAAAATTGGTATTACCATTGTTAAACAAGTATATCGATGCCTTCACTAGCCTGCGCAGTGCTTTGACCAGCAGAAGGCAACCCTGAACTCTCTCACTAGCCCAGCTCAGACTGTCAGCGACCCGCTTCCTTTCACCCCGGGCATTGGATGCCACAGTATCCACTGAAGGTGACTTAACAGATCAACGTCTACTCCCGTTTTCCTTTACAGCCCCTTTCGGTGGTCCTCAGACAGGTCCAAGCCGACAGACACCTGACAATCTGCGCGCTGCGAACCCCCACGGCAGTCTCCTGCTGTTGTCACAGCAACCCACAACACACTCCACAGACAAAGCGGGAAATAAAGAGAGACAAAGAAATCCTTCCAAACCTTCAGGTTTTTAGTAAATGACACTCAGAAGTGCCAAGCACCAGGAGGTTTCTGCTTCTCATACGCATCATCTATTTTTGTCCTGCACCTCGTGGCCTCGCTGTTAGAGGAAGCGAGAGAGATTGGCTTCATCAAGGACACGGCTCTCTCTCACCTCGGGGGAGGGGAGAGCGCACCTGCGGGGTCAGGGACCGCGCGGAGCGTCGCCAGCCGCGGCACCGGCCCGACCCGGCCCCGCGCCCGCAGCCCGATCGCGCCCGGGCGACGCGGGACCTACCCGGGACGGCGGGATGCCCGGCAGCCAGCAGCCGGGGCGCGCAGCGAGACCGGCCCCCCGGCGGGACATGGGACGGGGGAGCAGCAGCCGCCGCGCCCCTTGCCGCCGCTCCTTAGAGCGGGGGGGCGAGGCCGGGCGCCGGCCCGACTCGGCACGGAGGCAGCATGCCGCCGGCGGTGCTCCGCCCGGCCCGGGGCGCTGACACGGACGCTCGGGCGGCGGCGGCGAGAGCCGCGCGCTGTGACGTCGGCGGCCCCGCGCTCTATTTATAGCGCGGCGATTGGATTTCATTCATGAAACCGGGCCCGCGCGTAAAGGGGCGGCGGCAGTGGCGTGAGCTGCTCCTGCGCCAGCGCCCGCCGTGCCAGCAGCCAGCTGTGCGCCGCGCCCTGCCGCTGCGGAGCTCCGCACGCACCTACAGCCCCAGCGAAGGGAAGGGATGCGCGCACACGTACGCACACGCGGTGCAGAGGTCTTGAAGGCCCCACTGGACGGTCCTCTAAATGAGGTGCACATGACTTCTGTATACGAAACAGATTTAACAGTAAACCATAAAACCTCTTTCTCTGAGCTGACACTTCTGCCCTGGGAGTTTTCTATCTGGTAGAAACAGCCCAAGCCCTGCGCCTGCTAAAAGAGCTCAATTCCAGAGCAGGCTGCCTGCCACAAAAACTGCTCACACTCTTTACCGCTTGATGTCAATAAAATGCAATTAACTCTTCAGCACAGGGAAGGGAACAGGCACAACGGCTGTGGCTGAGGGAACTCTTCTGACACAGCTGTGACTCAAAAAGAAATTGTTCTCTTACAGCAGGCCAGACTCACAGCCTGCCAGCAATAACAAAGTCATGTTTTGGAAAACATGTTATAAAGTTGTTTAAAGAGCACCTCCTCCAAACAACGGTGACCGGTACCAAGAACACACTAACGATATCCAACTGCATTTTGCTTACAGTCAACCACTTTAAAAATGCCCAGAAGCCAAACTCACATTAGCCGGGTCAGACCGCAACACTTTTCAGTTGAGCGCAGCTACGTCAAGAAAAATTACAGTTTGCACTTCACCAGAGGCAATTAAGTACAGGAGAACAATTCCTGTCATTGCAAATATTAAGCATGACTTTTTTTTCCTTCTTCTTTTTTTTTTTTTTTTTTAAAGTTTCATGCTCTGCATACAGAAAAGACATTGAGGTGCTGGAGCAGGTCCAAAGAAGGGCAACAAGGCTTGTGAAAAGCTTAGAGAATATGGCCTCTGAGGAGAGACTGAAGGATCTGGGGCTGTTCAGTCTGGGGAATAGGAGGCCAAGGGGAGACCTTATTGCTCTCTGCCAATATCTGAAAGGTGCTTACAGCGAGAGCGGGGTTGGTCTCTTATCATTGGTGACAGGATGAGGGAAAATAGCCTCAAGTTGTACCAGGGTAAGTTTAGGTTGGATATCAGGAAAAACTTCTTTACAGATAGGGATGTTAGGCACTGCAATAGGTTCCCCAGGGAAGTTGTTGAGTCACCATCCCTGGATGTGTTTAAAAACTATTTGGATGTGGTGCTCAGGGACATGGCTTAGCAGAGGGCTGTTAGAGCTAGGGTAGTATGTTTGGGTTGTGGTTGGACTCAATGATCTTTAAGGTCTCTTCCAACCCGAGCGATTCTATGATTCTATGAGCAACTTTTTCTCTACTGATGTTCTTTAAAACTTTTCATTCTATGTAAGAACAAAAACCTCTGTGTGTTCGCTCACTTCCAGGACACAGCATTCCAGGAAACAATAAGGTCCAGGTTCATCCCACTTAACTTTGCCTGCTGGGCAAAGCAGGGCGATTGTATAATCAGGAGAAATAATGTATAATTGAGAAGTATATTCAAAGTATAATAAATGTATAATCAAAGAATGGAAATGAAACAAACAAGAGAGTTATGCACAGTGAGGATAAGAGAAAATAGATGAAATGCTTACCCGTATAGAGGGCTCACTCAGAAGACTCCAGAGGAGTGGATCTCTAGAGGAAAGACCCTTCCCCACTGGCAGTCAGCACTTAAATGGGTCTAGGAGAGGTGGAGCCTGGCTCCACCCCTTCCTGCAGCACAGGTGAATTGCTTTCACCTGTGCTTCCAGGGCTGACACATTGCTCGCCTCAGGTGACTAATCAGAGGTTCAGGCTGTGATTCAGCAGTTCCCATGCAGCGATAAAAAGTGGCTAGGTGATACAGTGGGTATTAATCTTGCTCTTTTGGTATGGTAAACCTTAATTCTCTCTGGTCGCTTTTGTTTTACAGTCCAAACACTTATTGAAGACAAACCACAAAGTTATAACCCATGTCCCTATTAGAGACACCTGCTGTACCACTACTGCAGAGAGAATGTCATTGTGTTTCTAACAGGTAAGTTAGTGTTACCTGGGAGAAAACTGCTGCAAAGCAACCAGACTTGTTCTGATAATGACTCAAGAAGCATCCAGACTGCAATAAAAATAACATTGCCACTTGCAAGCGTCACACAGAGTTGTCCTATAGGCATAAAGGAAGAGGGAGAAAGTGTTAGTTTTAGTGCACAACAGCAAAAATAACAGAATCCAGCAATGATGGACATTAGTTAGGTGGTTAAAAAGGGGTGGGAAGAAATAGGGGTTTGCATCTGATGGGCTCAAAGAAAGGTCTGAAGTTTCCTTTTTTTTTTTTTTTTTTTTAACTCTCATCGAAGGATATCCAAAGCTTGAAGGCTTCTGCAGCTGTGAAAATAGCTGCAAGCTACTAAGGAGTTTCCACTTTAATGACCATCTAAAGCAACTTTTGCCATTGGGTACCTTCCCATCCCAAGTGTATGACTTCTTATAGAATTCAGATTACATCTTCTCCAACGAAGTATAAAATAAAAGCCCAGGACATGCCTTACAATCCTAACATCACAATCATCAATATTTACATTTTTCAAAGCATTTAAATGAACAGTGGAGTACTGACCATAAACTTGAGTGATGTACCTTCAGAAGTGGCTGGAATGCATCTCTAATAGAGAGCACAGCAACTGGCAGTTTCTAAGTTTTGATACAGGAAAGGATAGTAATAAACTCTAAGTGTTCCCCCTGAGTTAGCATAAGCATTAAAAATGTACGAGTGTTAAAGCTTTACTCGATTAGATGTGTAAGCATTCCAGGTAGCCAGCTTGGATTTTTCTTTTTTGACTGTTTTCAGGGGATGGATAATAGCAAGAGGGAGAAGGAAATAAACTCCATTTCTACAAGCAATCCCAAAGGACGTGGCACTGGACCATCGCTAGCATTTAACTAGAGTCTGGACTGCCAAGTCCATGCAGCTCTCCAAAACGTGATTATGTGCTGCCAAGTGTGTCCCATCACTGCATCTCCATTATGCGCCGTTAACACCAGCACAAAACTTAGAGAATAACTGCATAAAAAAAGAAAGAATAAAAAACTGCATTCACACCCATAGAGAATTCTACTTAAAACTACTTTAGCTTTACTAAATCACGAAATATATTTGGAAGTGAAAATGTAAGGGTACATTCCTGTATGTTCCAACATATTATGCATTACTCTGGGGCTAAATTTACCTTTTGTTTGTTGAGAATGTATTTCTCAAATGATTAAAAGCATCATGAGAGAACATTAGCTGTGCATAAACCATAAATGAAGTTAGAAACAACTTTTCTGCTCCTGGCGCTGGTAATCTGGTTTATCTTCAGAGGCTCCTCCAACATGTATTGTTAGGAGAATTCCTTAGAGAACTTTCTACCAACTCAGAACAGCTCATCAAGGTTTTCATCCAGAACAACTGAAACGACTTCCCCTATTTTTGACAGTAACATCCAAGCACAATGACAGTTTCCTAAAACAAGTTACACAAGCTTACAGTCAGCATAAACAGCTACAGGACTTGACTCTGCTCCCAGGTAACCACGATAAGACAAGAGTGAATAGCCTTGTGTTGTACCAGAGGAGATTCAAGATAGATATTAGGAAAAATTTCTTCTCTGAAAGAGTGATCAGACATTGGCATAGACTGCTCAGAGAGGTGGTGAAGTCATCGTCTCTGGAAATGTTTAAGGAAAGGGATGATGTGGCACTTTGAGACACGGCTTAGTGGGCAGCACTGCTGGTAGGTGGACAGTTGGACTGGATGATCTTAGAGGTCTTTTTCAACCTGAATGATTCTGTGATTCTAAAGCAGATCTGACATCATACAGGCAGCCTGAGGCAGTGCAAGAATCAAAGTCAATAGCATAGGATAAACTGTCGTTCTCCCTCCTTTATTCCTGAATGAAGGGGCTCTTAGCATTAGAAAAGCTCTTAAGAGCATATTGAGATTAAAAAGCCATTAGCCAAAATAAATATTAATTTTACAATGAATTCAGTAAAACAAAGTAGGTTAAATTATCCTGTATGGATACAGACCGTACATTGCATCTTGTAGTCCCACAGGGACAGAAGGTACAAACTTTGAAACCTGCCTTCAGTAATAATACAGAACATGAATGAATGATGTACAACCAAAATAAGAAGACATGGTGCATCAATTACAGTGGGAGGATGGCAAAGTCTGCATGTGAGACACGTAGTCTCAGCCAACTGGCAGCACGTGAATTAAAATACCAGAATTACCAACACTGAAGTCTGCACTTCCCCTACAATTAGGCTTAGAGGTTTTAATTATGTGGCTATATCAAAATCACTTCTAACTACATTTGTAATGGATTGGTACATACTCCATTAGATTTTACCCATAAAAAATTCATAAAGAGAAAAAAATACTTTGGAAAAACTACATAAATGCGTATTAAAATAAAATCAAAATTGAACTAAAGTTCAAGTCATTTCCTGTCTTTTTTTCTTTTTTTTTTTTTTTTAATTAATGGGTTTGCATTCAGAACTATACAATTCCCATGCCAAATGCATATGCATTCACAACTGGCCTTCTTTTCAAAACTACTACATATTGTTTGCAGTCCTTTAGCAATGTGATTTTTTTTTATCTAATAAGGACAGAATTCAAGAGTTTGAAATAAGGTGGTTCTATGTAGTGATCTCAACATCTGTTCTCAGCCAATTGTGGTATAAAGTAAATCAAATAGGTCAGCTGCATCCCTTTGCATAGTATCGCCCAATTCTGCCATAGTTCTCAGAGATGGAGATGTAATGCATGCAATTGTATATTCATTGTATGCATTACAGACACTTGCATTTATTTTTTTCCAGTTATTCACTGAATGCTGAACACAGCGCAAGACCTTTATTCCTTTAGAAGCCTGTCATGCATGAGAATTTATTGAGACATTCTACAAATGAGATACAGCAACAATTGTTCGCTGTGTGAATAGTATTTCTACACTCTTTTTCCCTAAAGGAGAAAGATAAAATGCTTAATATATGCATATATTTTACATAGTCCTTTTGCTGTGGAGCTTTGAGAGGAGTCTACTTGTTTCCCAATAGCCCTTTGTTAGATACCTGAAGGTACTAAGTACAGCCTCTCTAAGCCTTCTCTTCTTCCCCAGATAAACATAGCTCCTTCGGTCTCTCCCTGTACATCTTGCTTTTCAGGCCCCTAGAAACTTTACTTCAGCTGCAGCTTCACAAGTGCCTGAGATGAAGGGAATAACCACTTCACTGACCTCCTTGCTATGCTCTTCCCAGCACAGCCCAGAACGTGGCTAAGTCCTAATTTCTGGAAGAGTGCTCCGCTGACTCAGATAGGCGTCAGTTCTGCTGTCAGAGTCCCATAAAACCTTGCAAAATTCTATTACTGCCTTTAATACTGCTTTGTTCTGCACAGGCCGCATAGTCTGGTCTTTAAAAGGGCTGGATTCATGTGAGTCGTCCCAATTTGCAAAGTTAAGCCTACGAAGATAGAATTAAGCAAAATAAAATTTCATCTTAATAAGGACAACAAGAGGAACAGCTGAATGCTTATGTAATAGTCTCCCAAGGGAAGAAGTGGAAGAGTTATGGCCTGCTGAATTCACAACCCAGAGAGGACAAGGCAATATTAAGAATTTGTTGCATAGCTCAATTTTTGTATGAAATAGGGGATTATTTTTTTAAAGGTAAAACATTTGCAACGGCTTGCTTTGGTTACATTCCCTGCTTCTAGATCCTCAGAATTACAACATTAATAAGAAAGATTTAATCAGCTTATGTACTGTTCCAGGGAAAACTAAATGGGAAAAAATGACTATTAGGAGGATTTCTTCCACAAGGAAAGAAAATTAGAAATGTGGTTATGCTGAGGTATAATAAGACCTTACCAACTACCCAGAGCATGCCAGCTTTATCAACTATTTCCAGTATTTACGGGATTTCCTGAAGTAGAGGAGACTCGTTTTTGAAATCAACGGTTTGCTCCCTGTGACAGTGCTGGAGCACACAGCAGAAATGCTAACTCACAGCCTGAACCAGCGATGGAGCACCTTGTGGGAAGGCAGAGCCAACCCAGGGGAGCTCAGATGCATACAATATGCCCGAGTGACTGGCCAGAACCCTGGCTCCACCACTTCTCAGACCTCATTTATGGGTTGGCAGTGGAAGCAAGGGTATCTTCCTGGAGATCCCTACCCACCTGAGGCCTTCTAAAGGTAAGCAGACCCATTCCATTTTTTCCTAGGCCTGTGGCTAATGCTTTTGAACAAGTCCTCACTTGCTACAGCGTAAGACCTTGCTGTTGTGCTGTTATTGCTGCATTTTCCACCACGTTACAGCAGTGTTATAAAATATAATGCTTACTAGCAAATCAAATGCTAATGCATCAGTGGAAGTTTGACTAAGACAAGAATTGTCAAATCTTGGCAACTTTGTCTGTAAGTGCTGCCTTTGTTCACAAAGTAGGAACATGTCAAAAACACATCTTCAGTCCAGAAAAACTCCTTATTGCCACTTCATAGGAAAACATTCACGTGTATATGAAAGGCTAACCCCAGGAGAAAATCCTCACTTGAAGAAATTCTTTCATGTCTGCACTATGTTATCCATTTATCTCACCTGTAAAGCTAATCTCTGCATAAATGTTACAGATGTCTTGAAACCTTTCTGCCATACAGTCAGATGTTAATGGAACAGCAAGAACTTCTTTGGGGAACGAAATGAGAGTCACAGCAAACAATCAGCTGGGGGAAATTTTCTGTCTAACCTTCTGGCTGGATGTTGGTTTCAGTCCCTTCTCTACACAGATCAGTCAAAATGCACTTCTGAGTACTGAGTTTTAAACAGTGAGTGATATCTGGGAACTAAAATGCTCTCAATGGCAAATGCTGCCTTTGCTTCTCCCTCTATGTCTGGCTTTTAAAGCTCGATAGCCCAGATCAAAATAGATCTTCTCTCACACTCTAAAGCATTATAAATGTACTGCCTTTTGGGGCATGCAAAAGTCACCTAACATATTAAAAGCCTAGTAGTTTTATAAGTAGAAGGATACAAAATGCAGATTTTAAAAGCTGAAACATTGCTCAAAGACTACCTCTTCTACAGGAACCATATAAATAGAAAACTCTGTACCTACACGCAATTGCTGCTCCAAGTTCTTTATACTATAAAGAGATCACGCAGACAAATTTTGAACAAAGATATCTAGTTACAGGGATGGGAAAGCGTAGGTCAGAGGTGGAGAAGAAGAGAACGGAATTGTATTTTATCATCTTTTCACAATAGTCAAATTGTATAACAGTATAGGTCTCTGAATCACTGCTTATGTATGACACCAGCATCCAAAGCCATATTCTGTTCTTTCCAGGCTGGAAAACAGAAGAGATGGATTAAGTAGTAGAATCAAGGGCAGCTTAATTTCACCACCATTAATCTTTGAAACAGCCTTGTTAAATATGATTTACCCTTACATCTCTGTGCTATAGGTTAACTATATTTATCCTACTGAAAGCAATGAGTAAAACTTTCCAGGTGACTCCTGTGAGGTTCAATTTAGGTGGTACCTGTAGAATTAGTTGCAAAATGCAGGTCCTAGAATGAAGACATCAAGTAGCTAAAACAAAACAGTGCTGAATGAAGCACCTATCACTCTGCTGGTTTTTCACTAGGCTGTTCAAAGAATGTAATGCTTTTGGTTAGGTTTTGGTTTGGGTTTTTTTTCCTAAGGATGATTGTAAAATTCTTCATTATTTTGACTAGTGTCATTCTGCACATGGCTTTAATAATTTAAGATCCAAATTCATTGTTTCTTTCTCTACATCTTCTGCTTCAGAAACACAGGTTATTTTTAAAGAGAAAACTTTGCCAGGAATGTAAAACCTTTTGTCTCTTACAGCTACGTGAATCAGTTTATTAATTATAATTACCTGATTTAGTTACACTAGGCACAGATTCTGACATAAAGACTGCATTTCCGCAAAACAAACTTAAATGCAGTGGACAAGCCTGGATTATGTCAACACAAGGTTTACACTGTCCAAACAGCACTCATCTGTTCCAGTGGTTTACTTCAATATGCCCAAACAAATCTCACTGCTGCAGTTTTTGCTTCCCTAATGAGTCAAGGCCTCACATCACATGCAGAAAGTTCACTGGGGTTGCTCTGGGCTGACATTTTTTTCTCCCTTTGAAACATTTTATATAAGTTTTAAGAAAATAGCACAGCTGAAGGATATCAGTAACTCCAAGATTCGCAGAGAAATGCACTGAAGAGATCTGCTTTTGTATCTTCAGGAAAAAGCCTCAGAAGCAGTAAATGATGATTTGCATGCTTCACTGTGGGCTGTCTAAGGGGTCCATCCCAAACTGTTTTCACCAGGAATCCTTAGCAGAATTTTCTTCTTCTTTACTGACTAAAAGCCACCACTTGTGAAAGCACACCCTGGTTATACATGGTTGCAATTTTTACAGTGTGTGTGGAATACACAACCTCCAGGAGCTGTCAAACAGTCACCCGCACACATCTGAAAAATGGGTTTAGGAAAAGAAGGACTGGGAGGATTCAAATCACTACATATACTATGTGATTTGCAAAATACGAAGAAAAGGCCATCATTTTCCAATTATGCATATGCAAACAGATAACTATTGTATTTAAATATGCCAGTATCAGAATTTAATACAGCACAAATAAAAACTGACCAGAACAGCCAGCATTACTTTTAAATTTAATCCAGCACGTGGGTAGCTCTAATGAAGTCAAAAGTGCTTCACTGCCTTGAAATTTATTGCGTGCTCATTTCTTGGGAGTTATGTTAACCAGACATCTTGAACTCTGTAATAGATATATTTTTCTTTTTAAATAAGGCAGCAAGGCACGTGAATTTTTATTTTTAACGAACATTTTATACTATTTTCTGAGTTAGGATGAATTCTTTATCTGAGTAAGGGTGTAAGAAAAGAATTACGGAGCTAGTAATCTTATGTGTGCCCACACCTGCTGGCTAAAGTGCTACAGCAGAGTGCAGTTCATAGCATTTTAGAAGCTGCAAGTGAATGCCTCCCTCAGCTTGTCTCCAAAATCTTTAGTCAGGAAAAAATATGAATTAACTTTCGAAGTTTCTGTTACAGGAGATGACAATTTTAAATTGTAATGATGGAGAACTATTTATTACACTAATAACAAAATACTTATTCTTCATGCGAGGTGTCTAGCTGAAATTCAAAACAACAGTAAAAAATATATTACTACTCTAAGATGAATGTTGCCACTTCTCTCATTAAGGAATTACCAGCAGGAAGCTCTGTCACAAACGCACAAGGAAAGGAGGATTAAAAGAATCAGATTCAAACTTGAAGAAATTCTAACAGAACCAGTTGCATGGCCCCAAGTAAAGCCTGTCCCACAATTTCCCTTAGAGTTGGAAATGATCTTTAGAAATATTCCTCCTCATTTAGCAACCAAGAATCCACAGATAACTTTAAGCACGCATGAATAGCAAAAAACACGCAATCTGAAAGCAAGCCACTTTTATGAAGCATTAAGCAATAGCTGTAAATGATGAACTAAAACATGCGCACAGTCATAATACACATCTGTCTCAGGTCTAAATAGTACTATTGCTCAGAACAATTACTGCAATATTTGCTCATTTATAAGCCCCGGTCATCTCGTCACTGATAAAGCAGTGAAAACAAGTAACTAAAACCCAAGTACTGCTTTCATGCTCAGTATGTTTTTATTGCTGGTAACCTTCATCTTGAGAGTGCAAATGCCTTGCTTCTGAGAGTGGGAGACACGGGTACTTCCAGTTGGCAACTGGATGTTCTGGGGTAACAATGTTGTTTATAAACATGTATCACAACTTGGATTTCTTGTGCTGAGTACCTTGTTGTTTAAGTGCCCTGGATTAATGGATGTTTCAGTACTGCAGCATTTCTATCTTGGTTTCCCACCCAAAAATAACAGACAATTGTTTCCTGGTTCTGCACAGGAGCTGTGAGAATCAGTTGTTCCTCTTTGTGAAAGCTCAGAAATCAGAAATGTGCAGAGTACAGGATTTCACAGTCTGATAAATACTGCTAGAGACTGTAAATTCAATTCTCAGGACTAAGAGCTACAAACACAGCAACACTGCCCCTTCCCCCTACACACCAGCCAAAACCACACAGCAGTTCCCTCATGTTCACATTCTCTAGTCACAAGCATTAGCTAGTTTGGGAAGTAGTTCAAGTAATTTTAGGATTTAAAATTACCTCATCTACATTTAGTTCTACTGCAGGTTACAGTTTCATACATACATACACCTCTCTGTTGGTTTTGCGCAGTCCAGAACCTGGTTTTTATCAACCTGAATTGGCACCTAAATTAAATTGCTGGAGTCTGCATTCTTGTGCGCAGTAACACATACACACCATTATTTCACTGACTGGAAAAAGTCATCTCTGGGACAGCAGTAGCTTCTTTAACCAGAGAGCTGAATTTACTACTAGCACTCTTCTAATTCCTCAAGAAGCCCACAGGCAAATAAGTTGTGACTGGGATATTAAGGAGGAAATAGTTCTGCACATACACGTCTTCCATAGACGTAGCTTTTTTCTGAATCACATATGAGATACATGAGCCCATTTCTGTACACACTTGCAAACCAAGTTCTCTTCAGGAACTGGGAAATGCAACTTGCTCTACACTCATTCCCAGTATCAATACTGGAGTTCCTGGATAAGCCACTTTGCACTAATGCATACATCCATGATGCTGAAATCGCTCTCATTGTGTATTAAATAATTAATAGCATCACAACTTGCATTCACATAATATTATACACTGGCTTTCAGGAACTGCACCACCTATGATTCTATTTTTGTTCACAAAATGTCTGTTATTGATGGTGTGCTGGAGAGGGCTCATCAAATTACTAATGCAACTATTAAAGCTATCAAATTACTAATTTTGAGGGATCAATTCAAAGCGCATTAAGATAAGCAGAAAGTAAACAAGGACATGTCTCTTCCCTTCAGTGACTCTCTTAACAGGTTTGGAATGCTGAACTCTGTTCTCCCTGACAATATTAACCCCTTGTTTGGATGACCCTCACTGACCAATACACTTAAGTAGCTATTTTGGGGGCTCAGTAAATGTTCTGTTTTGTAGTTTGGAATTGCAGGGGTGGATGGAGCGGGTGTGGGAGGGGAAGATGAGAAAGAGCACTGGGTTTGCATTTATTTTGAGAGACCGGGGGAGAGACTGCTTCCTGATAATGTGCTTATTTTTGTTCACATTGTCACTATGTTTTCCCATGAACAAATATTTATACTTGAGAGGAAGTGTTTCAGAAACACATATCTGGATAAGTAAAGCATTCACTTCCTTTTCCTTTATTATGAGAAAGCAATTTGGTTACATGAGAAAGTAAACAGATTAACTAGGGATGCCTGGGAGGGGGGGGAAGGGATAATTCTTGCAGGGAATCCATTCTCAAAAGTAGTTGCAGAACTTCACTGTGTTAGACAATCTTTAGAAGCTTCATATGTGACTACAAGAAATGAATACGTCTGAGATATATTGTTGCCTTCATTCGGGGAAAAAAAATAAAATCACATTCATATTTTGCAATCTTTTCTTAATTAAATTATTTTCCTTTCAATAAATTTTAGAAGCATGTTATGCTCCTATCTGCATCGTTATAATGTACGTTAAGTACATATGGCAAAATATAAATGTATTTTGTATTGTTTTTGAATATACAATAATTTTTGAATATATAGTAATTTTTAATTCACTAGCCTTTTTAGTCTGAATTTCATTGACTACTGGCAAATTTGAGCAGGAAGTTGGACTATATCATTTTCTGAGGTTCCTTTACAACCTGAATTTTCCTGTGATCCTAATTAAGTTCAGGGGATGTATTTGTTGGGGTTTTTTTTGTTTGTTTTTCACTTATTCTTCCTTAAGAAACAGCAGAGATCTAGCTCAGTACAGAAGCAGCTGGGTATGTGATTTGGCAAAAGCAGTTAATATGTGCCTGTAATTCAAGCTACTAACAGCCCAAGCTATATCCAGACTGCAAAGGCCAGAAAGGAGGGATGCCTGATTGGATTAAGAAATAAAAGGAAATAGAAGCGAGAAACTTTCTTCACCCTAGGATTTCATTCATTTACTCTGTCTACAGTTGCTCTAAGTATTCATTCTTCAAAATTTGACTTAGCAGCTTCTATTTCTCTGATGCTTCATTGAAAAACTGGGGCCAAATGCTACTAGGTGTAGAAGCCAGCTATTGCACCAAGTCTGGAACAACACAGATCCCCTATCCTTTTGTTTTTATCTGGTGGAATAGCCACATGAAGTTGAGTAATCCTGTAAGCGAAAAGATTACTTTTAGGACTCTCAGTTATTACTTCCAGTGCAAAGCTCTCAAAGTTATAGGTGCTATAACTTGAAAACACATGGAAAAAATCAGTTGGACAGAACAACAGTGGCAACAACAATACAATGCAAAGGAAATAAGTTTTTCTTTCATTTCTCTTTAAGAATACTTACCTCACTGGAGAAAATAATATTCATATCCATTTTTAACTGCTTGATTAGGATCAGAATTCCATTAAAGATATTTCACGTCTTTTACCATGGCTTTCCTGAAGGGAAAAGTAGAGGGGGGGAAAAAAAAGACCATAAACCTTACAATTTTCAACCTAAAGTTGTAAAAAAAATAAAATAACCGAAGACATCATATTTATCATATTTTATATTGTAAAGCAACACTGCTTAGTCAAAACAGTCTGTCAAAGTTTCAAACATAAGTAAACTTCACTAGAACACAAACTTTTCACTCCAATGCACTGGAAAAATCCTGGGTACACATGAGATTTTGAGCATACCTGGCAATTGACACATCTCTCTTTTTTTTTTAAAAAAAAAGCTTGTTTTTCAGTAGTTGTCTTCCAGATGTGGATATAAAAAGCACTCTATGCATTACAACCAATCAGTGCTGCATCAGGAATTTGTCAACTAGTTACTCACAAGTCAGCTAACAGACCAACCATCACCTTATTACCACCTTCCACAAGGCAACAAGATTGACTTAAAATATGAAGTTGTTGTCTGATATTTTTTGGTATCACTTCCACCTTTAGTCCCAAAGGAAATTAATTACAGAAGTGTTACTTTGGGTGGTAAATTATTGCGGTGATGTTCTCAGCAGTGTTGAGGTTTTCCAAGAACCTAAGGTAGGAGCAATATGGATTTTACCCCTGATGCTGTCCTGAAAGCAAAGCTCAAAGGGCTAATCATCTTTAGAGGTTCCATACTAGTTTGAAAAGAAGTAAAATGCAGATTCTTCAGCTGAAGAGGCCTGGTCAGATTTCCTAGGCACTTCCCTCCTTATGTGAATAAACAGAGTTGAATTTAGGGCTAAAATCAGCTTCCCACAGAAATTCCTATCTTCAGTAGATACTACCATGCACAAGACAATGGTGGGGAGCAAGCACAGAAAATGAGGTATCACCTGATTCCATCTTGTGAAACAGGCAATACACTTACACTAGAATTAAGGGCACAATCTTTATGTCATATCCTTCCAAAAGGATACTACTTATGCCATAGAAGGAGCATCTTTGCTAGTCAGCCTTAAGTATTTCAGTTGCCAAGACCACATTACCCTTCCTTAGCTGCTCTTTCACACAGCTACGATTGTAAAGAATCTTCTCTGCATGTTATCTGCTGTCTTCACCCTGACTTCCATGAGGACGGGCCCAAACAGCCTCCACATATCAACCCTAGCAATCACAGCCTCACCCCACAATGCAACAAACCCCACATAATGAACAAAGTAGAGACATTAGCACACATGGGAGTCTCAAACTGTTCAAACACCTATTCACGTGATGCTGAGACATTCATAACTTTTGTTTCCTCATTACTGATACCAGATTCTAAGTTAGTTCCATCTTTTTTCCCCTCTCTCTCTCAAAAAAAAAAAAAAAGATTTGATACATCTGATCATAAACTCACAGCTCCCTCTCTTTACTTTTCACTGAGATCTCAGGGATTTCAATCAGCATTTCTCTGCTTTGCCCTCACTAAAATCCACAGATACTGGCTCCACTGACAGATTAAGAACTTCCTCACTTTCAAGCAGACATGCAAAGCCTTTCCGCTAGCTCCATTCATAATTTTTCTCCAGAAGTCATTAATTATTTACACTGCTGTCCTGTTAAAGGCCACAGTGAGACTCTCCAGCTTACTGGGAGATTTTTTAATTGTGTATAAACAGGCAGAATGTAGTTAAACTGATTTTCATCATTACTATGGAAAAGCTTAAAAGTTCCAGTTCACTTAAAAAAAAGGAAGAAATGATTCCTTCCCTCCTCTCGCCCCTCAATCTTACTTCTACTTTCTGGTTTTGAAGGTAGTCGAGACCATAAAAGAAAGGTTCTCCTAATTAGCACTGTGCTTCCTAGTTACAAGTCTAACCTAGCAAAGATCTTTGTTACAGTGGTAGTGGGGGCAGATCATCTCAGAAATAGAGCAGCTAAATCACGCCTGTAACTTCCTTATCTGAGTCTTACGGAGCTCACAGCTGAAGAGATCTGTCTTGAAGCATCTCTTACCCTGCACTTCTGTACTACAGAGCATCTATTCTGACCACAGCAGCACAGTTCCTTCCCTCCCTGATGTGCTCCTCACTCAGGCAGGAAACAGGCTGTCACCTGGAGTGATGCTCACACACAATACACAGGTGTTGCAGGAGCACTATGTTGCTGTCTGCAGGACATGCAGTACAGACATAAACTGAAGGAAAATAAAGCCAGCTGGAACAAGCAGTAATTCAGCGAGGGATGTACTTTTATAGCCTAATTATCTAAGGTGGTGAATTTTTGTTGAACTGTCAAGAAGCAGAGGAGGCTGCTGCACAGGGCTGGCAGGCAATACAGACACAGCACAAGCCAGGCCCAGCAGGAACACACATGAGACCATGTGGAATGCTGGGCAGATGGATCCTCAGGGCCAGTGCCTCTTCTGCTGCAGAGGAGTCATTTCCCTAATGACATAGGAGAAAACTTAAGGATACTTCAGTCAAATTTAGTCCTTGAATGCTCCCAGCTGCACCTTTGCGTTGTTCAGTAGCCTATGCTGGTACCACCTTTTTTTCTTCTCCAATTTTTATTTTTAAAAAGATTATTAACAAACAGTACTGCAGAACTTTATCCTCACAAACTACATAAAAGCTTTTTTTTTTTTTTTCCCACTTCTACCTATTTACTTCATGTTTCTATAACACCAAATATTTTCAGAACATCTGCCTGAAATCTCTTCACCAAGCTTCAAGGCATTATGTGGAAAAAAAATGCTTTTAAATACGGTGTTTCTACTCTTATGTACTTCAAACTTTTGCCTTTAAATTTGCCAGTACGGAGAAAGCTCACATAAAACTAAGAGCAGAAGCTCTTAGCTCAGCTTGCTGTTACGATCTCTGCTATGACACACCTCACTTACTGTACATTACACAGTTGAACAGACATTAGAAATCTTACTTCCCATTGATACCTACGTCAACATTTCCACTGAACACGTATTCAAGCCTTTAACGCTCCAGAACCCCGGTACAATGTGAGTGTTTCACCTTTCCTTTCACCACCAGCTTTCACAAATATGCCTTTACTCGAGGTCTCCTCTGAGATGAAGATTTAGATCACGTGTGATTTAAATACTTCATTCGGCAGTCGGGCTCTAAAAGAAAGTGGGGTAGCACCAGTGCCATTAACGCACACCACGAGCAGCGCTCACGGTGACCCGGACAAATAAGCATTCAGCAAAAGCAGACGCGCTGAAGCTCCAATTTCCTGCACTCCCCACCTGGGGAAAGCGTCGCCCTCTTCTCACTCCCCTTCCGAGAGCTGCAGGATCGCCGGGCGAGGCGCAGCCCAGCGGCCCCCCCTCCTGCCGCTCCTCCCTGGGCCGACCCGCGCAACTCTGCCTACGGGTCCGCTTCCCCACAACGTGTTTGCACTCCGCGCCCGTATCTCAAGCGTTGTTCGTGTAACGCACAGATCCATTAATCGCTTAAGATTCAACAGGAACCCAGGGCCGGGAACATTCCCGTTTTTGCTCAGGCGACAGACGCTACTTCACCGGTACGCCGGCTCCACTCACCTCCGTGCGCGCTCCGTTAGCTCACCAAATGGCTTTTCGAACAAAGCCCGTTCACGAAGAGAATCCGCGTGAGAACAAACTCGAGCTTTCGCAGTAAACTCGCCCGATCAGTGAGCAGAAAGAAAAACGCCAACACGTTTTAACTTTGCCCGCCGAGCTCCCAAAGCGGGGCAGGCAGCCAGAGCGAAGCCCGCCTCGCCGACACGTGCAAGTCGTACCGCACGCGCCACGAGCCGCCGCAGCGCGGCACCGGCAGCGCGCTCAGCCAGAGGAAGAACGCAGAACGCACAGCAGCATTCAGCAGCCCGGCGCGGCCGGACAGGTGCCGCTCCCCCCGGGCGCCGCCCCCGCCGCCGGGCAGCCGCTCCTTCCTTTCCCCGCGGCGGTTCCCGCCTCGTCCCCGAGCTCCCGTCCGACCTCCCCCGAACCCGCCGGAGGAGCCGCACGGGCCCGCGCGTCTCACCTGAGCGGGAAGCGCGAGGAGAAGTGACGGCCGCCGCCCCCCGCAGCGCAGCGCGCGGCGCGGCACGGCCCGCCCTGCCCGGCCCGGCGCCGCGGGCGGCCCAACCGACCGGCCAGCCTCCTGGGGCGGGCTGCGCCGAGCCGTCACGTGAGCGCGCTCGAGCACGCGGGGCCGTTACGGACCTTACGGCCGTTGCGGCGCGCGGTGCTTCGCGCCCCGCCGCCCCGAGCGGCCGTCACGCAGCCCTGTTCATCCCTCGGTGCAGGGCAGCGTCTCGCCTCCTTCCTGCCTCGCTTCCAGCTAGGGGAAATCCTGACCCGAGCCACGCGTGATAGTCACGCTGAATCCCGGCTGAAGACCAGTTATACGTCTGTTTTCCTGCTTTTTCCTCTGAGCATCCGATTCCTGATCCGTGCTGCGCTGACGGAGCTCGTTAAAGAGAGCAGCGCAGGCAGGCCATAGGTAACCCAGCAGTTACGTACCCTGGTGTACGTGCAGGGTTGTAGCGCGCATCAAGAACAAAACTCTGGTCTAAAAGCAACCTTCTCCACTCGCTTGATGTCGGCGGTCAGCCCTGGATGTGTGTGCGGTTCGGGGGCAGTTTGGAGGAGCAGAGCGCTGAGCCCTGCTGCAGCTGCGGGAGCTTCACCTGCTGCAGAGACACCGCTGTTGGTTTGGAGAGTTACTGACAGCACGGCTCAGCTGGCTGAGGAAAACCTGGTACGGGGCCCGGAGACAACTCAAGCTAGCAGTACGATGGAGATGCATGCCAAATTTGCTGTCACATTGCTCTTCCATTTGAATGGCGGAAGTGAGCCATGGTTCTGGTTAGAACTAAAGAATCTAGCCCCCAAACCATGTAAATGAGAGCAAAAGTTGAGTTAGTGAATTCGCTCTGCTTTTGATGCTTTCTATTTCATGTGCTTTCCCGTGGAGTTACGAAGGCCGGGAGGGCTGTACCTGCTGTATAAGTGTCATACATGCTGTGTCAATATGCTACACTGCAGCAGGGTACGTTGGCCTGTATGGAGCTGCAGGCAGCCTTGGCTAGTCTGCCTGCAACACATATATCATTGCCTTAGGGTACTGGCAAGCACCAGCATACACAGTGCTTCAACTGTGAGAAGAATGTAGGAGGATAATCATAGGATTCTAGGAACTGGGTCTTGAAAATAAATGACAGTCACCACTGTAAGCCCCTACACTACAGGGACAGAAAGAAAAGATGTTAGTAAGTTATCTGTATTTTAAGATTTTGTATAAATCATGAAAGCAAATGACGTTTGTTGGATTTGTGGTATCATGGGAAAAGATAGGTTGCTGGGACAGAGTTACTGTCTAGACTGGAAGGATTCTTTTGCTTGATAAGATTTTTTTCAGAGTTCTGGTAGCCCATATTCCGAAACCCAGTAAGCAATCTTCTGCTGTGCTTCCACAGCCACCTGAGCGCAGAAGTGAGTAGTTGTGCAATTCCAGTTAGTACAAACTCTGTCTAAATTCCTGTAACTCCTGCTGAAAACAGTATCATTTGAAAGGCAATCAGAGCAGACAGCTGAGCTCACAAGGTTATCGTCTGTGTCTGTTCAGAAGATGGCCTCAAACCTTGTATTGGCTAATATTTAGCTTTTAGCTCTGCTAAGAAAACCCATGCAAGATAAAAGTCAACCCATGCAGCAGGTGATATAGTTTGCTTTAAATCAGCTGCTTTTGGTGAATGCTGAAGAACTTGTGTCTCTTTCATGCACTTCACAATGAATTTAGGCTGTGTGAGAGGTGCTTGACTGACAGTCCTGAAAATTGAACTCCAGATTAGGTCCAGCACAAGCAAGCAGGCTTCTCAGTGGTACCAGGGAGAAAACTTTGCAAGGTTGAGGGTAGTTTGTTCGTTTTCACAAGCAAAGGTGGGATTTCCTGGGGACTGTGACTGACTGTTTATTCTCCTTAAGACTTAATGGAAAAATATAGCTAGATCAAATAACTTGATGATTATTTCAAAAAACAGTATAAACTGCAGAAACCAACAAAGAAGATCTTACTATTTGGGTCTGTCCATCAACTGATACAAAAAATATCTTTGCAAAAGACTTTGCATCACAGAGATGAAGTAAGAGACAGTATAATTTAAATAATCATAGAAAATGCTAAAAGACTGCGGGAGCGGGATTGTGGAACTCAGAGATGACTTGATACGAGTTAACAGCTAAGTCCAAATCTAATGGGTGAATGCAGCAATATATACACCAGCAAGTACACTCGGCCACGTGCCATTGGCTATACGAGTCACAAGTCCGTACACTACCCATCACCGTGACACTCGTTCGTTACCTATCACCGTGACAACGCGGAATTCCCCGAGTGTTCTTCCAATTCCCCAGTTCTTTTCTTGCCAACTCCCTGCTTTCTGATAACTGGACAACAGCTTGTTTCTTCTGCCCATCTACAAAGTTACCATTTCCTTAAAACTTTCACAATGACTTTGCTCAGCAAGCCATGTGTTCACAAAAGACTATATTGTAAGCTTAAAAAATGATTTCTTAATCCCGGATTACATGATATATCAGGATATAATGATAAAGTAAATACATAGGTTTCTCCAAAAGTAATGCCTCCTGTTTGTTTCCATGAAAACTGGAATAAATACAAAGAGCACAGTAGCACTATTTGATAGAGCAAATTCTTACCTACAAAACTACTTACAGCCATTAGCTGTTTTTTTGTCAGCAAGGAACAAGAGGCTGCATGTAACACTTGTCAAAATCTGCATCAGAGAAGGTGACCCACTGTCACTGTCTCCACTGCTGAAATGCAGCATTCACCACCTCGCTGTGCTTATATCCACTAGTTGATATCCATAAACATTCAGAAAGTGTTGATGAATGTCAGTAGGTGCCATTTTTTTCCACATGGAAGAATTCAATTCCACACCTTTGCTTCAGCTGCGCTTCTATGTCAGACGTCGTTTGTCAGACTGCCCCTCTGCTGCCATCTGTTACACAGCAACAAAATGTAACAAACTGGTGGGGAAATTCAACCTCTGCTGCTGTACCACCAACATCTGCCTATGACAAACAAGGCCAACAGATTAAAATAGGAAACTTTACTTTCAGAGCAATCCTTGTAGAGCAGGTATTGTCTTTTGAGACACACCAACTTTTCATGGATGTTGAAGGCAATCTAATTTGATAAGTTTCCAATAATTTCCTCAAATATCAGGCAAACTCTCACATTATTACAAAAGAAAACTAAATATACTTTGATACCACAGTGTCAAGATGCCCAAAGTTTGCTAGATTGATCTAGCTCGCAGAAATACAAAGATTATGAGAAGGAAGCTTTGGAATCTGTATTTGCCTATCAGTTAATGGAAAAGATTTTTGTAAGTTGTCTGAAACTGGCATTGCAGTTAATTTTTAAACTGTCAAGTTCTTTCTCCACTACCATATAGTCACTGGGTCTAGGATATCTTACATTAAAACTATATGCTGAATACTGAAACTACAAGTTCAATTCAAAAAAAGCAATAAATTAGTAATCCATCTTTTTGCTAAAATCTGATTATTCTGTTTCAGCCTTAAAGTACTGTCAAGCAGTACTGTGGAAAGCTAATAATCTTTACAGCATACTCACTCTGTTTTCACCAACTTTAATTTATTATCTGTAATGCTTTTTGCAGACAAATTCATTTATACTTTTAAGATATATCTTCTTTTTGTGCAAAATTGAAAGCCCTGAATCTATAAGAGGGCATAGAAAGTGTGATACCATCCTTCAAAATAGGCATGGGATAGATGAGAAGCCATGTAAATTCTACATTTCAAGGAATGGATTACTAAGTATTTTATTAAATTTTCTGTCAAGAATAGTTGGTCGACAGTCGTGTAATTTTATGATAGTATCTTGAACTCAGACACAAGACAATCTGATACCAGTCACGATGTCAGGACTGTGATTATATTGCTCCCCATTCACAGCAGAGACTGTGGTGACAAAAATATTTATGGTTGTGAGTCTTTTCATTGCTGCACCATTATAGATGAACTGCAGTTATGTTATTCTGACTACAGTAACTTCAGATGAGTCCTGTTTTCCATTATAAATCTGGGATAATAGATTTGAGAGAGGTTTTTGTTCTGTAGAAAAGTGATATAAAGTCTGTTCTGTGTGATTGGTGCATTTGTCCTCTTATTCAGCACCCGCTAAGCAAATAGGATGGAGCTACACTGCCTAAGCTAACACTTGGGTTCAAACAGTGTCCAGAAGCATGATACCTCACACGGTTAACAAAGCTCAGGCCTTCGTGCTGTGCTGGAGTAGAAGGAATAGGAGTGTTCACTACTCAGTTCTGCAAACTGGGCAGTGATAACTGGGGAGGTCATAGGGGAGGTAATAATGAGTTGGTTAGGGAAGTAAAGCCCCTGTGTTTTCTAGCTAGACTTGGAAGACAGTGGCTCACTGTGCTACAATTCAGTGAGAAGCTTTTAATATTTTACTCTCTTTTGCCACAAAGGTACTCTCAGAATTATGGCTGTGGTCAACATAGACTTTTACTAAACAAAGCAGTAATAGGCTTCATACAGTGGTATCCCATTACTGAGTATTCTCTGACTGTGCCCGTAACATCCCACAGGCTGTGCCCAGATCCAGCTTACGTTTCCATCCCCTATTATTTGATGTTAGGTTAGTTGGAATTCCTGCTCTCCACATCTCTGTGTGGCAAAGATTTTACTGGCCATAACTCCAAAAAGACATCAGAATCACAGTGATTCATCTACTCAGGACTTTCAGAGCCTTTCTTAGAAAGCCTTGTGATGTCTTGAAACTGTAATTTAACAAATCATTCCAAAGAGGTGAAATACGTGATTATTTCTTTCGCCAGCCCATATGTAAAACACCGTATTGTTCAGTGGGAATTGTGAGCAGACCAACAGCTGAATGAAACCTCAGAAGGCACACTATAAAATTTTGCTGATGATTTAGATCATTTTTATAGGCTGATATAATATTCTAACGCTGAAGTAATGACCACAGAGAATCATTTTGTGATTGTACCAGAAAAATGTTTGTGAGCCTGGAAGAGCTTTGGTTGGATAAAGATACTGGCTTGGAAAATACATGAAAAGGAAAAAAAATTCATTGGCAAATTGTTGTAACAGTGAAATATTTTAGCCCGAGCAGAAATACTAGTTAGGTTGGGGAAATGCCAAATTTATAGTACGCGAAGTCATGCATAAGGGATCCATCCCTAATTTTGGCAAGTCTACCTGACTCTCCCATTGATTTATATCTCAGAAGCGGTAAGATTGAAGTGATAACAGAATTCCTGAAGTCTAGTGGTTCTTACAAATGAAATTCTACTAGCTCTGCTTTGACAGATGGCTTCTGTTTATCTAGCATCACTCAAGGTGGCGTTTTCTGACAGGTCTTTCTTGTTCAGTAGAAAAGCTTAAACCTGATTGGACAAACCTATGAAGAATACACTCCAAAAAAATGCTGAAAAGAACAATAGTGTTACGGAAGAAGAACAGGAGATAAACCTTTTCCTTCATTAATTTCTGTGGTTTAATAAAACACAATCAGTAAATATATTTAGGAACACCTAACTCTTATGCAAAGCACCAAATTCAGCAAGTAAAGCTTATGTGACTTTATTAGAAAACCCAATTGATTCAGGAAAAAAAGAGTTACAAAGTAATGTAAGATGATAGATTATCTGAAGATTATCAATTCTTGAGTTCAGATGTAAAGCCAAGAGCAATAACTGATAAAAAAAAAAAAAAAAAAATTCCTCCCCTCAACTGCTAAATCACAGCCTGAACCTTTGATTGATCACCTGAGGCAAGCAATGAGTCAGCCACGGAAGCACATGTGAAAGCAATTCACCTGTGCTGCTGGAAGGGGTGGAGCCAGGCTCCACCTCTCCTAGACCCATTAAAGAGCTGACTATGGGGGCAAGGATCAGTTCTGGAGATCCCTCCTCTGGGGTTTTGTAGTGAGCCCAGAATGGAGGTAAGCATTCTATCTATTCTGTTTTAGTTATTATAACCTGCTTAGTTAAGCTCTCTTGTTTATTTTGTTTTTATAATGTATTTATATTCATTGATAATATGCTATCCTTTTTTGCGTGTAAATGCAGAGTTCAGGGATGGGTTTAGTACAGGGATGAAGTCCCTCCATTTGTATGGTTTGGTGTGCTCCTGCAACATTTTGTAAAAGTAGTGTTCAAAGTCTGCCTAGCTTGAGTTGCATGATTTAACCTCTGCTTGAAGCTACTGTAGATTGTTGACTCTGCCAATGTAGAGGATTTGCATCTGTGTAGCTGTGTTCCTAGGAAATCCCCAGCATAACAAGCTAAGGTCTGTAATACTGCCTAGGTTTGGTTCTCAGTAACATTTCACTGTAGCCTTTCAGCATGCAGGGAGCATGAAATGCTACCAGAGAAGCATGGTTTTACTTGGCTTTACAAAGAATAAGCAATCAGTTGCAATTAATGGGGAATAAATCCATTATGAGTTAAACAATGGATAGCTGAAATCTGAGGTTAATTGGATTACTTGTTTGCCTGTACATCTTCTTCCAGAGACTAGTCAGTTTCAAAGAGGAAATATAGTTTTCTTTCTCTCTCTAGGTTTAGTGATGCAAATGTCAAATTGCTTTGTGTGCCTTCACTTTTGATCTTGGACAAGTGAGGAAGATGGGAATTGCCTCCACTCCCTATCACCAAGAACTTTTCTTCAGTAGAATGCATGGGATTCTCTTTTAAAGGTATCACTCTAACAAAAGCATCCTTTTTCTATTGACTGTGCATGTCAGTTCGAGTGCTGCTTGCTTTAAAAGAGCTCTGAAACACACTGGAATGCTTGCTTCTCAGTGTCCCCATTTATTCTGGTTGTTAGTTAAAACAATTATGGATGTGAAATGCGATTTTTGTTCCTGTCCTGACAGATATCTTTCATGGTTCCAAATAACTATAGCCAAAGCAAGCCAAGTTTTTTCTCTACAACAGGACTAGAGAAACAGTACCATCTGGTATCCTGGAGTTTGATATGTACATGAAAATGGATACAGATATCTGAAAGCACAGCACTATTAATTATTCTTTGTTTTTGCAGTGCCCTGTTTATTGTTAGCAAGTAATTACTGGGGGCATATGTTGCTGAAATCAAGAAAATTCTCTATTGTTTCTTATGAGATAAGTCACTGTGCAAACTCCATTAGTGCTTCTAGATATTGGTTACAACTTGCTAGAACTTTCAGGAAGCACCAGAGTGCTTGAAGGATTTTTCTTTTAATATTTCAGGAGAATTCAGGTACTTTAAAGAAAAGCACAGGACAGTTAGTATAGGCAGTGTTCTTGTAATTTGGCAGCCAGCTCTTCTCATGCACTGAAGTATGCTTTTTGACCCCTTGTGAAGAGTTTGTTTACTCATAAGTATGTGTGTATTCTTATTGTGGAAATTCAGAATATTATGTTTATACTTCTGTGTAGTTCAGAAAGCATAAACTCATTTGTTTCAGTATTCTATTCATTTATTGATGGATTTCTGAAATATTTTTGCTCATTTAATTGTAGTCTGTGAATGTTCTTTGTTCCTTGTTTAGTAGGCCTTTTGACTAATACACAGTTTAGAAATCCTTTTGAGGGGAGGGGAGACTATAAAACTAAATCTGGCTACAAATTCTGAAGAAAAGTAACATAGGAGAGTACTGCTGCACTGACTAGATCTAAGAGTAGTTGTTACAAGTTATCTTCATAAACCTGTTATCCTAAATTTTTTCTCTGAGTAGAAATTCTGAGATGTGAGATCAGGGTGTCAGTGAATCTTAAAGTAAGCAGTCAGACTTCAGAGATGAAGGTCTGGTGTAGCAGATATGCCAAGTCAAGGCTTGAACTAGTGACTGAGCCCCTGGTGGGAAGGCAGGGCTGACCCAGGGGAACTCAGGTGTGTTCCTGTCACACATGCAATGCACCTGAGTTCCAGGAAGGGGTGGAACCAGGATTCACCCCTTCCCAGACCTCATTTAAGGGCTGGCAGTGGAAGCAAGAGTAAGATCTCTGCTTAGGCAGAGGTTTTACTCTTGCCTCTGAGGCCTTTCAAGGGTGAATAATTTTTTCCCTTGGTTTCTGTGTCTATTGCCACTGCACTTAGACTTATTCTCACTTTCTGCAGCCTAGGACTTTACTAGCATGCTGTTGTTGCTGTGCTTTTCATTGTACTGTAATGTTATACCCTGCAACTGATACTATAGCAGAGCCTACAGGATGTAGAGGCTCTGTGCTATGAAAGTGTATTTAAGTTAATAGCTATGCATCAGTCCTAGGGAGAAGGCGGTATTCTGTAAGCATGGTCTTTGGGAGTTTTCTTCTCACTGGCAGGTCAAACTCTACATTACTTGAGCTCAAAGCATTTACAAGGTATTAATCAGGTAACTAAGATAAAAGTAAGGAGTCAACATCAGTACTTCTGGCTACAGAAAGTTTCCTCTCTTTCTGCCCCTGCATTTGTTTTGGCCCTATGAAAGATAATGTAGCAATCTGTACTGTCATTTGTTCTGTTCTATCACTTGTGCTGTACTGTATTGTGGCTCCTAAGAATGGAGAATATAATGAAAGAGGGTGTCAAAGCCTGGTGTTAAAATCCAGGTTCTCTTTAAATGTCAAACTTCTTTTGCAGGAGTTTTTTTCTCTGAAACTTGTTTCTGAGGATGAAAACCTCCCAAAACCTGTTGTTGACATACTGCAGAAAGCCAATCATCTGGCAAGGGCCAAGTGTGGTATTAATGTGGGCCATTAGGAAGAGAACTAAGAAATAGTTTGTGATTGACCATGGTAAAATTGATTAATAACACACAGATTTATCTGGAAGTATTTCAATTTTTAGTTGTGTTTTTTTGGGCTTTCAAGCACTCTTTAATTATTCATTGATAATTGATCCTGCTGAGAAGTAAAAGCAAAGAGCCCTGCTGACTGTACAGTGAAAATAATATAGATTCATATCTACTTTTTAGTAGCAGAATGAAGTGATGAAAGCAAAAAAGTCTATAAGTCAAATCAGTGGAAATCAGAAATTATGAAGTACGGTGATTTTTTTGTATGAAATTAGTTTTTTTGATAACTTGTCTTTAGTAGAACTGAGCTATAGTAGACTGCTAGATCATAGTCCTGGATAATAAGGCTGTGGTTTTTGCAATTAGAAGGGCATCAGGGAAGGAAGTAAGAGTACTTCTGTGACTCTACCAGGGCACCTTGTTTGTGTCTCTGTTGAATTCTGTGAGTAGAACTGAGAGAGACCCAAGTTTGCAATAGCATTTTGGGGGGATCTGGCAGCATCTGTGAAACATATCCTGCAGCTGGGATCTCCAGTGATCACGATTTGCTCAATATTAGGATGAGACTGGTGTATATATAAAGAAATGGTGATGCTGTAAGACCTATTGGTTTTCAAGGGATTCTTTTCTCGCTAGCCTGGTTTCTGGTAAAATACATTGCCTTTCACTTCCACTGTGTTACAGACTGGGGCTTCCAAGCTGAAGCCTGGTTTTTATTGCCTGCTGCAATGCAGCAGCAGCCTCCCAGACAGTTTAGATTATCAGCAAGACTATTTCCACAGACTTATTAGCTTAAAAGTTTTCTTAGGCTGATGTGGTTATGCTTGTTCCAGTTCTGGGGCAGTGTAGGGGCTTTCTGCTTTTGTGTGTGGTACAGATCTCTTCACCATGTTCTGTAGAGATAGCTGGCCCACTGTTAGTGTCTTTTTATGCTGCTGCACAATTACAGGCACTTTCTTAGCCCTAACTGACTTTGCAGGACAGCATCCCTGACAAAGGATTTGCCAGTGAAAATAAAGACATTAGATTTCTAAGAATTTAGAAATGAGGTAGAATAAAATTACCTTCAACCCACAGTAAAATAAGGTGTTCTGTAAATAAGGCCTTTGCTGTTTACTGGTGTCTGCATACAGAACAGTTCAGTGCATTTTAAGCCCATTACTCTGCTGCCTTACCAATCACTTTTTCCCTATTTGCAAATCATATGGTGACTGTTTGAAGAAGATCATGTGTCTCAGAGCATGTGGGTGAAGGGAAGGTTAAATGTTTTGACTGGTATGCAGGTGAATCTTGTGCAATCAATCCCAGTGATATCCTATTCAGACAAAAGAGTTGCCAGTTATAGGGGAAAAAAGGAAGGTGAAGGAGAGGCTATTAAATATGATTTTAATGTTACACTGGGGGGGGGAAGACTTGGATTTGATTCTTGTCTGCAGCTGGGTCCCTAGCAGATGTATAGATGTGCTGAGTGTTTGCTCAAGCGTTCAGGAAAGCAAGAGGTGGGAGCTGGGACCCATAATCCTTCTGGCCACATTTTTCATGAGATGGCAGGTGGATGTAGAGAGCCTGGAACTTTACTGTATCCTAAAAAAATAGTCACTGTTTCCTTGCTTGGGCATAGAAGAGGCCAGATATTATTGACTTTGTGTACTATACTTATATAACAAAGCGAGATTTTAATAGGCAGGAAAATGTTTTCCCTGCAGAGAGATGCTGAAATGTGTCCAGAACTGCGGTGTCCATAAATTATATAGTCAGTGTTTTGATAGTCATAATTATCATCTTTGGATTGACTTAAATTCTTTTCTACATGGAGCTTAGAGCTTAATTGATCAGAAGGTATTTTTGTTGGTCCTTTACAGTCAGTCCTACCACTGCTTTCTGCAGTTTCACTGTATAGTTGCTAAAAGAAACAAGTTGCAATGGTAAGTTGAGAGCCAGGGAAGCTTTTTACATTCTTGCATTCACTGAATTTCTAGACTATTGCATATGATAAAAGGATGTCTATTAGCAAAGGGCAGAAATTGCATGTTTTGTCAGACTTGAAGATAGCTGGATATAGAGTTCCTTTTGAACATCTGGAATATGATGCTTGTGCAGCTGGGCACAGTTAAAGATGAGAGGAAAGGAGCAGATCCTGTTTTGTACAGCAGTTTACAAATGTATGTCTAACTGGAAAAAATCACTGAGTAGTGCAGGGAGTTAATAGAAAGGGCATGGTCTGTAGGCTTTTGGAGGGATTCCAATAACCATGTAGAATCTGAGGTGTGGTAAGACAGATTCAGTGAAACAGCTGTGGATGGCAAAGCATTCCTAAGCAGTTTCGTGAGGAGGTGGTACATAAAGAAAGGCACAGAGAGGCAAAGGGATGTATAATCTGTTATATTATACTTCTTTAAAAAGAAGGGCAGACTGGCCACTCTTTTCTAGTGTGCTGCAGCAGAGTGCACAGCTACCTGAGTACTTCTGCTTTCACTGATGACAGTCACTGAGAGAATAGTGAGGCTCCAAGGTCACTGCACACCAGACACTGTGTAAATGTGAATGCAATTTATCTTAGAAAGGCAGTAATGTGGTTTGCACCTCTCAACCTGCCCTGCCCCTCCCCGCCCTTCAATAAACCACTTGCCTTTTTAGCAACTATGACATCACAGAGAGAGGCCTCTAATTGCATTTTTTTAATTTAATTGCACACAATAAGTGGGTGCAGTGTAGCGGAAATCAGCTATAAACTGACTGGGAGAATAACCTAATCTGCTTACGTATGTCTGATCTGCTAAGGTAGCACTGTTAGACACAGACGGAGAGTGCTTCTTCTATATACAGAAGCTTCCAGCCTCCAATAAAGGTATCTTATATCAAATTTAATTTAAGATTTCATAGCCATCAGCTGCTTCTTACTGTACTATCATTAAAAGTGCATATGTTCAGCAGATGCTGACATGGTTTTAAAAGCCTCATGCAAAATGTCCTTTTTGGACACTCCCTTAATGTAAATCTTTTTTTCTTTGAGTAATGCACCTTTTCCATGATTTACTGAGTTGTTGCCTTTGCTGGTAGTCATGCAGCCTTCTTTCTGAAGAGTGTGGAACACCTGTCCTTTTAAAACCCAGTCTTTTCAAGATGTTTTAAATTTGGTATCTCATAATTAAGGCACTATAAGTTGATAACTACTCTTTCAAACTCAGATATTGCCTTTACTCAATCCAGGTAACCCCATTTTGCATGTTGGGGATCTTCTTATAATGGATTTCTTGTTAAGTCTTAAACCTTTTTTGTGGAGCTGTTATTACTGCTGTACCCAAGTACTGCCAAACCTAAGGTGGTGCTGATGAATCCAGAATGAACATGGCAGTCTAACTCCATAGGGTTGAAGCTACATTCCAAATCCATTTTTTCCTGCAAATGGTACTCTATAAAACAGCATGTAATTTGATTATGCCTTACTTACACATTTTGTACTTTGTGATCCTGGGCAGAAAAATCTTACCTAGAAAGAACCTACCTGAGAGATGAGGAAAGAAGTGTTGCAGTAATAGGTCAGAAATCATTTGTGGCTGTTGGTATCTCTTATCTATCAGCCTTATTTTTTTCCCCTCAGTGTTATTGGTCTAGATAAAGCTAAGTAAATATCTTAGACGTGCTGGACTTGCATAGCAACACTTGTGTCCTTTACCTCTGGTAGCTTTACCTAGCCCCTCACTTGTGTAATTATTAATTTTAAAGCATAATCCTTGAGTTAAACTCACAAAGACCATTTCTATATGAAAAATGCAATCTTTTGACAGAGTAAGTGGAATACTGTCTTACTCTAATAAATTACTGTCTTTGGAATCCAAGGAGGAACAGAAACAAGGCTGAGAGGAAGAAAGCATATACTTTTGTTAAGATTTAGGTGTTGTCTAATTCCTTTTAGGATTTAAGATTATCTTTTTCTCTGACCTAGTGAACAGGTGGTCTAAGAATGTTGAATGTGGTCATATTACTTCCACCCCAGGGCCTGGCGGTGTGATCCCAGTACTAACATAGTCATTAACTTCTGGCTGTGATTCTGAGGTTTTATCCTGTGTGCCTGGTTCTGTTATTTACATACATGTATGTACACATAATAGCACAGTTCTGTACTGCTAGCCTGGAATATCCTGCTGTATTAATTTGTAGCTTGACTACATGTTTTTCTGTGTGAGTAGACATACCAGAAGATCACAACTACATTAAGGCTTGAAGGGAAACTGAATGGAAAATCATAGGTCAGTGAGCTACACTGAGCTATACTGTCAGATTGGAATTTGTTCTGCAAAATACGGTGTGTAGCTGCAGCTGGCAACTTCAAGCACCACACTGCGTTTCACATAATTATGTGAAGGAAAATTAGATCCGCACACAGATACATAGTTTCTTTCCTGGAAAAGCCACTAGCAGTGACACATTTCTCATGTGCAGATTTCTATTGTTGTATTCTGCAATCCCACCTACCTCGATTAACATCAGCTGAGTATTAAGCATATCTGGTCATTGTCATATTCAAGCAAATGCTGCAGTGGAGTAAGTCTACAGCCAAGTTGAGGCTAGTAGAAAGCTCCACTTTGTGGCTCTCAGCCTGTGGCCATCCCAGGCTGGTCACCAGCACACATAGTAACAGTATTAGTCCTTGGGATCCATAGCAGCATGAACTCTCAGCTGATACTTTCTATTGAAGAGGGCCATTGAATAAGATAGCGAAAGAGGTTACTGTGGCAGGTCTGCACCTTCTGAGAATTTCCTCTGTACAACAGATCCTTCATAGTTGAATTCAGAAGACTTAAGACAGCCTTGAGCATCCCGGAGAGCAAGTTGGTCAGTGACCCCTTTCTTCCATTTCATTTGATTGCTTTATTGAGCCAGAATTCCTGGTACCAAGGGAGACCCTGGGGTCTAATATGAAAAGAGATGTCTGAACCATCCCTTTGTGGATGAAGAGGGCATAGTGGCTCGAAACAGCTTTGGCTAGTCTTCTTTCCATTAAGAAATTGTGGTGGTATCTGGAGTCTCCCCGCATGTTTTAAATGGGAAGATCTAGCTTATCTGTATGGTGTTTAATACATAATATATACCAGACATAACACACTGCTATGTGTAAATCATCTTTTATATGGAAAGCAAATTCCATTGTTTGTAATTCAAATAGTGCCCAAGAACTAAGAGCACAGACGTGTGAGTGGAAGGTGGCTGTGGGAATGTGTTCTCCAATGGATAGGATTTGAGGATTTCAAAAGAAATGAATGTCAAATATTTTCACTTGTAATTATTTGCTCCATATTATCCATATATCTGCTGAGATGTTCATTTACTGGGTTGGTTTCTGATGACAAGTATTTGTCATCTTAGCCTAGTCCCCAAAGCATGACTTCTTCTTCATCAGTCCATCAACAATCCTCTATTTAGAAGACACTCTGAAAACCTCTGGCATAACTATTGCATTTAACAGACTTTTTCTTTTGTTTACCTCTTTTTGCACTCTGTCCTAATGCTCAATTCCAGTAAGTGTAGATTGTTGCTGGTGTTCTTAGAAAGCTGTTACAGTATTGTGGGTGTTACTGAAAATGACTACTTTGAATGAAATCCTCATTTGAATGTGTGAGAAACCTTATGTATATAAGAAAGTAGCTGCACTTCAGGAAAAATGAGATGTCATAGTAGATAATAATCTAGTGGGATAACATAGTAGGACATGTAGGAAATTACTTATGTGGTTACATCTGGTTGTGATCGTGCTGAACCCCAGCTTTGTCAGAAATTCATCATTCTGTTGTCAGAAGCCATGAGTGCATCCATAGTAACTTTCTGCAGCAAGCACTAAGAAGGTCAGCAGTTTACAACAAAGTTGGCTGGAAGACCTGTTTTGCATTTTAGGAATGTAAGAGCTTATCAGTCTGAAAGTCTAGAAGTTTCTGATGATTATACTTAGCAGTTGGAAACAAAGATTAATGCAAGTCACATCACAAACATACGCTGTCATGCTGTCCTGTGTATTGTTTACAGCTTCCTCTAATTCTTCAGGACTTACTCGCTGATGACTTGTAACTCATATTGAGATGGCTACCATCTATGGTAAATTTATGTAAGAAGATTGTGCAAGGTGCCTCTCCTGTGATGTAACTTACATTAAATTGTTAATCATAAACCTAGGACTTCTCAGCTTCTAATAGCTCATACAGCTGTTACACAGGCAGGTCATATGCAGAGTCTGAAGTTGCTCACGTCTTACTAACATTTGCTGAAAGCCATATCTACGTGTAAACTGAGAAGAAAGTAAAACGTTTCAAAAATGAAAGCTCTGTGTACATGTAGGATGCTGAATTTTGAAAAATTAGTTTATTTTAGCAGAGACATGTATTTGTTCTTTTCTGGACACATGACAAATCCTAACCCTAAGGGAAATTGTTTGCTACAGCTCAGTGGTGTGTTGTATTATTGTCTGAGATGTTTGCTATGTCAGTTTTAAGAGCAGTTTATAAACCATTCATGTTGATCAAAACCAGAAGAGCAAAGTAGTTCTTAAACATCCATTACAAGAGATGCTTTTGCTTTTAAACATAGCCTCCTTCCTTCTTGTTAGCTTGATTTTTCACGAACTTTTCCTATACAGATGACTGTAAGAAAATATAACCTTTTAAGCTTAAGTTGTGCATGTCAGCTGTACCCATTCCCATAGTTATTAACCATAAACCATTCTATAAAACAATACTAGGCTTCTCTGTGTGTGGTATGCTAACTGGTGTTCAATTACACTGTTTTTTTTTTTTAGCCTGGCTTAGCTTGACCAGTGGCAAATCTTCAAGAAAAACCTATTTCATTCCAAGAAATGTGTTTATCATGTCTTTTGCTTCATTACATCGTTTTTCTGCTCTTTTGACATTGTCCTACTAGAGATAGCCATTATGCCTAGTAGAGAACTTGGCATTCTGGTCTCTACTTCAGATAAGGGTAAAAGGAGTGAGCTATGCCACCTCAGTTCTCACTTGATCTGGCAGAGCTGAGCACAGTTCCCTTTCTGTGCTGGGGGTAACCAAAGTAGCTAGATTCAGAAATGAAGGATTCTGGAGTTATTAGAAACTCCTGTGCAGTAAATGTTTGCAGAATCAATAAGAGGAGCACCTTCCTTTCCTATTTCCTGTGAACAGTTGGCTATGGCTGAAGCTTGCTTCTGCTTTTTGTCGTCTTTGCTTACCTACCAGCTGTTTGACCAAATAGCTTAGATAGTGCTGAGTCAGAACTGAGCTGCTAAGTCCATGTTTGGGGTTGTTCTTTAATCTCTGGCCTCTTCTGGCTGGCAGTGGCATATTTTGATGGGCTGCTGGTTGTTGAACTCTGTACTTGATAATGTTCTGGAAATATGCTTAAAATGTTGCAGTAGGTGCAAAAGTCAATGTGTCACTGTTGATGCCTGTGATTAGTTTACGTCAGTGTAGCAATATGGCATGCCACTTTGCTTTTTTACTCCACTGCAGACCATATATAGCCTTCTACACTTGAATGTGGTCAACAAAACAGAATGAATTGCGTTGTCCCTAAACAGCAGCTGGGTGAAAGGGCAGTGGAGCCTGAAGGTATTTGACTGGCTAATGTTAACTTTGAATGTATTCATTATCAAAAGAACCACCCATATGTGTACTGCCAGTGTCAGTTTGGTCAGTACTCATTATTTCTAGAGTGCAGTTATGGGCTCGACCAATCTGCTCTGATTTCAACTAGGGAGGAAAATGTGGCCCGGCTGAACTTGTGTGGCATGCCTTCCTGTGACCGTGTCATTAACTGCATTGCATTCTTTCAAATAGGACTACCTTTGTTCTTGGCAAAAAGGACAATATGTCCTTTGACAGGTAGCTTGCATTTCCTGTTACTTTTGAATTTGAATCTTCACATTTAAGGAGTTTGGCTATGTGAATGGAACTGTTTTGTACCATTCACTACATGCAAAGCTGACTTGAAATGAGTATACAGAGGCATATAAAGGGCTTGTATTGAAGTTGAATATCTCTAAGATTCAGGGACCACCAGCTAATTTAGAATAAGTACTTTACTTTTAAGACAGCTGCTCTTGAAATGGAACAAGTATCATGAAATTTGGAAGACAGTGTTGTTTATCCTGGTGTCACTCCATATTTTCTAAGCAAGTGGTCATAATTCACACCTGGTTAATGTGCTACTGCCTGTCAAGCTTACTACAATCTTAACTTTTCTTTTTCTAATAAATATCTTTAGGAAATGTAGTTTTAAAATGTGATTATAATTCCAGGGCATTCAAACTCCTATTGCAATGAATAAAAGCAAATATTCCTGATTCATTTTGCAGGGCAGAAATTGTTATCACATGGCTATATGAAGTGAAAATAGAGCAAGTGATATTCTCTCTTGACTATCAAATTGTGTATTTAATAATGAACATAGGTTGTGAATGCAGAATTTCTAACTCTTGCAGAAAGGTGTAGTGTGATGGTTTGAAATTCTTAGCATAGTGCATGGTGTGAACTACATTAGAAAATCTGATCATGATTTTAACACCTCTTTCAAAATGAGTTAGATACAGGAGAACCTAATCAAGATGGATATCCAAAGTATGAAATTAAATCTGCTATGAACACAACTTCCTGCATTCAGGGGCTACGCATCCATGAAGTTATCAAGAATCTACAAGTGTTGTAGAATATAGACTTCTTTCTCGTAATGAGAAAAGGGAAGGTAGGATAGTTAAGATTCTAACAGTAGGCAAATGAGGTGTCTTGCAAAATCCTGCTTTAAAAGTAAATACCGAATGCCATTGAAAATACAAAGGCAAACATGATTACTCATGGGCTGTCCATTCATATAAAGTCAGCAAATTATGAGTAATTTTAAACATGGTTTTGAAGTATTTTCTAACCCTGTGGAAGCAAACAAGTTCTTCAGCTTCAAGGTAAGTTTGTTTTAATACTGGTTAATGCAGATTGAAAAAAGGTCAGCTCTTTCCTTATACTTTCCCTCTGAAGTATAGAATGAAGGGGAGAAGGGTGGCATAGAAGTGGTAGGATGAAAAGATCCTCCTTTCCCCTAGCAGGAAAGGAGTTGCATTACCTTTGTTGCTTTCTGTTCTTTATCTCATCTTTATACTGTTTTCCTAGAAATCTTTGAATTGTATGAACTTTGCTATTTTTCCTATGGCTGAAATTTCTCTTGTAATTATACTTGTTCCTAGACATCTACAGCTGGAATATAATACCAAAAAAAAGGTGTGTAGTGCTGTTCCAGATAGCCTGCAATGTCATTTGAGATGCCTGACAGTGTTACACAACTTAAAAGAAATCTTTGTGCTTCTGGAGCAGCAGTGGTTATGTTATGGCACCTTGCATGAGATTAGACCCTTGCATTTAGTCCAACCAACTGTCTTGGCACCTTGTGTGGTTAGAGAAGAGGTTGACTTTCAGGTGATGACTCTGAATAGCCATCTTAGACACATGAACAAGCCAGTAATCTCCTCAAATTAACCCTTATTTTTGAATTGTGGGAGTCAGGATAAATCTTGTCCCTTGTAAACAAAATTATGGACCTCTAATGTAAAGAGTTTAATTTAATAGTGTTTCTGAAATCATCACTTAAAGATGAATTGTAGGAAGCCCTGAGGATGAAACTGGCTGAAAATCATAGAATCAGAATAAACTGAGTTGGCAGGGACCCATAAGGATCACTGAGTCCAACTCCTGGCTCCACACAGGACCACCTGAAACTCAAGCTATATGTCTGAAAGCTATTTGATTATATGAACACATGAACTTGTCTGAATTGAAGGCACAACTGAAAAGTGGAATGAATCGATATTGAAGTAAATATAGAAAGACTTTTATTTGGTTATATTCCATCTATTAAAAATGCTTAATCAACCAGGGGAACATTACAATGTTACTAAAAATACATATATCTTTCAGCAATAAGCCATTCCTCTCAGTTTCAAACTGTCTTGTTAACTCTCACATGTTTAAAGTAGGTTTGTTGCAAATGTGATGGAGGGACGGTACAAATTTAAGTGTGATTTTTGAGGTAATGTATCCTATATTTTATTAGAGCTGCTACTCTAATAGGAGAGAACAGAAGAGTATTAATTTCACAATCCACTCCTTTTGGGTTTGACAAGCTTCTGTTTTCTTCCAGTAACTTAAGTGTAGCTATTTAAAGATACTACTCCCCATACAAGGCTAGCCTCTTTTATTACTTAAGGAATGCAAATCTATTACTAGTTGAAATGAGGTAAGGAGGTCAGAACTACAAAGAGAACATGGAATATAACCTTTAGAGTAGTCCCTGTCTCGTTTCAATTAGACTTCAAACTAATCATTTTATCTCTTATGTTCTACAGCTGTGGGAAATGTGGCAGTGAAGTTCAGTGTCACACAAATTCCAGTGCCATTTGAATGTCTACAGCGTGTTTTTGAGGCCAGGCAGAGTTGAGTTATTCAGCACAAAGCTCCTAGAGAGAGGAAAGGACTACATATGTCCCTGCCATGCATCCCAACAGATTTATGCAGGATGTGGGGTGAACACACACACATCATGTGCCAGAACTTGCCTTGTAGTGCTAGTGGAGTGCGTAGTATAATAAAATCTCAAACTGAAACTCGACGATTTATACAAATGTAACTCCTTGCCTAACTTTTATGTGACCTGTAACTACTTTAAACATTTAGTCCTCATTACTGATAAAAGATCATCACAGTAGTTTCAGGAGGTTCTGTCACTTTGCAGCAAATAAATTTCTTAGCTTTGAATTTAAAAACCTTGAACTCCATTATTTTTAGTAGTAGGAGGTAAATTACCAGCTTTTTGCATTAGAGTGGCCAATAACAGCTTTGTGACTGAAAAGAATGAAGGTGTTACCTGGTAGTGATCCTGCAAAAGTGAAAAAGCCTTTGCAAAGTAATCCTTGGGGTATTAGACCTTGAAAATGGAGTTTAATCAGGGTATAAGTGGCTTATTAACTGTCTGTTGGGCTTGGTCTCAAAAGCAATTTCCAGATTCTTGGCATTTTTGCACACTTGAATCTGCATATAATTAGAATACTAATATTGTTCCCTCGGTACTGGAAAATCTTGTGTGGAATGACCACAAGGTGCTGAATTTGGTATATTTACTCTGTTTCTTCTCTGAGGTTTTTTTACTCACTTCCTTGCACATGTAGAAGTACATTTGCTCAGTATCTTTCTTTGGATTTCTTTTGTGTTCTTTTGACTACTTAATGAAGGTTTTTAGTTTTTTGATGATCCTTGGCTCACAGGGAGAAACACATCTGCTTCAGAAAGGCTAGAAAACAATTTGTTTTTTTAAATGAACTTATGACAACATTTGCTAGGATTTATTAATAAGGTGTCAAGGTGTGAAAAGTAATTAACAGATGAAATATACAATCTGCTGGAAATATCTCATGTGAAGACTTTAAGGGGCTTCTGGATGATAGAGATGAGGTTAGGTAAGAAATCACCAATTGTAAAGACTGTAGGGCCTGAAGAAACAGGAGTGAGAACAATAATAGATCTGTAGAGACCCCTGAAAATCATTTCATTGCTTGGCTATGGCAGAAATTGCATAAAAGACACTGGTGACAGCACAGAATTGCTCTTCCAGCAGGTTGCTCTGTCTCCCAGGACTCTGTGTCCTTCAATCTCTATTGTAGAGAGAAGGTTAACTGCAGCCCCTTATTTTAAAGGTTCACTTGAAAATGCTGAGTTAATTAACCATCAAAGCAGCATGATATTACTAGCCATACTAAGCAAAACAATTTGATTAATGTTTGTTTCCATTGTAGCTCTCAACATGAATGGCTTCTATAATGCATGATCCAGCAATGTATGTTACTAGTGAAATATATGGTGCCTTCCTAATACAAATTTTCAATCATTTTTCATTATTTAGCTGAGTGTCTTAGTAATACAGATGTTTTCTCAGCTCTGAACCTGCAGAGGTCTTGATGTCCTCACAAAGCAGTATGTTAGGTATAAATTGTCTACTCTTGCTTCACAATATGCTAATTTTTTATCTGATTACATACACTGATTTCTGATGTTCAACATCCTTTGAAAGGTAAGTTAGCAAAAAAAGATAAATTGTTTAATATCTGGGTCTGTTCAGCCACGGGAAATAAAGACCAGGGGGATCTGATTAATGTTTATAAATATCTAAAGGGAGGTGAGAGGTAAATAGAGGCCAGGTTCTTCTCAGTGTTGCATAGCAATAGAGCAGGGAGTAAAGGCCTAAAGCTTGAATATGAGGAGGCTCTATACCAGAATGCTGAAGAACTTCTTTATGGTAAGGGTGAAGGAGCATGCTGCCTGGAGATATTGTTGGAGTCTCTTTCTATGGAGATATTGAAGACTTTTCTGGACACCTACCTGTGTGATCTATTGTAAGGAACCTGCCTTAGTAGGGTGGACTGGACTCAATGGTCCCTTGAGGTCCCTTCCAACCCCTGTGACTCTGTGGAATACTTGACTTTTGTTTTCAATGTTAGTGAATGAAATGACCTTAGCATTATTCAGCAAGTCTTTTCATATTTCAGAAAATTGTAACCTTGCAGAAGATGTGTGTACAAATTATCTTAGGATTGTGATGTTCTGGGGATTCTGAATGTTCTCATGCTTCAGAATTCTTGAATTAAGGCATGAGATGTAGAGCACAATTTCTACTGTAGTTCTTTCAGTTTATTATCACTTGATGGTTTTTTCCCCTGTCATTTCCAACGTTGAACTACTGCAGCTGAAACCTGCTTTACACATAAAATCAAACTTAGGTTGCAGAAGCCTGATGGATTGATTCTGTTAAGGCTGAGATTCAGATAAGCATTTGTTCTGGGAAAGTTCACTAATGTTTAGAAAAGAGATCAAATATAAAATGGCTTCAGTTCTGTGAATGAGAAATTCAGAGATTGCTCTGAAATGTATTAAAAGCTGTAATTTCTCATTTTAAGAGTATGAGATTGCCTAATGGCCTTTGAGGGCAGTAGAAAGATGCAGTTGAGAAGATAATATATAGCATGGTAGGGAAAATGTTAAGTCTCAAACTTACCCTAAAATAACACATATGTCTATTGCTATTTCTGTTTTTTATATTGCTGTTTCTGTAGAGGTGAGCTTGTCACCACATCTCAAATATAATCCTATATTAATAATATATCTAAGCATGTGCATATGCATGTATATGTAGTATAACCCTGGAAAACCTACTGCTCTGAATGTGTGAAGAAGCATATGCATAAACCTTTCCTTATCCAATGATTTTAGTCAGGTGAAAAGCAGTGAAATCTGCAGAAATATTGGTATGAGTCATCAATTGTTTAAGTAATAATTGCTTTTTTGGGGAGAGAGTTTTAAATTTGACCAGTGGCTGGATTATCCTAATTCGCTTATAACCCCTGAGAGAGCTTCACTGGTACTTCTCACACTTCCAATCCATGGTCCTGTTTAAAAATGGTAGAGTTGAGGAGAGGGTTTAAGTTTCTGTGGAATCTGACTTTTATCATTCAACTAATGTTATGTATGTTAAGTCATATGTACATGTGTAAGATTGAGATTCTTGAAACATGCTGTGGCTTACATAAATATAGTGGCCACTAATACTACTTATGTCATAAATATCTGTTGGAAAAAATAAGATCTTAATTCTTACTGCAACTTTTTTTTTTGGAAACAAAAGCTTCTGTTAAATCCTGGAAGATGGGGGAAGAAACTTATTTCTCTGATCTTCTAACAGTAGAAGATAAGTGACACTAATGCTGTTGTTGTTATTCACTGTTACTTTTTTGTTGAATTCTAATGAGTAAAGATGGAAGAGTTAATGACTTGGTAAGCCGAAAACAAAGTTTTTAAGAGTGAGAGTGATACAGTTATAGAAAGACTGAATTAATGATGGCTTCTTTACTTCTTGGAACTCGAGTCTGGATGTCTTTTGGGAAATATTTAGACAAAACAGTTCTTACTGCTGTAGAGGTAGAATGGGAAACAATGATGCTTATTTCAGTGACCCATATTAAGTGATCTCTGACTCTTGCAGTCGTTATTTATGAACATTGTATGCATCAGGTCAAGGAGGAAGTTAAAGCTCATCATGGCTATTTCTATCCATATTGTTACGTGTGAAGTGCTTGTGATTTACTGCTTTGAGGTCATAAAATTATCAGAGTAACTGAAGCACTGAAAGCATTCAGAACCACACCAGTTCTTCATCTGAGAGTTCTGTGGTAATCTCAGGTGTCTACCAGTGATCACTGCATGGTGCATCAAGGGTGGATATGAGGAATGGGTCTACAGGGAGTATGCCTCTTCATTCATGTTGTAGGCTGTCCATTAGGATAGAGCTGGGTACAGCATAGTTGGAGCTCACTAAAATATGTAGATTGGAGGGAAGCTTAAGCTGAGATCTGGGTTCAAATGGGAACTCATTCCCCTAATACATTGTAGATGTGTAATATGTAGTTGTAGGTTCTGGAGAACCCCAAGTGCTAGATCTATGATGAAATATTACATCCCAGAATTTGCAAACCATTATCAGAATTTTTCAGAGTTTAAAAAAAAATCCCAAGTAATATTACTTAAGCTGTTCCCATGCTTTATAGTAGATAATTTTTTTTGTTGGACTTTAATGTTGTGAAGACAGTATTCCCTGCTCTAGCTAGCTATTGCAAGAATCAACTATGCAGATCAGACAATGGCTGTCCTATGTAACTACTAAATTGAAAACAAATGTAGCTTAGTTAAGCATCTTTTTCTGTAGACAACAATATCAACACTGGCCTTTTATTTATTGTTTCTCTGAGAGACTGCACATCAGAGTGGCTCCACCCATGTGCCATCTGTTTCTTTGCGGTTGAGGATGATAGAATAGTCTTCTGAAAAATTGCTGACAAGATGTGGCAGGAGAACAGTAATCCATACGGATGATATTTTTCATTAAAGTCACTCAGTTTGTCTGTGATATAGCAAGCTCTTGATTTACACTGGCCACCTCTGGAGCAGGGAGGACAGTGACTGGTAACGTTTATTTTTATTGCACAGGCTAATGTTGAGGTTCTTGACAGGATCTGGGACTGCTGTCACATCAGTTTTCATGGCACAGGCACGTTTAGCTAAGCAAGATTATTCTAGTTGGGTAGTTTATCATGATAACAGATGTGACCATAGATGTCTCTTGACCTTAGTAACTTCATGTCTTAATGTTGTTTGTCTAATATCATATAATTCCTTAGGCTCTTGTTATGAAGGACAGGAGGACTACACAAGGTCCTTCCTGAACTTTTGTTTTGACTTTGTAATCAAGAATTCTTTTTTTCCATGGGTGCTCCCAGTCGTCTTTTTAAAACTGAGCCCAAGTACAGATTGCTGTTCCTGCTTTTGTCAGTTTGTGGCACATGGGCACAGCTGGACATGTCAGTTATGTGACAGTAGTTGTAAACAGACAAAGGAAATTGCTCTAGGACAATTTAAAAATTATTTGCCATAAATGTTTGGGGAGGTGGAGAGAGTGAAGAATTATATGCTGGAAATGAGATGAAGTCACAGATGTGGCTGGAAGGAATTCTGTGAGTCATTTAGCCCAGCTTCTTTCCTAAAGCAACATTACATACCTTGTAGGGCTGAGAGTGTAGGGAAAAATATATAGTCAGGGAGTATGCCTGGAATTGAGAGAAACATGTTCTCCTCTAGTTCAGTATCCTTCTTTTTCCACAGTAAAATGGAAGCTACTTCCAAGTTATGATCAGCACTTCCACACACCTGCCTACTGTTTTCAGTACATCAGTATTTCATAGCAAATGCCAGCTGTCTTTCAAGAGAATACTCAAAGTGCTTGAAAGTACAGAGTAAGTTAAGGCTCAAAGGAATCTGTGATTGTGTAAATCATTTGCTGGAATAAAGGAGTTATTTCTCCTTCTCTGATAAAGGGCAAGTGTGTTGTGGGATTTTTTGTTGTTCTCAGTGTATACAGAGCCTTGGGACAGATTTTTTTTCATACCAAACACAAGTAAAAGTAAAGTAGTATAAAAACTAATCAGCTTTCAAGCAGAATTGTGTTTAGTCTTGAGCTGCCAGTATTACCAGATGAACTTCAGATCTGAAGACCGATCTGATCTGTCAGTAATCTTCCTGATTTATGCATTGTTAACATTGCTAACAAATGGAAAGAAGTTGGAGTTTCTGTCCCAGGCTTTAAATGTCTAAAGATGTTTATTTCAATGTAAATTTATAGTTAAATGAGCACAGTTTAGGCTTACATATGAGCTTAAGTAGATGCAGGTGTGCTGCCCTAATTATCCATACCAGTGATTGGTGATAGGATGCCACACAGGAGTAATGATATGGAGTATTCTGCCATTCATCTGACCTGACAGATCTGGAAAATGGGTTTTCATAATGCTTCACTTTAAACTTTGTATTTAACAGTGGTTATTCCTCCCTTTCCTTCTCCTACCTGCTCAAAGGGAAATGTGGGAACATGGCTGGGCTTGGCAGGAAAATCAAAATCGCACCACAAGGTAGAATAACTAATCACAGTAGGTGTTTTGGGAACAGTAGGTTATGTGTCTTCAAGCAGCTCTGTCCTTAGGTAGTGGATATGCCCACATAAAGGTGTTCTGCTTTGCTTTCTGGCAGTGTACACTTGCTTTTGTTTTCTTTCTTGTAGGCTGTGTATTTGGGATGCACTGGAAATCTGAGCCTGAGGGAATGGCATGATTGGCTTGAAAGACTATTTTTTTTGTGATTGCTAAACCAGCTGCATTCTTTCACCAGCTCACATTGTCAGTTTGACATAAGCATGTTCCAGTGCATAACATAAATTCCTGAGAAGGATTTGCAACTGGGAAGGTACAGGGCAGTATGGCAATTCCTTTATGTACCAAGAGTAATATTATTTAACTTGTCATCATTTTAGCAAGACTGCTTGGTTCTGTTGCTAATCAGTAAGGTGACTCAGATGGTAACCTGAAAAATAATGTCAGAAATTAACCCAGGAGAAAGGCAGTCTAGTTTTTAACATTCTCCAAGCTGGAGGATTCCAAATGTTACTTTTGGTTCTTGGCAAGGTATTGGGTGTCTCCCACTAGGCAACTATGAAGAAATTTTTCCTATGCTGAGGTTTTGTTTAGACTATCCCAATCCTTCAGATCATGCAAGTCCTAAAGAGACAGTTTGCTTTTACCTACAAACAAAAAAAAATCCTGCAAGAAGTTTTAGAAGACTTACGGTGCCTTTCTCAGGATTTTTTAACCTTTTTCTCAAATAAGTGGAATGATGGTGTGGTAGCAAAACAGGAAAAGATTTGTTACCACAAGTACAGGTTAAATACATCTGATTCATATCAAGTCTTGCCCTGTGGTTAGACATTTTAGTTTGGAATGCACCTCTCTAAGTTGATCTTACTGGGCATCCTTAATGAATGCTTCCTCTTCAGGCGGTCTCCCCATTCTAGTTTGTTTTTTTGAGTCTGTGGTTGCTTTGCACTTCGTATAATATAGCTACAACTATATGCTGAGGCCAGTGCTCATCTATAGTCTTTAATCATTAACCTCTCAGTGGCAGCCCCAATTAATCTCTTGTAGTTTAGCAGTATATTCATTTCTACAGTGTATTTCTACAGAGAAGTTACGTGGCTGGAACAGAGCACTTAAATGTATTACAAGTGAACTTTTCAGAAAGCAAGTCTGTGTGCACTTCTGCAAGGCACAGAATAAGGCAATGGAACAGCCTCCCATCAATGTGCTTTCTGCACATTGCTTCAAAAGCTTACATTCTCTGCGTTGGCAGTAAAGTAATGGCCCGTTCCGTTGAACTACAGAAAAATGCTAAACCGTAGGATTGAATTAACAACCACAATCTGAATGATTTAGTAAAAAGTACTCTGCAGCTTGAGCCTTGTAGAACTCTAGTGTTTTCTTCTTAGTTGTTCCACTGGGTGGCACATTGTCTTCATACCTTTTCAAAAATATCACTCAATGTTTGGATATATCAAATTATTTACACTTTGTGTCTATGCTGACAGCTGCAGTCGTGTTCTGAGCACATTTCCTAGCTGCATGAAATAGAGACTCAAATGGGAGACAAATGTCATGTTATTCTCTCTAATCTATGGCAAAAACTAATATGCTCCTCCCCAGCCTCTGCCCTGGAAACACATGCCTCCTTCAAAGTGGGGTTATCAGGATTAAAAAAATAATGTGTTAGGAAAATTTGTTGCTGAGGACTTCAGAGAAGTTTACAGCAAGCAAAGAACTTGTGTTGCCTGAAAGAAAGTGTCTATTCCCTTTGTACAAGCTACTTGATGATAAGCAAATAAAAAAATCTTCTGAGATCCTCACCAATCCCAGTCACTTAAGGAAGATCTGCATGCAGTTTTCTATTGAGAACTTCCTAGCAACAAGCAAGCAGTTGACCTCCAAACCCTCTTCATTCAGAGAAAGGTAAGTTAGAACTCAATGTACTTGCCTTGCTGCTGCTGAGAATCTGGTTTTGGGCTTCAGTATTATAAAATACTTGGAAAGGCTAATAAGACCTGATTGCATCAAAGGTCCCTCAGTTGCCATAAACTCCCCAGCCTTTCATCTCTTTAATGCTTTTTCCCTTTAAAAAAAAATAAAAAAAATTGCTGTATTTCCCACCAACTCTACAGAGGAATGCTACTAATCCAACTGTAATCCTTATTTCAAAACCCATGAAGACCTTCAGACATAGGAGCTGACTGACTCCTGATGACATAAGGCTACTTCAGCTTACCCTCAGGCAGAGGGCAAGGAATGATGATAACAGCAGAAACGTCTTCTTTCAACAACTCCTTTTCAGTTCCAGGTTTGCTGTCTCATGTAATAATCATTAAGGGAATAGATTGTTTGCTTTTTAAGTGAAGTGTTTTGATATATTTCGATATAGTGACAGAGACTCTGAGATACTACCAGATGTTATTTTATATCTCATGTTTTATTTATTGGTGACTCATTAAAAAACTTATCCCATTACTTAGGTTCCTGGTCTATTATTCAATAGTCTCTCTGGCTCCACTGGATGTTGTGTTACGCAGTGTCACTTTTTTGCATGACACAAAATGCAGTGGGGCCAGCGAGACTATTGAGTAGCAGATAAAGGAGCAGGAACATACATAAAAAAATATTAAACAAATAAATTAGGAAAATAATAAAAATTCTAAAAATATAAATGAAAATAAATAATAATGAAAAAATAAAGTAAAATAAATTAAAAGTAAAATAAAGCTAAAATAAAAAAATAAAAATTAATAAAATAATAAAATAAATAAAAATTAATACAAATAAAATATACAAATAAAACTTAAAAATAAAATAGCAAATAAAAAATAAAATAAAATAATAAACGAGTTAAATAAAAATAATTAAAAATATAGAGCATTAAAAAATTAAAAAGTAAAAATAAAAAATAACAACAAAAAATAAAAATAAAAGCAATTAAAATAAATAAAAACATAAAAACATGAAAACATAAAAATGTATAGACAAAAAATAAAAGCTTAAAAACATAAAAACATAAAAGCATAAAAATAGAAAAATAAATACATAAAAAAACCAAAAACATAAAAACATAAAAATAAATTAAAAATAATGTAAGAAGTAAAAACAAAGAAATAAAAATAATGAAAACATAAATTAAGTATAAAATATTAAAATAAAACAAATAAAATAAAATAAAAAATAAAAAATCATGAGGATGGCAGGGGTTACCTGGATGGGCTCAGGGAGAGTTCTACCCCCACTGAATTGAATGCTGTTGGGGAAGCGGGGTAATGAGGTTTATTTTCTGATACAGATGCCTTTTATTCTGTACTACATTAAGAATTATTACCTGTAGATGATTTTTGTAATAGTTATAGGAGCTACTGGCAAGAAAACTTTACTGTTTTGGGGGACCAACAATAAATACTAAATAACAAATAAAATTAAATAATAAATACCTTTTAAAGAAATAATAAAAAACTAAAAGGAATAATAAATAACTTTCTGGATTGGCAAGAGCTATAGTTTGGTTAAAAAAGAAAATTTGAGGGTGATTAATAGAAATGTTGAAGATATGCAACCCATGGTGGTAAATCCATGTGCTTTATTAACCAACTTGAGGAACGAGTTGGTGGGGTTTGCCATTGTAGATTTGAAGTACCTTTTCCTGCCTGGTTTTGCCAAAAAAGTCTAAAATTATTTGCCTTTGAATCAGAAAACTCCAATATGGGGAGAAAAATAAACAAATATTTTTAAAAAATCAGTTAAACTGGACAGTGTTACCCAGCGTTATGAGAACGATACAATGATTTTTGAGAACTAGTCAGCTTGTGAGCCTGAGATTTGGGTTCCTCTATCCTATGGTGGAACTTCATTGCAGTATGTGGATGCCACAGTAACAAAGGAGAACTGTGTACAATGGCCTGTGAATTTGCAATCCCAACAGTTGTCTGGGCTCTGTCTGCTACTTTAAAGTTTATATATATATATTTTTAAGAAATTAAGGCATTTTGTATCACTTCTTAGCGAGGACACTTTCTTTATGAACTATCTAAAAATAACCTCTACATTGTCCATCAGAACAACACTGATTGCTTATAACACAAAGTGACAGGAAGCGTGGCTTCTCATTAAGGTGAGAATCTAAACCTCTAAATCCTAAATTATTTAGTTTTGTCAAGCTGTTTTTCTAGCTCTGATACTAGCCCACCTAGCTTCATGTATAATTAGTTTCAACATCAGAAAGACTTCAAGTAGAACAGTGCTGTGAACTGTGTGGTCTGGTTCCTTTCAAGTGCCAACCTACTGCAAAATAGATGTAGAAAGAAGTTTGGTTTGTGGTGATGGTGGTGGGTTTTTTGTTGTTGCTTGTTGTTGATGCTGTTTTTTCAGTCTTTCAGTTTTACACCCTTACTGACACAGGTAACTTTGGTATAGAATTAAAAAAGAAAAGTAATGGACTTTTTTTTTCTTTAGAGAGAATTATGGAGCGTGAAACACTTTTTAGAAGCCATCAAACTGCTTTTAGTAGCTAGTTCCAGGTAAGCAATTCTACAGAGGGGAATTTCTATTGGTTACAGATGGTTAGGGAACTAACGTATTTCATACAAGAATAAGTGACTGTAGAGAATTTTTTGGTCTTAAATGATTTACTAACTTACCGGCAATCTCTCAGGCTTTTTCTAGTGTGCTCCATAAGGAGCGGGCCTTGGATTTAGGAATGTCTGTCATTAAAAGTGACCACTTAGGATATGTCCTGTAAGGTGTGATGGGTTTGCTCCTGGTGCGTAGAAATTCCTGCTGTTGGGTTGCTAATAACGTCCTTTAAACTATCCAGCTGAAAGCTTGTTTTATCTGCAAGAAAGTTTGTTTTTCTTCAGAAACAGAAGATGCATAAATAAGAGGAAATATCAAAGCAAGGAAGACAGAGGGGGCACATGATGGACCTTGAAATAAATACAATGCCTGTTGCAGCTAGCTACTAGCATTTAGCTCTCTCTCTGTTACATTATATAGGATATTTTTAAGGACTGCAATTTAGTGGAATACATAGCAAAGACAGAAACAGGACCTGTGGTAAAAACTCTAGCAAACAAACAGTAAAAGATAATGCTAGCTATAAAGGATAAGGAATATGGAGACTGTAGTAATTCAGGTTGTGTAAGAACTTGAAGGCAGAGATATAGGAAGGAACTTCACAAACATCAAGGGACGGAGTATACAGAAGAGAAATTAAGTCTTGAATGATGAATTTGACTTTACTCAACTCAGAGAGCAGAATCATTTTACTTATCCTGTAGAATTGGTTTGCACAGAGTTTGTTGGTTTTTTACTCATTTTAATTAAAAAGATGAATAAAAGTATGAGGAATGTGATAAAGCAGACTGATGTGGCGAGATCTTTGCTGATTGTCTGGGGAATAGTTCCAAAGACAATATTTGAAGGAACAGGAGACATCTTTATTGAGATACATTCTTTAAATGGATGGTGCCCCAAAGTACTTGCACTGGATTCTGTTTGCTCATAAAGAGTTAAACAAACTTTAGAATCCTGAAGAACTCAAGGATGACTTAGAGAAAACTAGTAAAGTACAGATCAGTCCCTGGAAGAAAAGGTAGTAGATGAAATGAAATAAAATTCAAGGATTTTGTGCTGGAGTTAACTCTTCCAATCCTGCAGATAATAGTGTAATTGGTGCTGTATGTGGATTCAGTAGTTTTATTGCATATATCAGCTTGCAAATATGAATGATGTGAATGATCTAGTGCCCATGTTATTTTTCAATATGTTCACATCAGTTTAACTGTGTAATAGTTTGCAGGAGATTTTCCTCTAGTGTTGTTCCCCAGTGGCATGATGGCATGTGACATTAGATGTATGCAGTGATATCTTTTTGTAACTTTATATGAAGTAAACCTACTACTTTGTTTAGAGAGGGAGAGGTTTAAAAAGAAATGAATGAAAGAACCATGAAATCAAGAAGTTAAGGTTAATGGGTCAAAATCTTACCAAAATGAAACTCTCAATGAGAGTGTTGCCTGTGCAAGGGCTGTGGGATTTAGCCTTAAGAGAATTAACAAGGTACATCAGGTCTCCTGACTCTTTTGCCAGAAACCTGTCTGGACTGTGTCCAGATACACATTCTTAATCACAGCAGATTAAAGAAGCTTGTACAGGAAACATGTACTGTTTCATATTGTCTAATCTGCATCTATGTAGATGAGTAGAGTAATAACTATATGAAAGTGAGAGGAAAACAGATTATTTTAATCTTGCTGGTGTTTTCATCTACCTGTTTTCTGTGAAAGTTATTTTCAAGTAAGCTGAGGTTTTAAAGATTGTTAGTTCTTTTTTACCTCAAAATAGTTTTTGCTCTTTAAAGCTATTGTGGATCCCCCCCTCCATGGAAAAAGTCTCATTAAATGTTTGCAAGTCTTGTTTATATTCCCATAACATTTTTCATTACGCTATGACAGCTTCACTGAAAAATTATTTTAATTATCTCAAAATGAATCACACTAAGAGTGAATATGAAAATATAAATCTTGTATGTGACTGTACTTTAATTGCTCTAGCTAATGAAAGAGGTGTGAGATAATCTGCTCAATGCAAAAGCTAAATTGCATGAACAATATAACCAGTATTAGAAATATGCTGAATCTGTAGTATTCGCACTCCTTCAGTGGGAAGATACAGAGACTGTATCTCTTTTGCAATGCTTGCTTTCTGTGACTGATTTGACAAGTTAATTTCATTGGGAAATGGTGTTGAAAATACCTATTAACCATGTCCTGTTCTCTAGGTCAGCACCATTAGTGAACAAAACAAAGTAAATGTATGCTCCTGAAGCTTGGAGCCCTCTCCTGCCAACCCATTCACAAGAGTTCAGTTATGTGAGTAGTTCATATGTGGCAGAGTAATGGGAGCCAATGCCTTGTATATGTTGTTAAAGCAAAATCTCCACTGACTGTAGGAAGTAGTAACATTCCTACAAGCATGTCAATAATACAAGACAAAAATATGCACTAGCAGAAAAGAGGATGATTTTAAGCATATACACATGTAACAAATCATATCTGTTGGCTTAATTTGTTTTTGTCTTTTTCCACAGTAGAAATCTTAGCTTTATCAGTTCCTAATCTTATTGTCTTTGACTGAATTTCATTCAACATTGCAAACATGCCTTTTACTTCTACAGTCTTCTGAGCTTTCAGCTGTTTAGAATTTATTGGTTGAAGGTGAATTCAACAAAGAACGAGGGTTTGATGGAAAACCCATGTTAGAACCGTTAATTTGTCAGTGACTCTTCCACCAGCATAATGCAGGAGAGCTGCAGGCTTATTAACCAACAAATCTCTCCTGTAGTCTAAGAATATCTCCCAATTGGGTGCCTCAGTGAAATGCCATGTGTTATAAATGGCAAAGCTGATTTTGAACTTACAAGGATAGTAAGGAAGGACTACTGGAGCTTTGATATTTAGCAGAGTGGTAATGGACATGTTGCTGTACACGTAGCTATCCCTCAGTAATTGCTTTTCCCCCACAGATTAGATGCTTCTTGTACTAATGTCATAATTCAAAATCCTGCTATTGTTTACAATTGTCTTCAGAAGGCTTGCATTTACCTTCTTATTTATGTTTATTCTGTCTTGAGATAATCTGAATCTTAAAATCTCAGGGCTTTTTGCAAATATTGTACCAAGTTGCAAATCTGTGTGATTAGTGACAGGCATTAATGTGAACATGCTGACTCAGGACCTTAGTAGCGATTAGGAGAGGCTTTCACTTAGGTCAAATCAGCAGTGACAGGATGTTTTTGCCATCTGATGGCTGCTTTACCTTCTTACTCGCTATGCTTTGAATTTCTGTAGCACACAGAATCTTCTGCTAGTATGTTTTGCCTTCTGTATTTTTAACAATAACAGTTTTATCTAGAGCAGCGATGGGTCAGATTTGTCACTAGTATAAATTGGAGTGATACTACTGTCCTTTATGCCAACAGTTCATCTGGATCAGTGTCTCTCTAATAACATGGCATGGAGGCATGAAACCAAAATTGTGGCACTTAAACTTTTTCTGGAAATGTTGTTTTCCGGAAATATTTTTCACAGGAGGAAAGAATTGGATACTTGCAATTAATGCTGTCTTCTAACATGCAGAGAACCCACGCAGGATGATCTCAGATTGTTGGAGGATCTAAGTTACCATGGTGTTATATGTATTAAGGATATAAAGCATTTTCGCATCCAGCTTCATTATTTCAAACTGTTAAAGACTTCTAACAATGTATTTTCTATCTAAGATTTCTGTCGTTTATCACTGCCTTGAACTTTGGCTTTCTGTTACTTCCCCGTGTTACGTTAACCCGCGCTGGGCAGTGTGATGATTTGACTCATGATAACATGAGCTCCCTTCTTGCAGTGGGCATCAACTTCCTCCCTTCCATGGTGATCTGGTCTCTGGTTTGTAACTTCTCACATGTTATTGAAACTTTACTCAGGTTGCTAACAGATTTTCATGGTACTGTGCTGCTTAAAAGTCCAGGTATTGCAAATATAGAAAGTAGATAAAGTTAAATGAACAGACGACAGTTTCAGGAGGTTTTTTGCAGGCACCCCTACAGATACATATCATAAACACCAGCTGAATTTTTAGAATGTCACTGCATGAGAATGAGTAAGTCTTCATCATTTGAATGTGTACCAGGCTGTAGATTCACCTAAGGAATGTCCCACTAGGGAGCAGCACCATCTATATTCTTTCTCAATGTTTAAACTAACTGCATATTATTGCATACTTGTCAAACCTTTCAAGGCATTATACTCTTTCTACACTGTTATTTGGAACTAGTAGTTTGAAATCTGTTATAGTATGTTCTTGCTACTGAATCTGTTTCACCATAAATGTGTTTACTTAGCTCCCTCCAGTGACTTGATGAGCAAACAAGTCCATGGTGTGCTATCATTCTAGATATTGCAAAACAAATTAACACTAATAGCAAGTTCAGTTCTTTAGATGAAATTATATGTAGCGTTTTGCAGCACAATGACTAAATACTATGTGCTAAAGCCACTGTAGCTTATGATATTCAGCAGTGGCTGAGTTTTTTCACACAATTCTTTTAATAGTAATGCTTTCTTAGCAGAATTAATTAGTGCATTTGAACACTAAATGGGAGTGAAAGAGCCCCACGCTTCTGGAAGAGCATTAATATGTTTAGGAGAGAAGAGTGGATTCAGAATGTGAATTAATTTTCTGAGTTGTGTTAAAGATGCTACTTCAATATTTATAATGTTTTGTAGGAAAATACTAGCTATAATCAACTCTGGAAGCAAATACACATTGTATCCTGAGGAAAAACTATGTGCTTTTACTAGTGATAGGATGAATTAAACAGAAAGAAGGTACGCTTGTGAAAATGTTTCCATTTTTGAGATATGTATGAAGAGTAAACAAAATTACAGTAACTTATGAGCTAAATTGAATCAGAAAATTCTCTTCAAGCTGAAAAAGTATGGAGAACAATGCACAGATAAATTGCTGTAGTATTTGTAATAGGAAAAAGGAAAATTACATGACAAAGAAAATTGATTAGATAATCAGAGGGAACTTTTGGTCTTACTGAAGTAAAAGAAAGTTTTGCAGCTGATTTCAGCTGTACCATGATTTAAATATGTCCAAGTGAAGCTTTGGAAGATGTTTTTGTATCCATCACTGATAACACAATACTGAAGACTCTAATTTTAGAGGACTGCATCTGCAGTGTAAGGACTTAATTTTTAATTTCTAATAACCTACTTAATGTGACAGCAAACTTAAACTGTTGCATTGAAATTATAAGAAGATGTGAAAATCGCAAGGAAGAAACAACGTTTCCACAGAAATATGAAGAGTTTTAACCCCAGTGCATAGATATTGATATATAATAAGTCTCATTTGTGCAGCTGTGTGAGGGCTTTTGTGAGGCAGAGGGCTTTTACCTGAACACCTAGAAGGAAAACTTTCTGTAGTATGATTGTGAATTACCAGTATGAACACAAAGCCAGCTTTAGTTGATATAAAAAATGTTAGTGTGCATATTCTACAAAAACTGCATATTGTGTACTTTCTTATGAAGAGCTGATGAAGCAAATTCAAAACTATACTGGAAAAAAAATCGCTGCTGAAGAAATAGAATGTCTTTATCTTAGATTTGGATTGTTGTTGAGTGAACATATCCTGTCAGATTTTGTTTTTTTCTGTATGGAGGATGTTTTGTGTGTGTATGTGTCTATAAACTGACCTCTAGTTTGCTGGGAATATACTTAGCAATTATACTGAAGTACCTTACATGATGACTATGGGCTTGCACCATTTTTGCCCAAACTGAAACTTCTGTCATTTCTTGATTATGCATTCTCTGGAAAATTAAGCAGGAAAAGTTGGGTCAGAGAAGTTGGCTTTGTGCTGTGTTCTGATCATGGTGGGAGTACTGTTCATTTGTATCTCTGATTCAGCAGTGAGCATTCTGTCTTTTGTGTTCAGTTACTGCTCTCAGAGCTAAAGAGGCACTGCATTAACACCAAGCTGAATGATGCAGCATGTGCAACAGAATGAAGGGACACCATTGAGAGGGACCAGGACAGGCTTGAAAAGTGGGAACACTCAAATGTAATGAGGTTCATCAAGGCCAAGTACAAGATACAGCAATTGGATTAGAATAATTCTAGGTATGTGTACAGACTAGGAGAAGAACTTGTTGAGAGCAGCCCTGCAGGGAGAGATTTGGGTGTCCTGATGGACTAAAAGCTGGGCATGAGCCAGCAGCGAGCTCTTGCAGCCTGGACAGCCAACAGTATTCTGGGCTGCATCAAAAGAGGGGTGGCCAGCAGGCCTCTGACCTTACAAGGAACCATCTGGAATACTGCATCCAGGCCTTGGGCCCTCAGTGCCTGACAAATGTTGGAGTGGGTCCAGAGGAGGGCAATGAAGCTGTTTAAAGAGCTAGAGCACCTCTCTTACAAAGAAAGGTGGAGGAAACTGGGCTTGTTTAGCTTGAAGAGAAGGCTTAGGACGGATTTTATTGCAGCCTTGTACTTACAGGAAGCTTATTTAAAAAAAAAAAGATGGTGAGTGACTTTTTTCATGGGCAGATATTGATAAGATGAGAGAGGAGGAAAGGAGGAAAATTTTTACTCGTGGTGGTGAGACACGGGCACGGGCTGCCCGAAGAAGCTGTGGATGCCCCTACATACACATGGAGGTGTTCAAGACATGGTTGGATGGAGTCCTGGACAGTCTGATATAGGGAGTGGCAACCCTGCCCATGGCAGGGCATTGGTATGATATTATCTCTTCCAATTTATGCCATTCAATGACTCAATAACCACAGTATTTTTTGTCTTTGAGCTCCTTACAGATGCAATTTTGCAGCTGAGTCTCTCCTACTGACCAGTAACAGCCACAGCCAGTGGGATATTGGTACATTATGTTGCTATTTGGTGTACTTAAAGGAAATGTCAAAGATCTCTGGTCTTCTGCCTTCTTTTCTTCTCTAGTCAATTTAATCCTTCAGGCAACACACTGACAAGATGCTGAAGGGTAGCAGGCTGGTCCAAGGAGGGCTCAAAATTACGGAGATAAAAGATGGTTAATATGGCTTTCTAATCCATGAGGCACTATTCTGAAAATCATGTTAATGACAAAAGAGCAATGGCTGCTCTGTGGATCAAGAGGGGAACAATTCTGTGCTAGCTCACCAGGACAGGTGGTTCTCTTGTTGGGGAAAACCCATTTTGTAGAGCCAGATCTGCATCAGGTGATATGGGATTATAGCTTCTAACCAGTAAGTGAAGAAAAATAAAAATGGGTGTCTAATAGTAGGCCAGACTACCTCTTATTTTTGAAAAATGACATAAATGTGTTAGATAGTTTAGCCAGTGATTTAGACTAATTGTATATATTGGTGTTGTTACAGAGAAGTGTTTAGATATGTTTTTTTCTGTAGTCAAATCAGTGATGTCACCCATCTGGAGCATTGCATTTTGATTACCAAATTTCAGAATATTGGAGTCTTTTTCCTCTCAAATTAGAATGCTTACACAGTTCCTAGTCTAGATTTCTGAATCCAGGTTTGTGCTGCCTATGTTGTGGTTTGCTCATGATTAATAAAATATTAAGTCTTCCTTTCAGAGCAGAAATGAACAGATGGGGGAATCAGCTGATCTGATGAACTCAGTGTGTACATACACAGAATCAACAAATAATTGTAAAAGCAGGAAAGATCACATTTAGCTCTTACCCATTTAAAAATATTTATAAAACCACAAACTAAATATACTGCCAGAAAGGCAGATTGACTAAGGGAAGTTTATTAACATATGCATTATTTATCTGCTGTTTCATTTATAATAGGTTTAATTTAAAACTGCATTTTTTCCAAATATTTATTCAGGATGTTGTTATTAAATGTAAATGTGGCATTTTACATAACATCAGTGTTAACTTTTTGAATTAGAATTTTAAAAAGCAGTAAACAAGTCATAAGTATTTCTTAGGAAGCTTGTACGTGCTTCTCATTTCAATGACACCAAGTCAGCTGGCAAAATTGTGTAGAGAAGTATCTATGTGAGGTAAGAAAAAGCTCTGGAGCATGTTTAAGATTGCAAAACACAGCGAACCCCTCACATAAAATCACCCTGAGCCCAACAAAAGACAAAGTACTACTGAACTGATAAAGTAAACCTGCATAATTACCCAGCTTACCCTTTTCCCACACAGCGACTCATGCCAGTGTTTGAGGGAAAAGTGTATCACAGAGCAGAGTCTAGCCCCTGGGAGCAGAACTACCTGCCTTGGGGAATGTAATTGAGCCCAAGGGATGCTAAGAATGAAATATTTCTAATCATATCTTCCCAGACCGCAAATGGCAGTTATTAATCCTGGGTAGCTCTCATGTAAGCAGAGGCATGGTTGGTGTCTGTATTGAGGAAACAGGCCCAGATAGGATCTCTGAGGATACTAAACAAGGAGAAGGTGCTCAAAGGAGTCAAAGAGAACAATGCTGCAGCTCACATCAGTTTGTGTGGACATTCCCAGTTCAGTACTGAGGCTTCAGCATCCAGTTCTACCCCTGAAGTTTCCCACATGCTGTGAGTGGCAGATATGAAGCCGGACCATGTGTAGGTCATGGGATGCAATTCCTCCAGCATTATTGAGTACTCAGTAGTATACCAGGCACATGTCCTGCTGAATAAAGGCTGCGTTCAGAGGACAGTTGTAATAATGGAATTTATACAACCCGAATGACACATGAGGTTGCTTCCTACCCTTGAACAAGGACCACCCTCAGTTGATTGAATACTGAACAAGGCTGGAGATGTATACAAGACATTTTTTTTTCTTATTAGGTTTTCTAACTCTTTACATCAGCCCAGCAGTCTTTTACTGAAAGGTGATTTCCTCACTGAATGACAATCAGGTTGCATCACTATTAATAGAACAGAAGTACACATCTGCTCTACCCTCCCCTCTTGCTGTCAAAGCTAAGCACCTAGGAGACAGCAAATGGTTTTGTTTACTAATGGAAAAGTACCTGGACAGACCTCAGTTGCCCTGAGGAGGCTGAATTGTGGACTGCAGGCACTTTCCAGATTAAAAAAGGCTGGGGAGGAAGCAGGCAAAAAAAACCCGGCAATACAGGAAAATTATGTTCTCTCTTCATCCTGTTCTCTCTTCATCCCCATGAATTTCAGCCAAAGTGAGCTTTCAGGATGGCTTTACTGTCTAAGGTAGTCATTCCCATCAGAAGACTTGTGATGGAGGAAATGTACAGTTTGTCCAGGCTTTGACCTTATAGAAGGACAAGAGTTTCTGGATTTGAGAACTGTCTCTGTCTCAGAGCCTGCCTCTCTGCTGATAACATCTGCACTAAACAAACCCAATTCATTGATAGGGCACCTCATTTTGTGTATTCAAGGAGAATAGGCCATGAGGAAAAGTGTGGTATAATAATGGAATATAATTTCAAGATAATTATCTAGCCCTTCAATAACTCTTTAGGAGCACTGTTCAGAGCATGTAATGAGTGAGACAATTTCATAGGGAAGGCTATTGAGGCAGCATTTTGCAATGCCTTTGCAGACAGTTGTAAGTAAAATCATAAAGGTGACATTAAAAAAAACAAAAACAAAAAACAAAACCACAAAAAAACAACCAAGCATGAGAATTAGTGCTTATGTTCCTTACTTCCTGAGAGCCAGTGAGAGACAGATCCCTGCCTGTGATCACTTAGCAACTTACAAATGTCTTTTGAACGTAGTATACACAATGATTTGGTTTAAGGGAATTTTAAAGCTTTTATCAGCTTTGTCAGTAGTCTTGACTAAAGTTCTTTGACCTTCCTAGGGTAGGTAGGACAGCAAAGAAAGAAGTTAAATATAAAATGTCAGAAAACATTTAATGAGGATGTTATTGAGCATGTCCTTGCTATGTCCTATTTGGATGGAAAAGTTTGTGTTCACTACACAGACAGTCCATTAGAGGGCCCAGTCTAATGCCCCAAATGCCTCTTTTCATGCCTCTTTTCCTTTCTGAAAAGAGATTAGTGTAAATAATAAAAAGACCTACATTGTACAGGAATTGCTAGGTTTTGCTAAAGAACGAAAGTATAAGAATCCTTTATCTAAAGTGCTTGAAGTAATTGCACCTCAAAAATGCTTTGTAAGTATATAGATTGCAGTTTGACCAGCTTTTATTAATATAGTTAAAAAAGCAATCTCATCTTTCTGAACATTAGTGTAACTCTGGGCAGTTCTGTGCTGGGAAACCTCTCTAGCTTTCAGGCAAAATATGATTCAATGAGTTTTGAAGTACCTTTGAAGAGATCTGGTGGCACAGTATCTAGTCCCTGTTTGACATACCTTGGTGGTGCTATCATAATCCTTGATTTTCTAATTGTTTTAAAATACGAGTGGTGAATACTGCAATAGTCAGAATTTAAATTTGTTGAGATGTGAACTTTCCTTTGGTGCTACACAGAAGCAGTTTACTCTCAGTCTTGTTGCAGTTGCCTTTGTGGAGCCACAAAATATCTGTCTGGTTTGACTTCCTATAACCAGCTAAGAAACATGCTTTGATTAAAAACTGCTTGGTATCATGTCTTGGAATATTTAAACGCAGCTTAAACTGTGTTCATATGTGGCTACTATTTCTTAGGTACTGGATTTGGACACTGCACCTTTTGGCAGAGTATAAGATGGAAAGGTTTTATTTCCTCATTGACTCTGATTTGCAGTCAGACTTTTGGGCCAGATGGCATCTGTGAGAATTGCTTTTCACTATTTCTGATTGTTGGGTAAGAACCCTTAGACAGACTTTCCAGAAGCCAAATATTACCAAATGCTCAGAAAGATCTTAAGGTATGGGAATGACTCCAGTCCTTCCATGAACTTGTGCTTGCACTTTGAACAGATGCTTCAGTATTTTAAGTATGTTGCTGAGAAACCAAATCCTGGAAATAGCTGGAATGGTGCCTGTGCATTCAGGGAATGTATCCTTTTCTAAATGACATATCTTACACTCTGGAAACAATACTACTGTTGTAATCAACTTAGTGCATCCCAAAACAAGTCCCTGTAATTTAAGAGTATAAGAGCTATTATTTCACTTATTCTCTGTGGGCAAAGTATACTTCACATTTACTATCATTTTTAAAGATAACCTCTTATTCTGTTCCTTAACAAGGGAGCAAAAAGGTGGAAATTATCAGAGTGGCTAAATATCTCTCCTTGATCATTCACGTGAATGGTTATGTTAATTTTTCATTTCATTTTACACAAATAGTTTTTGCTCCCAGAGGGAATAGTTTGCAGCCGTATTTTCAGTGTTTTCTTTCTTTCAATTTCTAATTTGTTACACACAGCTGTTCTAAGGTAAAGGTGAGAGAAGAATGAAAGGAGAACAAACTGAACTGTTTGTAACAGTTTGAGTAAAAGAAATACTTGTGGAAAATCGTAGGAATTACCCAAGTCTTCCCTTTTGCCCACTGGGCTGAGCGGCAGCTGTTCTGCCACATTGACACATCTTGAAAACATTTGTATTTGAATAACTTCCCCGCTATTTATAAACCTTCTTGTGCATACATTTTGTGACCTGTGTTACGGTACTAATTCCTTGTAGTATACTCTGATTTTTACAATTTTAAATGAGAGCTGAATCAGAGTTTAGTGAGAATATTAGTGTTCTTTATCAGTCGAGGATGACAGTTGTTGCTATTAGGGATTACATCACTATTTTAGGTAAATTCTTTCAGATATTCTGCTTATTAGGAGAGTGAGTCTTTTTAGAAGAATACAGTAAAATAATTCCTTATAAACCACGGTGGATTGGCAGACTACTGTATTTCTACATGTAAGTATCATCAAATTTGCAGTTCCTAGAATGGATTGAAAAGGGGAAGTTGAAGGAAAAATCCATCTTTAATATCCAGAAAGAAATTGAACACTACATCTCTAATTGTTCTTACTTGAATCTGGGCAGAAAGCTTGATCTTTTGTCAATGAGAGAAAAACTCTTTAGAAAACAGTTTGTCTATCCTTTGTATCACTAATTGGAATTTGTATGATACAAACACAGCATCGGGTTTTGTAATGATTATGCTGAACAGATGCTTGAGATCAGAATCTGCTGTGCATTACAGAGAAAGACAAGCTTAGAGTCATTCAAATGTCTGTATGACCTCACTGGAGTTAAAATGCTTTGTGAGTAAAGGTATTAAAATGCAGCTCAGAGAATTCTACAAATGAGAACCTCATTCACTGCAATACTTTGCAGTACCGTTTCTCAGAATTCTTGCAGGGGTGTTTTCCTTTTGACGCATTTAGCATCTGTTGGAAGTGTTTTGAATAACTGTAGTTTGATGTATTCAAATTCTGAAATAATGCAATGGATTGCCGCAATTGAACATAAATACTCACCTCAGCTATTCGCCAGGAAGAGCTGTTCTATAGGAATATACTTGAGATGATGCTTCTATCCAGGCACACCCTTGGTTTTACCAAAGCTATTGTGAATGTTTACAACTTCTAGTTCACAGAAATGAACCATTTCCTCAAATAACTCTCTCACTTTTTAAGTATTATAAAGGTATTATAAGATTATCAGGTTGCAGTAGCCCCTTCTACAGAATATAAGACTTTGATAGAGGACCATATTAAATGCTACATGTTGTACTAGGAAGAAAAGAATACTTGCTTTGTTTATACTGAAAATCTTCTAGGTTACTTTAGTTTTACATTCTCATGGTCAACCGTATGCCTAGAAAACATTTGTGCCTCTGTGTCTTTTTCAGAATCAGTTGTGACATTTCAGATAATGCATGGTTGCTTGGTTTTGGGCATGCAGGTCACTCTTTCATAGTTTTTTCATGACTTTTTTCTTGTTTTTCTTTACCATCCTGAGATACTAGTTAAGATTTCAGTGGACTAGAATGAATAATTGATGATGAACAATTATGAATACTTGTTATTGATGTCGGAAAGCAGAGAAAGTATTTGAGATCAACAAAATTCTGATTTGTGGGAAGAAAGGGAGAGGGAGAAGGAGGGAGGAAAAAAAGAAAAAGGAAAACAGAGGTTTCTCTTGTGAGTAACAAACATAAAAAAAGAAAAAGAAAAAAAATCATGTAATCTATCTTAAGAAGCTGAAGTTTCTTTCCTTAATTTGCAGTGATTTTTTGCCATGTATGATAAGATTACAAGTCTCTCTTGGTATATGCAAATACACATAAATGCTGGTTTTAATTCTGACATGACTTCAATAAAATGAAAACAAGATCTAATCACAGAACAGTACTAGAGTCTGGCATCCCTGGAGGGGTGGATTCCATGGGCTAAAAGCAGATTTTGAGAAGCAATATGATCAAAGTGAGTGAGGTACCTCAATGCAATTGAATGTTCGTAACCCTCAGAACCCAGACATCTGGTCCTCATTGTGTGCAGAGCAATTAGCATTATTTATTATAGTGAAATCAGTGACGCCTAGGAGAGTTCCAGGAATGTTTAACACATTTCAGAATCTGAGTGTTCAGTGTCATGCTTAAGGTACTGAAAGAGTAATGAAAAAATCAGTACACTGTGTGGAGCTATGCTTCTTTTACACATTCTACGCTTAAAGATGTTAATTCCTGCTGAATTCCTGTCAGCAGATATAAAAGCAGATATTTCATATAGCAGAAGAAATACTTCTACAACTATTTGAACTATGAAGTTGAACTTGAAGGATAATAGCTTTGGTGTATTTCCTGCTTAATGAAGTAACATTCTTGTGAGATGGGTAATTGTTGCAGTAGGGCTCTCTCTGTTCAAAGAGATTTCTCTCTGCTCTCTTCCTGCATTCAGCTTGGTGATCCTCAGCTTCCTGAAGCCTAAGATGTTACTTTCCTTGTGTGAGATGTGGTGTTGATGAGCGTAATTGTTCCATGTTACCTAGCGCTGATTATTAGTAACAGGCCCTGCATTGTGAGTATTCTCTGCATGATCCCTACTGAAGTTAATGAGGTTGTAGGCAGTTTGTTGAGTAATGCTCACAGTTAAATAGAGGGACTGATCTTGCTTGCAGGGAGATTAAAGGTTGAATTTCCTTTTCATTTGTTGGAAGCAAAGCATGGAAGAGGTAGTGGTCATATTGCTGCTGTTGTAATGAAAGCAACAGCTCTGCATGTTAATGCCTAGGCAGCATATTCTGTTGTAGCACCATACACAAACTCAATTAGGGTAATGTGAGCAATTTCTTACCAGTGCTCTGGTTTACATAGTGAATAAAGAGTGGGCGTAAGAGATTTCTAAAGATCTGTGGGTTATAGTCTGCATTCACATTGAAATTTCATTATCAGATCAGCTGAAGATATATGCGTGTGTAAATATATATATATATATATATGTAGGTGAAGTATGTGAAATAGATGTCTTATTCTAAGCATACTGCATTCCAGCTAGGCTTTGAATTCATATTAAGCTGTAGATGAAATTGCATACTCATTTCTGTCTTCCTGCTCTTTCTCAGTGCTTTCTAGGCATCCACAATAACTGAATGCTTGAAACAAACATTAGAAGTATTTATTCAGCTGAACTGTGTCCACAATTAAGATTTTTCTACAGAATATTTCAAATTGAATATTAGGAAATGAGGATTTATTGACATTTACATAAACAAATCATATTTCTTTGACAGAATGTCAGGGGTCAATCTCTTTATGAAGTTTGGATTGAATGCAGTTGAGATTAGGCTCAGAAGAAAAAAGAGAAGTTAGAAGTACATTTCAAGAAATTAACTCCATTCTTTTTCTTTTTTTAATTTGTGTTGGTGCATTTTTGGGGAGTTCTGCTGATGCCATAAGTCATCTCCAATGACTTCTTATGGCATGAGAAGCCTTGTTTCATTACATGGCTAAATAGTCAATGCTACTTTCACTTTGATTCAGGAACAGGGAATGGTTTTGGTTGGAAGGGACCTCAAAGATCATCTAGTTCCAACACACTGCTAATTGCTTGCTGTAGTAATACATGTGTTTGTAAATTCTGAGCTGGATCATTGCAGTTTACTGTGGCTTTAGGAATTTCACTGAAGATGAAAACAATGTGTTCTTTTATTTGGCAAGTAAAACTACTGTATTCCAGTGCTGTATGCATTTTAGATTACGTTGACACTTGGAATCATTTTTCCAAGGGGTAATCTGACACATCTCCTCAACAGTCCAAATTCTCTGGAACTGGGAGACGTGACATGGTGGAATGTTTGGCTTCCGCAGAAATGAGCGTCATGGGAATGTGCAAAGGGGATTTTTCCTCCTCTTCCTGGCCTGCCCATATCAACCTCAAAAACAAAAAAGGGCATCTGGTCTAAGTATTTAAAAAAAAAAAAAAAGGAAAAAAAACCTGTGCTTAAATGACCTCTAAAGGATCTATAATGAATAAGCGCGCACTTTCAGGATCAAAATGTGGATTGTAGAATGTTGTAAAGAGACTAGATAACAAAATAGCTATAAAAAACTAATTTGGTTTTCTTACCATCTGCCCCTTGTTTAATTCTGGCAATCATCACATACTCTATATTTCCATTTTGGTACAGTATTTAATGATAAAGGGAGCCTAGTGAAAGAGAAGAAGACAGTTTCACTTGGAAAGCAATCAGAATTTCTGTAAACATCTGGTTCTGTTTAACACAGTTTTTACAGCATTTAAGTAAAAGGCTATTAGAAGGTAGCAAAATGAACACTGAGTGTTCTCACTATGTAAGCAATGCGTTTTTCCCTCCTGGGAGTTTGCGTGCCATTGAACTTGAATCAGGCTTGTAGATAGATTTCACAAAGATAACCTTGCATTATCTCATGGAAGTGAAAGAAATGTGTAAGAACAACAGTTCTTACAGGCATTAAAATCCCTCTCTAAAAAGAAGTTCAGAAGATGATAAAGCCCAACTGGATACACTTCAACCAGCTGGATTTCAGTAATTGAATGAACACAGTTTAACATGTAGTTAGAGATGAAAAGAGAGTAGTGAATAAAAATGGAAACAATGGAAAATCCATGGCACAGTGCTTGAGTCTTTTCTCATTTGGACAAGACTCAGTAGATAACTTGGAAATTTGCCTTTGTCTTTGATATTCATATATTAAGTGATAGATATGCTCAAGTTATAACACCAAAGAGTATGCTTTTAGCACAATTAATTATTAGTACCATGTTTTTATTGCCTTTAAATACTTCAATCAGATATTTTGCTCACTAAAAAAAAAAAGCTCCTAAAGTTATAAGTAGGATTAATTGAACAGATGCAAGTAAATGTGTATGATTCAGAGATTACATCATTTCATCCTAAATGAAGATCCAGCTTGCAGATGTATTGATGCTGATGAAACTGCACTTCAGGAATAACCAGATGCTTCCTATTTAGCTAGCTTGAAGATGTAGTGCTGTGGTATTGCTGTCAAGATACAGTCTCAGCCATTGGCCATGTTTTCTTAGCACTTTGTCTTCTAATTTAATTGAAGTTTTCTTTCATTTTAATTGGAGTCTGAAGTGCCAAATCAGGACTTTATCACACAGTTCAGAAGCAGAGAACAAGCGAACTACTGCAGTATATGTCAGAAGAGAATTCAGCTGAAAGTAAAAAGGGAAAAAACAAAAGCCCCCAAACATAGATACAACTGTCTTCTCTTTACAAGAGCATTGAGTTTTTTCTGGGTATTTATATAGGAGAGGTAACACTATCTCAGACTATGTAGGAATGTATACTTGTTCTGGAGGCAGGAAATTTCACTTGTGCCACCTGTTAGATTCATTGTGCATATGATGGATACTAACAGAATCAAAGAAAACAGAAAAAGGAGGGCTGAAAATGAGCCGCTCCTTCCTGCACTAGCACTGTACTTGTATTACCACAGGCTGTGGTACAGCATCTGTGTCAAGAATGCTACCCTTAGACTTGAGCCTAGCTTTGCCCAGCTTTTGAAACTGGGGTTGGTGACAGAAACAGGCAGTGTTTCACATGCAACTTTGTGTTAGACATGCAGTGTTGTAATTGTTCAAAAGCCTAAGAGGGACAGTTACCTGTCTTACTAATGGGGGGATGAAGGCTCAGAAGTGATGTGGCATTACTGTCTCTTATGAAGAGAGTCTTGGTCCATGGACCAGTTAACATGGGTTGGCTTATTTTCACACTGCCTAAGTTCTGACAAAATAACTTGTCTAAGCTATACCATACTCGCCTGGGATCCTCATGGGGTCTGATGGGGCATTTATGTCACCCTTTGTGGAAATGTCTGTTCTTGGGGTTCTTCTCTTTGAAAGGCTCAAAGACTAAAAGGCATCTGCTGTGGCAGGTCTATAATGCCATCCTTCCTGCCTGCCTTTGTGAAAAGGTAATTGTTTCTGCCTCTTCCCAGTGTTTGTGAAGTACACTGTTACATCAGTATGATCCTCTCTTCTTAGAACGTAAGATTGCGTTAGAAGAAGACAGAAAATAGACGTGCCTGAGTACTATTTGCTGACAACTTAGAACCGTTGCATATTCTAAGAAAGATGTGCTAAACTGATACTTGAACTTTTACCAATATGTGTTCAGGGAAGTGAGATGGCCCAAGCAATGTTCCCTGAGACCTGTTATTCCACATTTCTGGGTGCTCATATTCACCGCTTCTTCCCCCCAAGAAATAATCTAACAAAGTGTAGGGCTGAATCAGGAGATGACTGACCAGAAAGGTATTTGAAGCATAAAGGAGCACTCTGGACAGACTACGTTTTTGTTGGATATTAATACTTACCATGTGGGAAGCCTGACAATTAAAAAATTGACCGTTTACTTACACAAGGGGAAGGAAATGCAAGGAATATAAATTATGATACTTTGAAACTGCAAGGCATGCAGTTGCCCGATGTCTCTTGTACTGGTGTAGTAGTAAGTTTTTCATAAGAGACAGAAGGGATTGACAAGACCACAGTTAAATTTCAAATTCCTTATTAACATTATTTCAAGTAAATATGAGGATAATTTTGCAATTTAAAGACACAGTAAATTTTTCTTTTAAACTGTTTTTTCCTTCTTAAACTATGATGGGGCTGATCTTGAGTTTAATGCTGTGAGAACTGATGAATAAGCACACTCCAATGGCTTTTTTATTTGCTCATTGCAATAATAAGTTTAGCCCGAGAAAAAACTGTGCATTGAGCACCAGGTATCAAGCAATGCCATAGAAGAAGATTAAGGGAATGCAACATATGCAGTGAATTTTGCCACCATTAAGGTACTCTGTGGATATCTTCAAAACAAACTGGTTAGGCAAGGGGACTACACAGAAGATTATAGATGAGAAACTGAGTGTTTCCCTTATGATGATGTTCTCCATTGCCTACTGCTTACAAAACGATGGTACTGTCACAGCAGTCTTTTCCTAAAAAAAGAAATGTTGAACAGGTAAAGCTAGAAATGCTTTCCTATTTCTAGTTGTCTGGATCCATAGTGACAGGTAAGTTATCTCTGCAGGAAAATACACAAAAAACAATCATGTCTCACTTTCATAACTCTGGTTTTGTAAAGATAACTACCTAACCTATAAGAACACAGAGGGCTCTTGAGCTCAACCACGGTGACAACCCTGCTGCAGTTACAACTTCATTATCTGTGCTTGGCTCTCAATAAAGGAAAAGACCAGCATCTGTCCTCCTGGATGTACTGTGAAATTTATTCTTGATTATATACACTCTAGAGTTTGTTAACTGTAAGGGATATTAAAGAAGTTAATTAACACTTTCAAGCAGTTTTTAAAATGTGTTACACTGATACTTATTTGGCCTGCTTTATACATCAGTGTAAATATATCAATTTAAAAAAACTTCAACAGCGTAGAGAATAACCCATGGCAGCAGTTATTGGATCAGGAACACATTATTTTTATTTAGAAGACTTTCTTCAAGTAATTATTGATTAATAGTTTCATTTAATGTGTTAAAAGGAGTAAGGTATCATGTGTAGTTGAGTTTGAGCAAGGAAAATGGATCTGTCTTGTCTAGCATTCGTGGCTTCTGGATGAGTATGACAACAGGCAAATAAATAGAGAAGTGTTTATCTTCTGTTTAAGTCTATTCCCCATCAGACTCTAAATAGTTCTTTTCAGCTTTTCCCTACAGATCTTATATACCTCGAAGTTTTAACAAGTCAAGATGTGAAGTTTTGAAAATAAAGTATACCAGAAATATTGTGGAAGACTTCACAAATACGATTAGTCGGTAGCTGGTATTGTTCTAAGAATTTTGTGTTTGGGAGACAGATTTCTTTGAATTTTGGAAACTTTTGGAAACTGTGACCTCTCTGTCAGTGTAGTCTGCTGTATAGGAACTGCTGAATCACAGTCTGAACCTCTGATTAGTCACCTGAGGCGAGCAATGTGTCAGCCTGGAAGCACAGGTGAAAGCAATTCACCTGTGCTGCAGGAAGGGGTGGAGCCAGGCTCCACCTCTCCTAGACCCATTTAAGTGCTGACTACCAGTGGGGAAGGGTCTCTCTTCTGGAGATCCACTCCTCTGGAGTTTCCTGAGTGAGCCCACGATACGGGTAAGCATCTTATCTGTTCTTTTTTGTCCTTGCTTTGCATAACTCTCTTGTTTATTTCATTATTATACTTTGATTGCACCTTTTGATTATACATCTCCTTAAAAGGTGTTAAAGAATCTGGGCTATGAACTTCAAGGTTGTACTGAAGAGCAAGGAGAGTGAAAGTCTTAAACTTGTCGAGGTTGTTAGGAGGCTCAGCCCATATGCCTGCGAGCTTTGTGACAGTGCACTTGAAAGCCTCACCTCTGTAGCTGTGTTGGAGCACACACCAGAAAGCTTTGGTTACCCAGCAGACTGATGTGATTCTATGCAGGATGTAGGAACTCCAAATTTGATTTGCCAGAAATCTGAAAATCACTCTAATCATGATTAGAGAAAATTATGAAGTTTTCAGCTTTTTGTTAGGACTTTCAGGCTATTTGCTGAAGATTTTCTGACATTTCTAATATTCCTATTGAACTTTTGAACTATACTGAATATTGAACTATTACTAGGATGACTGAGAAATCTGTGCCCCTGCTTTCCGCTCTCCATCCAAGGGTGCCCCATACTGTACATGAACTGTTTTTGTCGTGATTAGGTTGTGATTTTGCAGTACTTGCACTTACACTCGTTCTGCACCTATGTGTTTTAAGTCCTTAATATTAAATGTCTCAGGAATATTTCCCAATTCTCCTCTGTTCCCTGAGGGTCGTCTTAGTTGAAGGCAGATGGAATAAATCTTTGTTTTTTGTAGTACAAGGTGAGGATATATTTCACAGCACTGTATAGACTTTAGTCAGAGACAGAGTCCTGATAAGCTAAATTATTTTCTGAATAAGTGTAACTCATTCTTTTTTTTTTTGAGTTTGATTGCCAAACATAAGGTCTTGGTCCTATAAAAACTTTATGTATGCCTTCAACCATGAAGTATTTGCAATGGAATAGCCTTGATGTCAGTAGCCAGCCTTTGATGACAGAGAAGGAGAATAGTATTTTCTCTATTTGAGTCAAAGCCCACAAGATTCTGTAGGAGTCATAAGAGAAGCTTTGATTTCATTTATTTATTTATGGCTGGATGGATAGGTGGATTAATTGATTGGTGCTCTGAGCTTGAAACTGCTTGAACTTCATTATAGTTCTATTATTTGAAACAATAGCTAATCATTCATCAAAACTTGCTGCAACAAGTTTTGTATGGCTTCTGAAAATATTTTTTACAATTTAACCAGTTTCTAATCTAATTTCAACATCCTGTTTTCTTGCGAAACTTATCTGCTTCAGTAAAATTGTTCAAGAGAATTCCATAATCATTAACCGTCTCTCTGCATTTCCATGATGACTCTTCTTTCCTAGAAATGGAAAGAGGGCTGCAAAATTAATTGGATGCTGAGAGCTTCTCTTTTTTTTTTTTTGGCTATGGAAATGTGTATAGGAACATAAACATTAGTGCTGGTTGTGCCACACAGGAAAGAAAGCAGCAATATCAGCACATTACTCATTTATCCCTGACTTCCTTGATACTTGCTTTTATTTCTGCTCCCCAAATGGAACTGAAGAGACTTCAAAATTACATCTTACTGATACTGCATGGCATTTGTATCACACTGCCATATCAGGGGTGATATCTGATAATGATAATAGCAAATAAGGATAGCAGATAATGTTGCTAAGAAGCTGTAACTACAACTCTTAAGAGCTAGCCTCCAAGGCTGTTTCAAAAAAGGCTAAGTGTTACCTTCTTAGCACAGTAGAGCAGTACTCATAAGAGCCAGAAAAGCCACGGAGAGTTTATTTTCACATAATTATCACTCATTTCTTTCTTTCATCTAGTTCTTTCCTCCTTTCTGCTGACTGACCTATGTTCTTGCTTCTGGTTCAGATGTTGGAAGTTCCACATGTGGAAATGTTGAGCTGCTAAATTCACAGGAAATTCCTCTCTTTGTTACCTTTTCATAAAACTGCTGAGGATCAAGCGTTATAAAACTTTGCTTCTAATCACGAAAATAAATAGTTTCCCCATTTAGACTCACATACCATAACGAAGAAAGATAGTGCCTGCTCCTTTTAATAAAGATTAGGATCGTTATATTACTATTGGTTCATGCTAAGACTTTTTTTCTTTTAAGAGAAGAAAGGCTCTGTTATTTCTTGCAACTGACATAAGAATATTAGATTCTGAACAGAAACTAAAATAAATTTAATGTAATTTAATTTAATATACAAAAGGTCACTCCATTTCTGTTTATGGAGTAATTGGAGCAAATAAGATGTGGTTATGTTTTGGTTCTCATTTAAGATGATTGTGTACTAAGTAATGACTAAGTAAAATCAGACTTTTTTGCAAGGTATATTTTATATTAACCTTTAATGGTGCTGTAACTGTAATAGTCTAATGTAAACATAATGTCAGTAAAAAAATACTGAGTATACTGTGAAGTATACTTGACTAATATTTATAAATGCACTTTAAGAATTATCTACTTTAAAATTTTTTTTGGCTGTAATTTGTTTCTTACCTCTATTCTGTATTCAAAGAGACAGAAGCAAAAAATAATAATAAAGAACTGGTAAGGCTTTGCTTACACATGAAACAAATGTACATAAGGAGTATTTAAGGGTATATTTCATTGATTTCTTTTTACTGTGCAAATAACTGATTTTTCCTGTAACAATTTCCACTTAATGCTTTACATTGATGAACAAATTAAGCAGCTGGTATTTGACTGGAGCCTTTGTCCAAAGCTTATTGGTAAAGGATAGATTTTGCAAACTTGCATATTCCCCCAAGAATATATTGCGCGTTTTGTAAAATTTATAAATAAGGATGGGCCTTATCATTACTGTTTCTGAAATTGTCCTCAATGTAAAGGAATACAAATTGTAGATGTATCAAAAGTCATTTGAGTCAGTTTTAACAAATGAAGCCTTACAGAGTTTTAAATAGCAATTATTTGGTTTTCCAGTTGACTAGTCTGTGCATTCAAGGGTAAACAGAAACAAAGGCGTTATTAAAACGGAATAATTTAGACAAAGCTAACAATGTTGGATACATTTATTTTTCACTTCATAAACCCCAAGATGGCATGTTTTAACAGGAAATTTCTGTGTTATTCTAGTTACAGTGAGTTTAAAATTAATGTAACTGTTGCTAAAACAAACAAACTCCCCTGTAAAAATCACTGCATTTGTTCAATGCTGATGTATGAGCTATTATTTATATAACTAGTCTCAGTAGGATCTAATTGTTACCACATAGGCAGTTCTCTTGGATGTAGTTGCAGCACTGGACTTACGGCCTGTATTTTCTCCTAGGGATGACAGGAATATTTTATACATTTATTGATAATCTGAGGTGAAAGAGCAGAGCTCGATTTGCAGTATTTTGCAACCTCCACAGAACTGGATACACCTGCAAAGATGGTAAATCTTAAAAACAGGACCTGAAATTCTTTGCCTTCATCTTTTAATTGATATAAGCAAAGTGATCGGTGCTTTTCTTGAGTGCATCTTCTATCTTTGTAGATTCCTTCAAGAGTCCTTCTTGGTAATGCAAGTTCTCCCATAAAACTAGATGATTTGATTTTCCTAGGTTTGTTTTCTGGAGAAATAGTATCTTAGCTTAAAAAAAGAAAAAGGCTGGTTAAAGAAATTCAGATTGTTCCTGGGCTCCACTGGATCATCTTTTCAGAGCTAGGAGAAAGTGTGCAGTGTTACTACTCTGGAATGGACTGGTTTTGTTATTCATATTATCAAGTTTTTTTAACCTGTTTTCACTCAGAGCTGGTTACTGAAATATTACTTGAAGTCAGAAGTTCCTGGGAATATCACCAAAGATCGTGTGTTATTCTGGATGTAGGTGCTTCACAGGTCAAAACAAGCTAGAGTAGTTCCTATGGCCAAGACAAGGCACCAATCTGTTTCTGAGTGTATTTGTTCTTTCCACAACTTTTGATACAGGTCAGTGATTCCATTAATGTCACCTGATAAGCGTGGCCTTTATGAATTAATGATCACATGCCCTTGGAAAACAAGTGCTTGTTTAATTTAAAACAGAAGTTCTTATTTCTTGGGGGTGGGTTCCATCAGCCTGGAAGCAGTCAACTACGTATTATCTTTATGCTGCAGTAGTTCCTGAGTACATCCTGGAAAATATTTAAGTCCTGTGTTAATTGCTGGTATGAAATATTCAAACATTTTATTGTGTCTTTTGGAGTGGAAATGTATAGTATATTCTTCCAAATATAGATAAAAGACAACAAGCACATGAAGAACAAGAGCATTAGAGTTGTCTTCAGAATAGCTCTGCTAGTGCACTCAGTAGTGAAACTGCCCCCTTTTTCCTATTCTTATTTTATCACAGATGCTGATTGAATTGGAAAGATATTACTACCTAAAAAAATGTAAATATCATTTTTTTCTCCTTTTTTTCTCCATTATTTAAAACATACTTCAACGTGCTTCACCTTTTCAGGAGAATTAATAGCTTTGCTAAACTATCAAAGTGTGTGTCTGCCACTGCTTGAGGTGTGCTTGAGCCTTGCTAAACTTATTTGTTCTTAACAGAGGAACAATATAAGCCTGCTTTAGAAGAAAACTTAGTAATATGTGATTTCATTTTCAAATCTAAAACCTCAATTTCTTAGTGACTAAGGGGAGTTTATTTTCCTTAGCCTTATATTTTCCTTTTGTGTAAAGAGACAGTTAAGCTATGTAACAGTCTGGGAAGTAAAGTTAATGTTTTTAGCAAGAAAACTTTGACACAGATTTTTCCCCTCATCAAACAGAAACTGAGTGAGATTTTTAGGTCTATTTTGCATGGACATGCAGCATACAAGGGACTGCCTCAAATGCAAGTAACTGCTTGATTTGGACACAATTTACATAAGAATGGATCAGATTTAAATGTCTGCAACCAACTGTAACGATTGCTGAACTTGGTAGGGGTCGTGTGTACATGGTGTGAGTGGAACATAATGTTGAGAGCTATTGAAGGCCCTGAGCTTACTCTGAAGTGAGCTTACTGTAGGACACTCGGCATCTGTCTGTTGGATTCTTAGTCTTTGTTACAAGGAAGCATGAAGAATGGCCATCAGAAGAATACTTCAGCTGAACAGTTGCCAGGGACTGTAAAAACCGGCATATGGACATGAATCCCATCCTGACCTCTTCAGGACGTGGTTGTTCTAACTTAATCTTCCCTGAAGTGCGAGCTTTTGAGTTTAATTTTTTCTACCAGTTACTGAGGGAACAAGGAATATTTATCTTGGTTCTGACTTGCAGTGAAGTTTTTGAGGACACTAAAAAATAGTTTTGTAGAGACAGATATATCTTCCTCGTTTTTTAATTTCTTTTAATTATTTTTCTCTTTCCAGGGTTTTTACAGCTGTAAGGTATGGAGTAATATAAATTCCTATTGTCTGTGTCTTCTGCTCAGTATGACTTACTCAAAAGGAAGTAGGATATGCAGCTAGATTAATCTGTTGGCTTTTTGTCTGCATTGTTCAGTATTGCAGACAACGCTAAAATTTTCCTTAATCACATTCATTTTGCTGATTGTATGTGAATAATGAGCATCGTATGAGCTGAAGGTGCTCATGCACTTCCAAACTTGAAGATTTAAGTAATATTCTATATTTACAGGCTCTTTTAAAAATAATAATCTCCAGCAGATCTGGGAATAGAACAAACTTGAGAATAAAATGATGGCGCTCATGTTTTCTAGGATAGTCTCCGATTTACTTAAGGGACCTTCTATGCCTTCATGCTATCCATATTTATGCCTATCTATGCTTGGCAATGCTTTATGAAAAATTTGAACAGTACTTGAGTTAGTCTCATGGCATAAACCTACTCTGTAAGCAAAGCAGTGAGTGAAAGAGGCAGGATAAAAAGGGATGCAAAACCAAGCATGTACAGCTTTCTTCAAGTGCTGAACCTGGCTGCATGTTAGAAAACATCAAGTCTCATATCAAAGAAATGAGAGGCAAAATATTTTTTCTGATGAAGCAGCTTGGTCCTTACTACAGTTGTGGTCCTCATCACAACTAACCTTGTGAGGTGCACACATTTCTTAGATCTCACTGAAGCTGAGCTCTGAATACCTTGTACAGTGGGGCACTACAAAGATGCTTTCAAACTGCACAAGTGAGTTCAGAATAGTTCTTATAGCAATTTCCTCTGTAAAGCATTGATGAGACAATAGATCCATTTATGAGGCTACTGAAATGAGCAAGTGATCACATTATATTTAATAAATCCCTTGACACTCTGTTAAAAGGCCCTATGTTTAGCTGAAGTTTTGGCATGAATATAGTACCACAGGTTTAATGACCTTTTGCTTTTTTAGGTGTTCTTTATTTAAACTAATGAAAATGAGCTCCATTTAAAAGGCTTTTAAATGCTGATTAAAAATTAAATCAGCTGTTCATTATCCCCAGGTGGCCTTGTTCTAAGAGCAGTAATTCAGAGAGAGTCAAACAAGCAGTCTTTTAATGTAGCTACATCTTGGAATGTGAGGGCTTTGTAAAGTTTATTAATCACCAAACTTTCAAATTCTATGCAGACGTCTCTGCCAGCACAAAACTTCTCCCCTTCGCTTGTGCATCCTGCTTATTAAAAATGTGGAAGAAATTCAAACTTGTTGCTAAAGATTCCTTGTGGTATGTACAGCAGAAATGTAAACAGTGGGGGTGTTGTATGAGCAAACAAAATACTTACCTATCATCGCAATAGTAACAATAAACTGAGACATTAGGTTAGGAGGTCTCATCTTATTTATTGTTTGCTCTGGAGTTGATCAAGTTTCAGAAGCATTTACAGTACAAATTCAGAATCAACAATTCAGCCAGTGGATTATCAGGCTATATTCGTTATGGTTGCTGAGAGCACTGACCTGCAATTTAAATTGTTAAAAAATATTTAAAATGTTAAGATAACAAAACTCTCAATCTTATCAACTATTATTTGGTGGAAAGGCAGACTTTCTGCTTGGACACCAAGATTGTTTTACAGATTTTTAGCATACTTTCAAGTTACAAAATTTCTCTTCATGATAGAGTACTTCCTAATCCTGAAAACTAGGAACAGAGATGTTTGAACATAGCAAAGAGTTCATAATCACATTTAGAAAAGATAAGGCAATGCATTTTTGAGAGTTTAGACAAAAGAAGAAAGGAAACGGTGTTATACCACGCAAAGCCCTGAGTTCCACCACAGATAACACTTCCCCTGTTTTTTGTTTTTTTTTCCACATGTTACATGACTCTTTGCTGTTGGTTATTGGTGGTAAAAATAGTGCCAAAAGGTTTTTGAGTGAAATGTGCTGCAGAGTACTAGGGGAGCTATGCAGTTATGTTATGTTGTTTCTGCTGCAGTAGAAAGAGTGAAAAAAGGGGTACCTTGCAGCCCAAATAGGTTTTAAATTGTTTGCCCTTAACAGAGGCCTGGACGTTCTCTCCTATTCCTACTGACTATTAACTAGGAATGCACAAGAAGTACATCCTTGTATTTTCACGTTGCTTGTTGGGAAAAGTCTGGCAGATGAGATTTCTCACTGGCTCAGTGCTAGTAGCCAGCTGTTACTTCTCCAACTCTTCAGTGCCTGGTAGAACTTGGTGGCCAGAACTCTTACTCCCAGGTTGATGAATGGGTGAAGAAACTGCGCTGGTGATGTCATGAAGATAGGTCTGCAGAGACATGAGTGTGTTCTGCTGGCTTGCGGATGGTTTATGCAGTCACTCACATGCCTTTTACCTTGTGACTTCTAATGAGTTTTGGAATTGGGCATGTGACACCAGGGAGTGCAGCATGTGTGTCAGAGGTAATGAGCAAACATCCCTAAATAGAGTTCCTGGCTGGAGAGTTAATCAGACTTTGGTTAGTGAAACTTTAATTTCCTTCTTGCCTCACAGGCTAAAGAGAAGCACTTCCCTCCCTCCCCCCATTGTTTTTCTCCAGCCCTTGTTGGAGAAAGAATAATAATATAATCTTAGTGTGAATTCAGTTTTAAATGTCAGCATCCAGGAATCTTGTCTGCTTCAGGGTTAATGCAGAACACATTGCAACGCTGTGGTAACTGCATGTCTAAAATAATGAAAATGCTGATGTTTTGAAGAATATCCTTGGCTGGTAGCTGTATTTAATTATCTAAAGTAATTGGAAGAATATTAATTCCCAAGGTAATGAGTATCCTTCCTAAAAAGTCCTGCAGTTCATACCAATGCACTCTTTACTGTGTAAGAAATGTGTTTGTAAAAAGGATGGTGTTCTGAATGGAAAAAGCAAAAATCTGTGGATCAGGAAAAATAGATTAAAAGCTATGTGAATACCAACCGTCTGCATATGATAGAATTGCATGTGCTGTTGTACATGCAGCAGAGCTAGGATTCCATTCTTCTATCAGTCATGTGGTGTTATCACTTTTTAGTACATGTTTAGGAGACTACAGGAAGACTTCTGGGAAAACTACAGAAATGGCAGATATGTGCATACTAATTAATAAAGAGCTGGGCATTGCAATTTCACTTTGAATTCCTCTGCTTCCTCCCTGACTGCTTTTGGTTTCATTAAAATGCTTGTAAGTTTTTAGCCTTTTATTCAAGGAAAAAAAAAAAACAACAATGAAATAATTGTTTTGAGTGACTATAAGAAAAACAAGGGAAAGAATATCTCTATGGAGGTCAGGACTGCGTTATCAGGAAAATAAGGCTTAACAGGTACTTTAACAGGTTCAGAAAGACTGGGTGTAAGAAAATATTATCGCAAGGACTTATGTTTTGCATAGCACATCTCTAGTCTTAAACAAAGGTATGATATATTTTTTCCTCTGACCTGCAGCTTTGGGATTTTTTTCACAACTGAAGGACACTGCTGTTCTCATTGTTAGCAATGTGCTAGAAAAATAACTGTACATATGCAGAAATCCCTTCCAAAATGGATTTTTTTCCCCAGTGATCTAGACTTTTGTAGTTATTTACAGTGTGCATTCTTAACTTTCATACATGGGAGCACTGCTAAATTGAAATAGTTCCTGGACCTCAGTCTAGGTCCAAAGGTCTTGTGTTTTCAAGTGCTTATTGCTGCTATGTCCTGCTCTGATGTGCCTTGTTTGCTTACAGGAATAAATCACTGGCTCTTCTGAAGCATGTCAGCTCTCTAGATGATGTATCAGAGCAGTAAGGAGCTGGTCATATTTCAATTTACTGTACTGTCAACCAATATAGAGCATTCTCAGTCTCATTTAGGTGTCAGAAACCATCTAGCCAAAATAATAAGGATCTGTTTAGATTTATTCGTCCTTCAACACAGGGCAAATTAGTCCAGTTAGAAAGTGGTGCTGCCCTTAGACCAGGTTAAGCTAGGCCTGAGTGTTTACCTGAGCAATTGTTACAGACTAACAGGTGCTGGGCCGGTTACAGCAGCTTTGTTGACAAGTGGTGATTTGTTTAGTGACTGTGACTTTACTACTTGCAACTGAACATTTCTTGTAGTTTAAGCCTAAAATAAAGCTAGCATATTTTCTTTTTTTGTTCATCTCTTTTGAGTGTATTCAGAACTTACGTTGGAGTAGTTTTTACATGGAAACAATTTTGTTTAAAAAGCACCTTCTTGATTTTCAGATTGTCTTCATTTAAACAGTATCAGCATTCCTCTGTGGATAAAAATAATTTAACTTGAAAAGCACATGCAATTATAAGAGCTTTGGAATAATTATTTGATTCAGATATCACAGAATAGTAGGGGTTGGAAGGAACATCCAGAGATGAAGCCCAACCCCCCTGCCCAAGCAGGTTCTCTCCACTACATTGCACAAAGTAGGTGTCCAGGTGGGTCTTTAATATCTCCAGTGAAGGAGACTCCACAACCTTCCTGGGCAGCCTGTTCCAGTGAATACCTAAAAGAAGAGACAAGACTGAGACTTAACGTAGTCAAGCCTTCCGGTTTCTAGTGTTCCCGCTTTGGGCACAATACAAATTCAACTTTATTTAGCAATCTTTTGGGAAATGTCACGAATATAAGCAATATTCAAAAGTGGTAGAATCTATAATTTTCGTTCTAATTTTATGAAAGGCATTAAACAGATTTAAAACTTTACATATGAGTTCTCTGGGGGCTTCAGAGAACTCCAGGATTTAAAAAATAAAAATAAAAAGTTGCTTCCACAGACCATTTTGACATAATCTCCACAGAATGGCCGTGGATCAGTATCTTTCAGAATACAGATTTAGAAGAACAGATTAATTTTCCAAAAAATGTCTTTTAGATCCCAAACCACTGATATTTGTTGAGTTTTGTCACTACCAGCATGGAAGAGAAAAGCCTTATTATGGAATTTGTTGGCCTTTTAAAAAATACATTCCAGGAGCACAGAGACAGTCTTGTGGGAGTGAAGAAACTCCCAAGTGAAGATGCAAGCAGTTGTGTCTGGAAGAACTGAAGAATGGTATTTCAAATAGGTCAGGCTATTTATATAGCCGGTGGGCAGAAAGCACCCTCATGTTTTCCAATGGGAAACTACACAACACTAGATCTTGTTGCTGTAGAACAAGTTCAAGCTCATGAAGTAATTATGAAGACAAACTCAGGACACTGTAAACAAAGAGGGGGTAGAAGGAAGTTGCAAGCTTCATTTTTCAGAGGGGAAAATGAATGAAATGATGGTGACTGGATGAACAACATAAGTACAGGCTGTTTGCTGCTGTTGTGCATAGGTCATGCTCCAGGTTTTCATAGGCATTCTAAGTAACACTGAACCAGTCTCATAGTAATCTCCCACTTTGTATCACTTAATGTGCATCACAGACCACTCTCAAAGCTTGCAAGTTGATTGTATATCAGGTGAAATTAAGCAGGGGGGTGTATCCAATGCACTCCAAGCACTAGCTTCCTTTAGGCCACGCAGTTGGACTCGAATGTGACTAAAATAATTTGCCATAGTACACACTCTGTGGTCATTGAGTCCTCTGCACTGTTTTGTTCTTCCCTTCAGCGTTGGTTGATTTAGATGTGGCTTGAAATACTTTGTCAGGATGGCAGAAAGTCATGTGCCAGGGGGAAGTATTCTCCTTATCTGCGCATTTTAATACAAACTTAAAAGTGCTCCTGCAGGCTCCACTGAGTGACTTACTGTTGCTTTCGGCTGCTTCTATGCATGTATGATCAATGGCAATTGAAGGACTTAGTAAATAATCCCTTCTGCCTAGCCCTGCTAATGGAGGAATGTTTCGCCAGTGTTTAGAAGAGAAGGTGCAGCCCATGTCCTCCAGGATCAGATTCCAGCCATGCTGTAAATCTGGCTAATGGGCAAGATGCAATAGATACATGCATTTCAGCCAATGCGCAGTTTGATTTCAACTTATGCCACAAAACCTGTACTTCTTTCTTTTAAACTCATGGGATTAATTCATTCAGGCACTGACTTGTTTGCTGTCTTTCCATTTGCTGCTCAGTCAGTGTCAATATAAATTTCCAATACTGCTGTAGAAGCATCTATAAAACATCCTATGAATGTACAAGAATGAATCACTAAATAATATTCTTTCACCCATCAATCTTCTGTTAGGTTCAGAAGATGGACAGCTGGTATCTTAGGTGATGCCAAGGCATTATTTTCTTGAGGAAATCATTCCTGTCACATGTCAAATATTAGAATACAATATGTCTGTACAAATGCAATAGAGGGCTTTTGTTATGAGGCAGTAAAAAAGAAGTCACATGGATGAGTAATTGATCACTTGATGACTCTAATTCATTTCGTTGTTCAATCAAAGCTCACCAAGCAAAAATGTAGAGAATCAGACAACCTTAAAGACTGCTCAGCATCAAGGAAGCAGGAATATAGATGAAAAGTTTGCCCCTCCCTCTTTATCAGCTTGCATATGTGTTGAGATATAATCAACAAGTCCTTTTACACTCCAGGCTTTCACCAGTACTTTTTAAACCAATGTTCCATTTCTGTTTTCTGTGAAATAATTTGGCTTCTTAGATTAGGTGTATACCTTTAGAACTGAACTGCTGAGTTCATCTCCTTTCTTGGTGCTGCAGTGGCTTACGCTCCTCACTGTTTTAATCACGCAGACCAAGAAAGCCAGAGGCCTAAGGGCATGTGGATGTTCACTTCTCTCACCTCCGTGGTGATTCACAATTGAGGACTTGCAGTGGAGATTTCTGCAACTGCTTAGGTACAGGCAGAAATCAGAGTGTTCTTGATTTCATGGAAGATAAGGAGAAATACTAATTATCATTATCTAGTGTTTAAATGTTCTTTAGATATGAAAAAATCACAACATGGCTTTTTTGTAAAAGAAATTAGTTTTCTCAAAATCTTGCATATGTTCTGGAATTTAAAAGTAATTTCTAAGTAGTGCTAAATGTTTTATCTGAAATTTATTGCATTAAATTCATTACTTCTTAAACAGGATGTAAGAGCCTAGGCCTGTGTTAAGACATGGTGTTAATGCTCAAATATTACAAACATCTGCACATAAACTGAAGGAAAATAATATTAAAGTAATAATTTTGCTTCAGTCTTCCAAGATGATTAAAGCTGTCTGTACTCTTTCTCTAGTAGTGAAATGTAAACTTGTGTGTCCAATCAAAGGTCTGTCAAGATGTGGTTTCATGGTATTTTCTAACATGTCATAGCAAGTCAGAGTAGCTTTAGTAAATCTCCATAGGAAGTTCTTCCTGTAGTTATGGTCCCTGGTCCTTAGTCACCTGGTCATCTTCTCTTCAACCAGAGGATTTCTATGGAACCAAGTTTTTTCTCCCTCCACTTGGTGACAAATTTTTTTGCCTCAAACATATTCCTCCCTCAATATTCACCTGGTGCCTTGTCTGCACTGAACAGGATGCAGTTCATAAGTTGCAGTTCATAAGGATGCAGTTCATAAGGCTGAGGAACTCATCTGGAACAGGAAGCAAAGAAAATGCAAAGCGTTTGCTTAACTGTGGGGGTGGATCTGGGCCCAATGGTGCTTCCCTATTGCACTGTTGCACAAAGGTGCTGACTCCTACCATCTAGTCTACTCATTCAAGCAATTAACACATTAGATGTTTACCTTCTCTCATATTAATTATTTAAGTTGCTGCTTGATGTGAAAGTTGATACCGTTAATGTACTGGCAATGTTAATAATTAATGATCTAAGGCATAGGGAGTAAGAGGGAAATCAATATTTGTGCAGTTATTCTTCTTGTTAGGAAAGCCACAAAAAATTTGCTATTCTATAAAGCCATGGATAGTGCTAATGTTAATTGAAGCAAGTAGGTTTACTTGGTAATGAAATTGTGCTTTGCTTCATAGTTGTTTAATTCTAGCTCTTTCTACTGCTAGATGAAAACCAGAGACTGCCCAACTTCTTAAACATAGACATATTAAAAGTGCTGAAAACAATTATCCCTTGAAAAAGTCTAAGTGTTTTTTCTTATGAATCTTCCTGATCTTGACAAATTCTTAAGTCTTTGAGGGTTAAAGTCTTTGGGCTTCAAGGATCAGCATGACATGTTTCAGGATGATCAGTTTTAAAAGCTGTGGGAAAAAAGAGGTAGAAATCCAGCAACAGACAGGGAAGCTCTTGAGGCTGAAATCAGTTGTATCTGTTCTCAGCAGTGCTGAACCATTACTGATGTGCTTTGAGAACGGCCTGTGCAGATGAGTTGAGTTGTTTTCTTCATACACTCTGCCTTCTTGTAACTGAGTTGTACACCAAGACTTCTCTCTTCCTGCTCGTAAGAATTTATAGTACATAGCAAACTGGATGCATATGGATTTTGTTCTCATTTAATCCTGAGGAACCTTGGAGTTAAGTTGGGATTGTCTTTGAACATACTGCTTTCTAGTAAGTGGGAATGGGAACAGATGCTATCATTTGACAAAGTGAAAAATCAATGAACCTTTATCTTCACAGCATTGTTTTGGGCATCTTTCAGCTAGGAATGATCTCCAAAGAAAAAAGGAACTTCTTTTTCAGGTTACTGTAATCTTTGTAAATTATGAGCATAAATATCAGAACAACTGAGGAAGGAGGCAGTCATCTAGCAGTCTGCATGAAAGAAACAACTGGTTGTGTGTAACTTGGTACCATAATGCCACCAATAGTCACAAGATTGTAGTTAATGAAAAAAAAAAACAAACCCTTCTATTTTGAAGGGACTTATGGAAAAATACTTATAATCTGAAGGAACTGCCAGTCAGGGAATAGGCTGAAAAGGTTCCCAATTTATAAAAAAATCCTACAAAGCTGTGAAGGTAATCATTCTGTTAAGCTAATTTGAATTCTTCTTTGCTGCAATTCACAGTGAAAATTTGTCTCATATCTCACTGCCTACTTACACAGAAAGCTATTGGAACAGCTCTGGGGCAAGCCATTGTCTGCTTTGCTGCCTTTTGGGTATGGAGAATTCTGAATAAGGACTGACCTAATCAGGACATTTGTGGGAGATCAGCCAAAGCCTATGAAAGAGGTGCCTGAATACCTCCATGGGCTGGGTTTACAGTCACCAGCTGGGGCATTTGTTGCTACTCTTTTATTTTATAATGGAATGTTGTGTGGTCAAGAGCTAGTACACTGTATGCCAGTGGTAGGTTTGTTGCTGTAACAGTTGCATTCAGAAAGGCACCACTTTAAAACTTAGGTGTTAATATTCCTCACAATTAAAAATAGAAGGTTAATATTTAAAAGAAAAAGTGATTCAAGGTGGTTTTGGAGAGGGTTATGCTTTAAGGGAACAATATTTGCTCTGGTCAGAGTTAGTCAATTATTTTGAGTACTACTGTGTCAGCATAACGTTGCTGCAATAGATGTGGACCTGGATTATCTTTGCCTTCTTTGTAGAAAAGTTAACTTGCCCAAAAGGTTGGGTTTAGTGTCATCTGCTCTCAGTCATAATGGGAATCCTTAATCAGTCGTTCTCTATTTTCCTCTCAAAGCAGGACAGAAAAGTCAGATGAAAAATATATTTTGCAATTTAAGAAACAATATATTTTGATTCTGTGTTTTACTTCTCTGTAACACCAGTGGGGCTTGCCAAGGATCTTGTGTTCGCTGGCCTATTAGCCTGCCTTACCTTTATATCTCTGTGGAATAGTTCTCACGTACTGCTGTGTAAATTTCCAGTAACCATTATAAAAGCAATCTGATGTTTCCCTCAGTCTCTTCTCAGAAACACTGTCTTCATTTCTCATCTATGCTGTTGTCTGCTCAGGAATTGCTTTTTGTTGCAAATGATTAGGCCTGTGACATGGGTATAACGTCTTGGATGATGCTTATGAAAATTCTGAATAGCAGCGTATGGGAAATGGCTTTTTTCTCATTACACTGAGTCTGTGATTAAATTCCAAAGGAACTTTTCACATTCTCTTAAAATATATCTGGTTGCTTTTTTAGGGCATCTGACTTTGTCATGGAAGCAATCAAGTATTACAGAATGATTAAAATGATCCTTCCTTGGTTTTTCAGTGTGTATGATGAGACTGAACTGGGTAATTGGGCCTCACACCCAGAAATATTTCTAGTTAGAAAATTATCTTTATGGAAGACACAGCTTCTATATCAGATTTCCTCTCACTTTCAGAAAACTGGTGATCTATACCATGGTTTGTAACCTACATGTCCAGTTTTTCAGTGACTTTCTTCCTGAGCTGATTTGAGAGGAGGCGGTGACAATACATGAATTCTTAATTCTTCATTTTCACCAGGACACTGTCAGAGATTGTCAAAGGAAACTGAGTGCAGTGTGTATTAATGCAATTGAAGCCAGGCTGGAGGGAGCTTGCAAACATCTTTTGTTCCTGGGTCTCAGTTTCCTTAAAGTAGTTTTCATTGGTACAGAGGACAGTTGTCCAATAAGGCAAGATCCAACCTTGGAGAACAGAAGGTTCCAAGGAGACCTCATTGTGGCCTTTCAGCACTTAAAGGGAGCATATAAACAGGAGGGGAAACAGCTGTTTATGAGGGTGGATAGTGATAGGACGAGGGGAAATGGTTTTAAATTGAGACAAGGGAGGTTTAGGTTAGATATTAGGAGGAAATTTTTCACACAGAGGGTGGTGAAGCACTGGAACAGACTGCCCAAAGAGGCTGTGGATGCCCCATCCCTGGAGGCATTCAAGGCCAGGCTGGATGTGGCTCTGGGCAGCCTGGTCTGCTGGTTGGTGACCTTGCACACAACAGGGGGCTTGAAACTAGATGATCATTGTGGTCCTTTTCAACCCAGGCCATTCTATAATAAATCCTTTATAAATTCCTAGTAAATAGATTTCTCTGGAAGACATATGAGAATAAGGAATAGAAATATGGTAGGTGTTAGCTGTCATTGGACCACTGGCTCTTGAATCATCTACATGTTGGACAGGCAGCAAACATGAGGTGGCAAAATTACCTAGGCTCAGTTAGGTGTGTAAATCAGTGCCCCTTTGACATAAAGACTAAGAACAAAACTGGTTCTTTATTCGGGAAGCAAATCTATATTGATTCTCTCCTATTGAGCTTGGCTGTTTCTGCTTGTCTTTGACAAACCCACTGCTTAGTCTCTTTGCTTCTAGGTTTTGCTCAGGGCTTTATATACGTTCAAGGCAGGGTCCCTTGGGAGGTCAGGTTGAGAGAGGTCCTTTTGCATCCTATCCTGACTGACTGTACTAAGAAGCATTGAAGCAACCCCTTTCAGCATTGCCCTCATTCTGGAAATGAATAAATGCAACTGAAATTAACAGGCTTTCCCTAATGTACAACTGACTGTGGGACTCTATGGATACATAAAGGTCTAGTTGGAGATAGCAATCATGACAGTTTCTCACAGAAAGAGAAGAGGAGGTGAACGTATCTGACACGTGAATGCTCTATAAGTAGCATATGTTCTATATACTGGATTTAGGATGACAAGTGTATTCTTTTGTGTCTATTGGCAGGATTTTATTTTAGGTATTTTGTACGTGCTATCTCAAACTGAATGTGATTGGATGTTAAAATACTGCATACTGGCACTTGGCATCACAAACTTAGCATGTGTACTGATTACTTTTTAATTACAGTAACTAAACATATATATGTGGAAAATGGTAGGAGTCCCAGTTCTGCTGTCATCTAGAAACAATGTTATATAAAATATTACTGCTCAGCATTTTTGTCAGTCCTGTTATTGAGGCTTAAGAGATAAAGACTGTGCTGCTCCTATGCCTAGAATCTGAAAGAGCTGAAAGTAGTTTCACTAATAATGTGGTTAGTAACATAGATCCCTCATTATTTTATCACTACTTTCATAGCTTTGGAGCTGATACAGTTTTGAGAGTGGTTTCAAGAACTGTAAAACACTGGTTATTCAGCTTTATTCCAATATGTAAAACTCCTTTCATCATACTTTTGACAGGAGTAGCATGCTGTGCTCTCTACCCTGTCTTTCCTTCTCTACTGCTGTGTGTAAACCAGAGCAGCTTTTGGGCACTTCTGCCTCCCACTCTTATGGTTAAGTAGCTGCAGTGAAAGTACTCTATACAAACTGGTTACAGTTCCCAGTGCCATCTAGTGGTTTTTTTCCTGAAAATAACTTAAAGAGGAGCTGTGGAAAAGAATTTCTCTGTATTATTTCACATTAGTTTGGTGAAATATTCCTATGTGAAATGTCTGCAGTAAGTGTTGGCCTAAGCTTAGGAGGAACTCATAAATGTTGCACTGTGGAAGTGAAAAACTCTCTAACAGGTAAGTGCAATGTCAATTTTAAATAAAAACTTGCTCTCTAAATCCTCATGTTTTAAGATCCACCCTTTCTTTGCCTCAAAGAGGGGCATGAAGAAATAAACTAAAGCATGCAGAGGAAGACTATGGGGTTGGAGAGCTGAAGGCACGAATGCAGGCTTAGTTCTGGAAAACAAAGTAGTCTAAATTCTTTCTCTACTGTGGTCACTCCATGCTCCAGCTCCATGGTCAGGGAATTTCTCCTCAGACAGTTGCCCCAGCCCTGGTAAACTGCTCAAAGGGAGAGGCTGTCTGACTAGACCACTGTTTGCACTGAGTGTGTGATAGAGGTAGCAAATGCTCCTGGACTGTGTGGCAGAAGCTGGGCCTGTCACCCTGCCACGTTCCTTTCTCTTAGTGCATACTGTTTCTTCTTCAGGAGAAGAAAATAACTGCATAATAACTGCGTAAGTAATACCTCTTTTTATATGTCCATGCCCATTCCTCTTACATGTTGTGGGCAATGAGGTAGAACTGGGTCTAGGGAATGACCAAAGCCAAATTCTGTTACTGAAAAGGAATGGAAAATTGAAGGAATCAGAAACATGTTGGAATGTCTCAGAAGATGCTTACTTTCTGCACTGTGGTGTCTCCATACAATGTCTTTCCATCCTCACCTAGTCCTTTGTTAGGAGCTAGAAAGTAAGCTAGCTCAACAAAAGGTGAGGGGTTACATGTATTCTTTTACCCAAAAACTTAGTGCATCATTTAATCTGATGAAAGAAAGCAGCAAGAAAGACCTGATTCTTTTTGTATTGCCTTTATCCCCTGCCCCTCCCTTCTGCCCATTCTTCCAAGGCTTCTCTTAAAAGCTCCCTTTTATATCTCATAGGCATATGATTCAATTTTCACTTGCTGGGTGTGATATTTGGTAACATACATATGAGATACATTAATAACATATTGAATGAAAACATGAACTCAGTCATTGTTAGATGTGCTGTGGCCTTTATTTTTGCAGTTGCACCTGTTGACTCTTAATCACACTGCTGTTTAGTGCACCTGGGCTTTTCTCAAACGCATTAGACCTAGAAACTTCATCAGTTTTAGCTTCAGCAGGAGTATCTCCCTGCTCTGATTTCTTGAAGTGAATTTCATTTTAGCCCGGGAAAGATCTTCTATTACCTCACTATTGAGAAAAACATCCTCAGTCAGTGTTCTGACTGTCTTTCTCATTGGCCGGTTTGTTTCCATGAGAAAATGCAGAGGAAGTCATACAGCAGTTAGCTGGCAGGAAGGCAGGAGCTGGGTGGTTGGTGCTTTAGAGTTTCCTGCAGTGTCACTTCAGATAAGTTTATCTGCTTTATTCTAAGTGGAAATTGCATGGAGATGCCACCATTCAAAAAATGGTTTACATCAAGCAAGTACTGCCTACCTCACATCTCAGCTGTATCTTGAGAACTCACTCCTTTGAAAGTATCAGCAGATGGCATCTCGATTGAAGAAAGGATGATCTTCTGAATGAGCAATGAAGTGATAACTTCAGTGCCTTCCCTATGAGCAGGGGGCTTTCCTAGAAGAGTAAAGCTTTGAACGGTCTTTCAGAGATCAAAAATTAATTTATATAGAACCAGATTCATAAATAAAATGACAATTTCTAATAAATGTGCCTCAAATCACTTGACTGAAAACAAGTAATTGACTTTACCTATTGGCAGCATCTGATGTGCAAAAGTTTTACTTTAGTTTTGTCATGCTACGGTTGAATTGTTCACTACGTTACATTAAATGTCATGGTAGGTATATTGAGGAATTCAGCTGCAACAATTTTTTGCCCTCCTCTGGACTGATGTGCAGTCAGCCTTGAACAGCCCATCTGAGAAATAACGCATTTCACAGAAGCCGCTGTTGAGAAGCAGTAGGAAAGACAAGAGAGAAGTGGAAATCGGCATCCTTCAAAGAGGATTTAGGTGGGCAAATGAGAATAGAAAGCCAGGAAGAGCAGTGTATCTCTTGTCATAACAGAGATACAAAAGGATTTCCAGTGATGCCTCAACTGTCAAAAAGGAATACAACCTTGTGCTGCACTGACTGCATCTTACAGTTCCTCAGTGGAATAAAAATGGATTAATATGGTTAGTATCAAACTTATGATAATGAAAATGCAGATGATTCTTTATGCAAGTGGTAGTTGCCACTACCATTTGTGATTCTGGTCTCATATAGCTATCCCTGGGGTTTCTGTCTGGAGGCCATTTTAAGTAAAGCTTGTGATTCACTTCTAAAAAACCCAAATCCTTGGCTGTCATCTAACAACTCCTTTCCCTGCATCTGATATTTCCTCCTCTGTTGTGTAACTTTGTAGTGCATTAATAGTTGTCTATTCTGGTACCCATTGATGAGATCTGAAGGAAGAGGCAAGCAGACAATGGCAGACATAGATTCTGAGCCACTCTGTGTGACTTCTGATGTGAACTCTGCAATGCAGGATACTTAGCTTTAAAAAAAATAATAATAACAATAAAAGTTACTAACAAAAGGAAAAGTGGAATTGCACATCCACAGATGTCTTTTCACAGGCTGTTCTCCCTCCTCGCCTCCTACCCCCCAAACTGTAAGCATCTGAAGGAATGTTTTGAGAAGTACTGCATGTCATTTCCCACCAAGAAGAAAATACGAAGCAAATAAGATATACTTATTCTAGAACAGAGGAAGGTATGTAGGAGGGTATATACAAACCCTGGAAAGGCAAGAAGCTCTTTGGCAAGAGAGAGATTCCTCACCCTGTGGGTCAGCTATGCAGCTGGCCCAGGAGAAAGAAAAGATTAAACATGGAATTGCTTAGATGAGGAAAGCTGAGAAGAACAGATCAGACACTTCTGTTCAGGATTCACAAGCAGTTGTGGGTTATTGCTGTCCTGATTTTTCAAAGAGTGGAGTTGCTATGTTCTTTTATATGATGACAATTTGTACACCAAGTAAGTTAGAGTAATATTTTACACAGGTTGTATATTTGTGCACAGTAGTTGTTTAATAGCTGTGCCTAACTGAACAGTACATTCTAACCAGGGTTAATACTTTGCTTCTGTTGCCCTTTTAAATGTTTTATTTGGAGAGCTTTTTTCCCTTTTGGCTGTTATAAAGCTTTGTTAAGCGGTGGGAGGTGGTCATTGTAGTATCTTGTCAAAACATCTCTGGGAATATATTTTGAGACAAAATCTTGTGTTATCAGTTTCTTCTGAATTGAGGTTTCCTAGTACTTTGTACTAGCAGAGGCAGTTCATGCTTTTATAAAGATTTTGTTCATTATCTAGAGCTAGTGGCATTTAGTATTTTCATTTTCAAGTTTTCTTTAAAGCTTTCATTTACACAAAGGGAAGGAGAACAATTTCTCTGTGGTCAGCAAAGCCATTTCAGCTTCAGATGAGGTGGTCTTAGCCCTGGTCTATGAACTACGGTCTTTCCTGAGGAGAAATATTTTGCCTTTTTTGTGTAGAAGGGTGCTCAGCCCTGACATTGGATCCAGGTTTATTCTCATTCAGTGTAGCACAGACCTAAACCTGTTGCTGATTTAACTGCACTAGGCATTTTTTCAGATGAGTCTTATCTTTATTCTGCAAAAGAAATTGCTTAAAATATATATATCTCTTTTTAAAACATCTGTAGGTTTTTTTTTCTGTTTGTTTGTTGTTTATGGTGTTTTTTTCTGGGGGAAAGAAAAGAAAGAAAAACAAAGACACAAGAACATTCCTTTCCTTTCTCTTCTTTGAGCTTGCTCTTTCCTGATAAGGTATTAAGCCTAGGATGTTCAACCATGTGAAGCTCTGTTCAAGCTCAAGAAATCTGCTCCTCTCTTTATTTACCTTTTAGGTATCAAGAAGGCACAACTAGATCATTTGGAAAATGCTTTCTTCATCAAAGAAGCCTTATTTTAAATGATTTCTTATAAAAACAATGCAAAAATGAGCAAATAAAAAAAAAATACAAGTTTAATTTCCTAAATACTTAAATGCAACCAAAATTTCCTCTGGCTGGGCTGCTGGGGTGCAGAAATGTCACCAGAACAGGAGCAGTAGGAAGCTATGAAAGATCACTGAGGTAAATGTGTTTAAGCAGTCCACTGCACTATAGCAACATATGTGGCTGCCATCAAGAGAATAGAAGAAACAGATATCCCTGTACGCTACTTATCAGAGAATCAAAACAGATGAATAAAGAAAGATAAAGTAGATCTGGAAATCAAAGTATCATCCAGGAGAACCACACTGCCAGTTTCTGGAGAAGTGCTGCTGTGATCCTGCTGGCAGCACATCTCCATTTGGAAACGGGTAAGTCCAGGGCTAAATGCCAATACATACAGATTATTATTGAATACCATTACCACAGCATTGCCACACACTGGAGAATTAATCCAGCCTAAGAGAAGGCGTATCAGCTGTAAGGGAATAGACAAATGAAGCTATAATGTGATCTGCTGGAAAAATGAGAGTTTCATTTTTAATGAGGAAATTCTGGAGTAACTGCAGCAGGTACTGATAGGATCTGAACCCCTAAGTGACAAGTTAGTTTTGAGTATTTACTTCAATAGGCTAGCTGTGTTCACTCCAGAAATTTCCTTTCAGAAGGCTCAATTTTCATGGCAAAATGCATCATCTGAAAACAAGGTCTTAAAATGCCTTTTAAAAAATTATTTGTATCTAGCACATCAGTTTATGAGGAAAGAAATAATGTGCTTTCCTTAGATTCTTTGATATATAATTGTATTCCATACCAAAGATTGTGGTTATCAGTGTCTTTCGCTGAGGATGTTCGTTAGGTACTACGAGCTTCAAATGCAAGAAACAACCTTTGCTCTACTGATTTTTGTAGGAAAATGGTGGCTCACGATTGCTAATCATCAGTATGCTTTTTTAACAATTCAGTCATGCAGTTTTGCCATAAAGATAATCTTTTGCTTGAAGGAGATTTCAACTTTAAGTATCCAAGTGTGACCTATGGTATAGTGGAAAGTAAATGGGAATTCAAATAAGAGGTAGGATTTTCCAATTCCTGTTATGTCTGAAAGCTATATGGATAATTAATGCTTTTTCAGGGACTGTATGTAGGTTTTTCCAAAAGTAATGCCTCCTATTTATTTCCGTAGAAATTGCGATGGAGACAAAGAGCACAATAAAAGTACTTGACACTATTTTTATCTTCTGAAATTTCCTCTGGGAGATAATAAATAAAATTCTGCTGTTCTTGATTAGTGTGCTAAGGGTTGACGTTAAATAATGTTAGCGCACAAATAGATCAACGTTAGACAAAATGATCTTACACACAGATTTCTTGCTGCAGTTTTAAAATCAGCCATTCCTTTTAATGTTGTTCTTTTGTCTGCTTATTTAATCTGTACAGTATAAAACAGCAATAATAATCAACAAGGTTTAGGTTAGAATGTGGTATTTCCTAAGAGGTTTGGAAAACACTGCTGAAGTCTGAAACAGGATGCCCATCCTAGAGGCTGTAGCTGTAGGTAGGCATTGAAGCCTTCAGTATTATTCAGATCTCCTAATTTTGTGTGTTTGGTTTTTGCAACATCAATGTTTTGTGCATGATTAGTAAACAAACTCCTTTTTATTCTAAATCCTGCTTATTTGTTCCATTCATCTTAGATTGTTTTCTGAAAACCACATTTTAATAGCTACGGAGCTGGAAAGGAAGATAAGTTTATTGCAGCTTTAATGAAACAACTTCCTTTCAAATTGTGTTGTAAACAACATTTAGATTTTTTACCAGTTCACCTTCTTTTGCAGATAAAATGTGAGATGTGAGAGAGACAAAGTGGGTGGATTTGTGTAAAGTACACTTAGAAATATTGCAACCTGGAGAGCACGGGGCCTTTCTCCTTACCCCCAGAGTAAAAATTGTTACTTCAGTTCTACCTCAACCTTTATTCCCTTTTTACCTGCTTTTCATCCCCCTGTAATGTTAGCATAGACATCAATAGCAAGCTTTTTATCAGTTACATGAATTTTATCAGACACAGTAAATTTACTTACAGATGGATGTTTCATGGAAATGTTGTGTGTCTCAGCAAGCTTGGAACAAAAGGCCAGGTTTCTAGACAAAACATTGCTTATCACCTGACTTACTCATGCTACTAGAAACATTCAGGTGGTCTGGTATCCTTATTCCAGCAAGCTGCGTTTCAGGGATCATGAACTTGTCTTCTACTGAATGATCTGAGAGCCTCAGCTTCACAGAGGACCCTGGGTTCTTCTGGGCTCTTCTTACTGCACTAGTTTGCTATGTCCAAATATCATGAGTTCATCCCAGAATAGAGCAGCATACAGAGTCCCTAGAGGTGAAACAAGCATGTTCTCTTTTCCCCTCCATAGAAAGAAATAAATTCAGAACAAATGTTTTTTGACTTTTAAAATATGCTTTTAATATTATTCTGTGGAGTCTTTGAAATTTCAAACTTTCGATGGAATTAAGACTTGGAAGTTTTAAGCATTGATGGAAAGTATTGATGAAAGTATGGTTCTTGAGGGTTAATGCATTCTCAGCACATCATAATCTCTGCTCTTTACCACCTGTGATGTTCATTTATAGTGGGCTATACCAGATAACTCTAGTCTTTCAGCTTCCATGGCACAAAATGTCTTTTTACATCTGGGAAAGTGGCATTATCTTAATCTTGTCTGACTCAGTGCCTTCCCCTTACTCATCCTAGATATGTCGGAAAAGAAAGACACCTCCCCTTCTGTGAGGAACAATGCTGATAAAAAAAATTGCAAAGAAAAAACCCCCAAAAAACCAACTAGCAACACTCTGCTTGTACTCTTTTGCTTCTTCATTGATAACTAATCTCTGGAGCCTTTTGGTGGCTTCACCATCCCATCACTTCAGTCTTGAGTACTGTTCCTAAAGAAAAGAACAGTAGGGAAGGAAGGAAGGGAGAAAGCTGCAACCATATTCTCCCCGTTGAAATAAAGGAAAATTGTCTTTGGCCAAAATATTTTTACTGTCATCCCAATTCTGTATTATGTTTTTTCTTGCAAAGTTGGTTTTGGGTGCAACTGGCAAAAGTTTTTGCCTGTGGGTTCCTTACCAGTGGTTGAATTTCTGCATGCAGCCATGCTCTCAGACCTTGCAATATAAGTGAGCCTGTGCTATGTAATGCTTTGTGGCCTCCTGCATGTGCCTCTGTAGCCTTGATATGCAGTCATGATGAGAAAGGTGAGAGTTCTGTTCTGCAACACAAGCAGAGCATTTGAATATGTGTTGGTTTTTCTTTTTTTTGTCTTTCTACTGTATTCATAAAAATGTTCAAGCAAGCATACAACAAAATAATGGCTTTATTAAAAAGAGAAAAAGTAAGGTTTTGCAGTTGACGTAAGATGAATGTGAAAACAGATGAAATTCTGAGCCACTTATAAGATACAGAGGATAATATAAGAAAATACTTATTCATTACAAGAATAAGATGGTAATTTTCTTAACTGGAAAATCACAGAATCATGGGGATTGGAATGGATCTCCTAAGATCATCTAGTCCAACCCACCTACTAAAGCAGGTTCCCTAGAGAAAGTTGCATTATGATTTGATGTTTGGTACCTGATATAGACCAGCTGTTGAGATGTGCAGTTGCTTGAAGTAGAGACCTGAGCAATGAGTGATATGTAAGTTAGATCTCCATGAAGATTCTCTGACATAAGACACCTCCTCTTTGGCCAGTTCCACAATTTTCCTTCTGACCTAAGCTAAAGAAATGACTAAAATGCCTTTCCTTCATCAACCCCTGGATGTGCAGGCTACTTGGCTTCTTCAGACAGTGAGGAGCAAGGACTCCCTCCATCCACATTTCTATGGAGCTTAGCTACCGGGTGGTGGAACTGTAGTAAAGCCAAAATGTTTCTGCATTTGGCATGAATTTCTGGAAAGCTGGCCTGAAAATTCAGTTCTTTGGCAAATTTACTATCAAAATTATTTTTCCAAATTCTATCCAGTAGCCCTGATTACTCTTGAGCATGAATTGCTAAATGGTGTGGAGAAGAGATGGTCTTTTTCACTCCACCATCCAAGCATTCAGCTCATGTAATGTAGTTAAAACTTTTCGTAACTCAGAATGAAGGTAAGGGTACCATGGCAGCAAGCATGCTAAAAGCAGACTAAATATCAACTTCAGTGCCTCCTGCAATTATTAATTAATTTATTATTATGTTGTTTAAAGAGGTATGTAGTTGGTCAGGTTGGCAGATAAACAGGACAAAAGTATTGTTGAATTAAAGAAAAAATCTACATTGAGATCACAAATGTATAGTGAAAACAAGATCCTCCTCTGTTTTTTTTCTTATCTGAATAATTGGTGATATTGAATTGAATAAATATAGATCCAATCAAAGGAAATACTGCTTTTATTTAGTGTCTGGCAAGTGTTTTTAATTCATCATCAAGGATGATTACAACGATTAATGTGGATAGTTTTAAGACCATGTATGCCCAATAGTACTTCCTTAAACTAAGTAAAATCCATGCTTCAAAAAATATGTGGATTGCAAACCTCTTTTCACTGCTCTTTTCTTATATGACACAAATGGTTAGATTCTGATTTCAAGGTGCCCTCTGCTTTAAAGTACTAACTAAAAGCAGGATTTCAGGATGAGTTGCGAAAACAATTTGGTGCTTCCTTAGTTGCTGTATATTGCTTGCGCAGGAGCTTCATACTATTGGTGGTAGGCGAACAGTTGGACTGGAAGATCTTGTAGGTCTTTTTTTGAACTTGGTGATTCTGATTCATTAGAGAGTCTGTGAGTTCTGTCCTACGTGCAGTAGTAACAGAAATATACAAAGTTTTTTAAAACTCAGACATTTTAACATGATTAGATTCAATGTTCTATCAAGCTATGTAAAGGGTCGGTTGAAGTGTCTTACCTGTACAGTATATACAGTCCTTTTTTGGACTACAATGTAAGTTTCATTTTATCCCAAGACTCACAGTTCTCTAAGATAATGGATTGTAGCCTTATTTGACCTGAAATAAAAGTGGAAATCTTCTGTAGCTCTTCTCACACACCTACTTCCAGACAAAATCAGGAACAGAAATGTACTTTACCAAGTCACTCTTTTTTTATCAGCTTCTGAAAAGTTTCAGTTCATGAGAATTCTTGTACTTCAGTCAATCTTAAGACATTCCTTCTTGTTAAATCTTAGGTGCACCAGGCTTCTACATTCTTCATGTCTTTATAAATAGTTTTCTGACTTTAACTGTGTGACATTTGGTTTTGTAAGAGTCATTGAGGTTCTCATGTGCAGCCATAAAGGAATGTGATAGTATTTTCTGTGTTAGAAACTTGAAAAATTTTATTCTAATTCTCAGCTTGTGGTTACTTAATTATTGAGTTCAGAAAGGCATGTCAAAGACAGTAAACCTCTTAAAGTAGAATACCTCAACAGCTATTCTGTACCTACTGTAGTCACATGTTATTGTGACTTTCACAGAAGCTCTTTTTGTCCCCTACATGTGTCTCTGACATTTCTGTTAAGAAAGCTTAAGAAAGAAATAAATTGTCTGGTGTTTTGTGATTATAGCCTTCAAAATTGTTCTGTTTGTAGAAAGCCTACCATAGCTGTGCAGAACTGTTACATCAGATGTGACCCAGAAATGGCTGTATTCTATGGCAGTCAGCTGAGGCTTAAAATTACCTGTGATTTTCAATAATATCAATTTCTGGAGGTCTGTGGGATCTTATTTTTCATTAAATTCACATTTTTTTTACTTTTTAGTGCTTTTGTCTCTAGGACTTTTGAAGTTGCTGTAGCAGTTTTGATTTCACATGTAAAAATAACAAAATTGCTTTGTTGCAGTCAGTTACTCTCTGGTTTAAAAATGCAGATACCAGATGACTCTAGAATAGCTCATAACATTAAGAAATATTTGTCCTCTGGTTGTTCATTCTAAGAGGTTGGATTGGTTTGTGACTATTGTCTTAACGTAGAAGAAGGTAACTTTGGAAGGGAATTAATTCATAAATTATCTCAGCTGCATTGGTTTACCTGAGGTGGGGTAAAAGTTATGCTAAAGAATCTAATTTTTATAAGGTATGCAAACAACTTCTTAGGGCAGAATTTCACCTTGTTACAGTTTCATTGGAATTTCAGTGAGATTGCTTTTCCAGGAATAATTTAGGCTTTGTGTCCATAAGGATTTCCATTGTATCTGTACAAAAGCAATAAGAAATAAAGTAAAAAAAAATAATAATCCACAAGGGTGCAATAGCAATAGATAGGACTTTTCTTTGCCATTTATCACTGCTCTAATCCGATGATTTAGACTTTTAGGGATTTTCATCGAATTCTATCTGATTCTTTCTTTCCCCCCTTTCTTGACAAGGAACATTTCCATGCCAGGTAGAACACATGTGCATGTTCTACAGTGCACTGCAGTGCTGCAGCATTGTTGAGAGAAGCTTCCATTTTTGGCTCCAAAATATGGATGTAGTAAGTAAGGCTCTTTGTTGCTTCCATAAAAAATGACAGCATTTTAAATAATAAAATGACAATACAAAGACTGGAGGGAAGAGCTGTCACAGCCTAATTGAAAGTTCGTTATGCTGCTTATACCATTATCGTAAAACTCTTTATCATGTGTCTGTAAATGTGCAAATTAAAAACCCAGAGGTAATTTTGTATTTTATCTGCATGTAAAAAGATTGTGAAATTATCATCTCTTTCATAGTTAAATAACTTTAACCTGTATGGTGACCTTTGAATATGCAAATAACAGAACTTTGTTGGATAGAATACATTTTGTTAATTATAAAATGATAAGTGGAGAAAATCTGAAGAAAACAGGAATTCACTTTGAAGTAATCATAGTAGAAGGTTTATGTGATAAGGAAAAAGGAAATGTTTTATATTTATTTGCAGGCTCAGAAGAATGATTTTCTACTGCTGTTCAAATCTGTGACTCTGCAGCTGTAATCAAAACCAGCAGGAGAATTTCTAACTTACATCACCAGCAGCAAACGTGGTGAATATATAATACATGCCCAGAGACCTAAAGAATTTCAATAGGCTCTTAAGTAGCAGGGCTTTTTATATTTATATATTTAAAGAAAAATTTTGTTGTTGTTGTTTTCTGTTCTCAGTTTATAAGAGGTCTTTGAAAAAACTTAATGCTGTGACTATGAAACTGAGTAATAATTAAACTTTTTTCTGCAGGTCAGAATGATCATTTTCACATAAAGAGGAGAGAGAATGTAATGAACATGGGGAGAGAATTAGTTGCTCTTAGGCATGGTGCAAGTTGTTTTCTGAACAAATCTGTCTAGTCTCTTGCCAAGACAGGCATGCTGACTTGCAGCTTTGCCAACTCTAGGACTGCTTGCCTCTCGGTGCAAGTGCACACACATGTTTTAACCATGTCTTAATTTGGTGATCTCTGGAATAAGGTGGGTCTCTGGAAACTGTCCAGAGACTTCAGTTCATCCCTCCAGAGTCACTGGTGGGAATCATCAGCTGCTCTATTGTTCAAGCAATTTTGGGTTACTCCCACATACCATTACACTCCTCGAGGTAGCAAAATTTAAGCAAATTTCACCATTATCCTCAAGGGGAACAATTGCAAAACCTCAACTAATAATGCCATTTAGAACTGCCTTGCAAGCAAAAGTAATATAATCTTAAGTTTGGAAAGAGCTGGCAAATAAAACCTGCAAAATATAAAGCTTTACTCAAGGGATACTTACTTGAAGGTATGGTTAATATGTAAGGTAGGGGAAATCCGTGTGCTAGGCCTATTTGCTGTTGGTATACCATTCACTGGCAGAATTAAGAATCGTGCTTAGTCATAGTATATTTCTGCAATATTATAATGGTGATTTCTAGGCATCTTGAGGTCTGTTGGATTACATAAAAAAAGAAATAACAGCATCAAATTCGAACTGTTAAGTCTACTAGGCGAAGTGTTTCTTTCACCCTCAGTAAATTTGCTGATGACACTAAGATGAGTGGTGCAGCTGATACAGCAGAAGAAAGGGATGCCGTCCACAAGGATCTGGTCTGTATACAGAGCTGGGATTGGCCTGACCCAGCTGCAGGGTGTTGCACTTTGGTCAGGGCAATCTGAATTCTTGTGTACAGAATGGGTGAGAACAGTCCTGTGGAGAAGAACTTGGGGGTTCTGGTGGACAAAAAACTTGATGTGAGCCAAGAGTGTGCTCTTCCAGCCTGGAAGGTCAACTTTATCCTGGGCTGCATCAAAAGAGGCATGGCCAGCAGAGAGAGGGATGTGATTGTCCCCCTTTAAGCTGCCTTTGTGAGAAGTCATCTGGAGTATTGCATGTAGACCCGGGGCCTCCAGTGCAAGAAAGAAATGCAATTGTTGGAGCAGGTTCAGAGGAGGGCAGGTTGAGGGAGGTGGGGTTGTTCAGCCTGGAGAAAAGAAGGCTCTGAGGAGACCCCATGGCAGGGAGGTTGGAACTAGATGGTCTTCAAGATCCCTTTGAACCCAAGACATTCTTTGATTCTGAGATTTTGTCTCTCTTTTTTTTAATCAGAGTATTTGTTCTCAACTGAGTTATACCATTTCCAATTCAGATTTGTAGCTTTGAGACTCTTTGCAATTCTGTTTTGAAAAATTAAAAGATAAAACCCTTGTCTTTTGTCTTATCAGATCCTGCAAAATTCACACTTTCCTGCAGTAGATCTTACTATGTACTTACTGCTCACTATGTGAGTTTTGACAGGAAATTAGACAGTCTTAAAATTAAGATTCCAAGGGGCTGCAAGCATGCTATGTTTTGACTACAGCATATGAATATTTTTAAAGGCTGCAAACTATGCTGTCAGTCACAAATACATCATGTGAGCAAAATGTGGTTTCTCTGGCTAAAGCATGAAGGGATTTACCTAGAGACATGGACATGTTTTAGGAGGAAAATCTCTAAAGACTTGGTTAATCTAAATTTCTTAAAGGAGCTGACAGTAATGTAAATAGTTCTTGAAGACATTTTGCTGTAAAGACTCTGTTATAACATTCATATGCTGCATGCTGCAAAGAGAAACCTTTAGGTTATTTTGTTCCAAGAAGTTCAATAAAAGTATATGAAAGTTGAGAAAATTGAATTCTAACATGCAGGCAAGTTACGGACCATTTGTTGAAATAGTCTCTTATTTGTACCTGCCTTGGTAATATTTCTGATCTGAGAGTGAGTGCAGAAACATCAGTGCTGCCATCACATAAGTCACAGAGGCTGCATATTCTGTCAATTTCTCACAAACTTCTCCCAAAAGGTTTTCATGAATCCAGTACTAATGTGTTTACCTGTTTTTTGTCGGCATTAAACGTAGGCAATAATGTTGTAAAGGGATGGGGGCAGATTTAAATGTACAGCTAGACTATACTGAAGTTCAACTAGTTCTTGACCTCCGTAAAAAAAACAACACACTAATGAATGGGAATTGCTTAGCTTATATATTTCCTACTAAATTAAACCTGTTAGAAATTATGAAAGCATCAAGATCCTGAGGCTTGCTGTCACATAAGAGTCTGTGATTGTGCTTGGAAACTGTCTGGGCTGTGAATAATCTGGCTGTGGATAATCATTCCTCTGACACATACCTTGGGATTACACAGACAAATGCTGTCTTACACAGGCCAGAAACATGCCAGGAATCTTTCTGTTTGCTCAACCACACAGTTGTCCACATTTGAGTTTCTCCAAGTGTTCAAGTATATTATCTGTTATTGCACTTTGGTGTAGCTGCACTATGCTGAAGTGAAGAAGTAGAATCCAAGTTCCTGGCCACTGCTTTATATAGTCATGAGAGTACAGACTGATTTGTCTGGGCAATAGTGATCTGCAGATGTATTGTGTCTTCTGGAACAGGATCCTGCAAATATCAGCCTCAGGAACCTTGACAGCAAAAGTTATTTGCTGTGCTGGAAAAAGCTTTGTTTGATAATTATCTATGTATTGTCTATTATTTAAGCTTCCTTGTTTTTTTAAAAAAAAGTAATTGCTGATATTGTAATGATGTTTGGATTGCTGCTTATGGAAAATAAACCTTGTACATCTTTATTAATTTTTGTGTTGAGAAGGCAGAAGGCTGAGGAAGCTGGAAACATGAGCATCATGGCAACATCATTGACGTTGTATTCTTGGGTATGTACGTGTGCCAAAAGCTCATGTAGCCTCATCCTGAAAAAATACTTATCCCTTCAGGAAAGCCACAGCCTGCAAACTTCCAAGCCTGAAAGATTTGGATTCACTGATACTGGTATCTACTGTTTCCGAGACATGTACAGAGGGAAAGTCTTCTGGACCAGAGTGGGTGCTTATTGTAAGAATATGTGAAAAGGTCAGTGTATTGTAGCATCCACCTGCCTTGTGTTTCCCAGTAAGATGATATTAGGAGGAATACATTTATAGGTGGAGGCGTAATGGTGGAAAGAGAAACTTCCCATATCTTACTCTTGCTGTCTTCAAAGAATGTCAGACTTCATTTGGTTGTAGCTGATTTGGACAGTATTTTCATCCAGTAGGAAACAAAACAAACAAACAAAGACGAATCAGCACAGAAGGAATTCCTTTCTATGGGGAAGCAGTTAATTTTTTTTGAAAAGCTACACCCCATTTGGGTGCTCATTTACCTTTTTCTAATGGTAACTGTACCTCTGAATCAGTATTATTTTTAATGTTTGCCATTATTAGCTATAAATGTGTAGTACAGCTCTTGTTACAGGACTGAAAAGCAAACTTCTTGTGCAGAAAGGCTGTGTTAAAAATGGGAATGAACTATTACAGGAACTTAATAGAAAAAAAAATCTTTCCCACCACCATATGGTAATGATATAACACAAAGCATATTCCTGCCAAGATATCCCCTCACAATGGCAGGCTGCCAGTAGCTTCTCTCCTCCTCATTCAAATGGCAAAAATATCCAAAAAAGAATTATTTGGTTGAATCAGACTGTTGCTTGTAAATATATATTATTGGCTGGTACTCCATCTACATGCTCAGTTTCTCTAGAGAGCCAGTCCATTTCACTTTAAGAGCACTGAAAAAATGAATTCTCCAGCTCAGTTGCTCTAGGACATTTCTTCCTATTCTAGCTCTTGGAAAGAAATCTTGCATTGCTGTAGTCTTTTGTCTTTATTGCTAGTTCCTTCTTTGACCGTGGTGTGGAACACAACCAATCTTAATCTTCTCTCCTTGGAACTACACTTAGAAATGTGCAGCTGGAAGAGGTGTGAGTTCACTATTCTCCAGACCATATGGCCAACTCTATTTGTTAACTGCGGTTAAGACTAGGAAAAGCCTTCTGAACTAGGCCTGATGTGTGGCATATCAACAATTTGTTACGGATCTGCAGCTCCTTCTTAAGACTGGACTACCTTACATGATTAATATATATGGCATCAAATGATACTCTCTGTGTGTTATAATAAAGAGACTGGGAACCTTCTTTCTTGCTTAATCCCTACTAGTAGAAACAGCATAATTGTTTGATCACAGAGCCTGAGGTAGTCAGTGATATCCCCAGGATGAAAACACAAGACTATCTAGGGATACTGACTTTGCTTATGATAGTATCCCACATTGATGCTGTTGTGTGTTCAGGAAGCATTAGGCATCCACTGTAGTCTGTTCCTCTGTCTGAACTATCTGCCTCTAGGAAGTGCATCTTTTAGCCTCTATATGAAGTTTTTGAAGAGGATGGGGCTATATGTTGAGCCACACCTGATATATATCCATTACAGTTTTTTTGGCCTTTTTTATAGATATCTCCTGCTTTCTACTTTTCATCTGTACACTTTCTTTACTCTTTCACTAAGTAAAGTGCCATCAGATGTAGTTACTGTGTGACATTATCAATACCCCTGGACATCTGGCATCATTATTGTTCTGTCTGTTTTTACCTTCACCTTTACTTCTGTGTGCTTCCCTAGAGACCATGGGAATGTATCAAACTGAATAAAATTCTGCAAAATATTGAATGATTTGTCTTTTGGCAAAATCGTTTCCTACTGTGTGTGCAAAGCTTGCTGAGCATTTAGCCTTGTTGAGAATAAGAAACGGTCCTATTTTCCTCCTTGTCCTCATTTCCCAACCAGCTAGAGCTGAGGGCAGCCCAAATAGATTTACATTGCACTACAAATCATTTTCTCAGTTTCATCTGTGTTCATATTGGTAATAGATAATTTTATTTTGTGCGGACAGACTAATCTGTGATTAGCCACATTTAGATTTCTGTGTATGAAAAATAGAGCTGCATTACGCTGTATATTTTCTGGGTGCAAATGATATGGTTTTTGATGTAATCTTATGATCTAAATTCATATAATGACTTCTTTCCTTTTACTAATAACACCAGTTCTTTTTTTATTTCCGTTCACTGAGATGAAGATAGTTCACAGGTTCTTTTCCTCTGACAACTAACGGTGGTAACCTTTTAAAACAACAAATGCATCATCTTAGATAATTCATAAATCTTTGACAGCCAACTTTTACAAATAAGGAGTGATAACAAAGGTAACAGAACACTGGAACAGGCTGCCCAGAGAGGTTGGGGGGTTGTCTTCTCTAGAGACATTCAAAACCAACCTGGATGCATTCTCTGTGACCTTATCTAGGTATTTCTGCTCCAGCAGGGGAATTGTACTTGGTGATCTTTTGAGGTCCTGCCAATCCCTGACATTCTGTGATGCATAGAATGATATGTGAGATCCTCATGGTTGTCAGCTAATTTGAGGAGATACCATTTTCTTGTAAAGAATTTGAGGATAGTGTGACCAGTGCTGTTATACAAGAGCTGTAAAAGGTCCCTCTGTCTGCCAGTACCACAACTCTGGAAACCTCTGAAGTTGTTTCATCTGTGTAAACAGACCACCTCTCATTTGAAGGCTGCAGATTCCTTGCTCGATTCCTTCCTGCATGTGACTTCCAAGAAATTAATCTGTTAGTTACTGAACTTAATCTAACAAAGCTGCTTTGTCTTGAAATGTACTGAACCAAGATTTAGCACCTAGTCTAACGCCCCTAGTCTGCACTGTGACAGCTGGTGCGGTATCACAGAAACCTAAGTCTAGAATTAGGCTCCCCCTGTTAAGCATCCCTCAAGCACAAAGTAAAAAAAAAAACAAAAACAAAACAAAAAAAACCCAACACATTCTGTCATTCCTTCTCCTTAGCATTATACAAGCAATCTATCACAAGCTTGTCAGTGTGAATGTTGTCAAATCACTGTACACAATGACAATGGCATCTCCTCCATACCAGCAGATAAAATTTGATCTACAGACCCAGGTGACAAAAAGGAGGGACCCTGGGGGAGAGCCCTGCAGCCAAATACATGGGTCTCGTGGTCCACTTGCTTCATCGTTATCAGGCTGCAAGAGCCAGTGTGAAGCACAGCAGAGTGATGCTGGATAGAGAGATAATTATAAGATCAAACTCTGTCAAAACCAGAGAAGTTGGCAGTTGACAGGCACAACACTGTGTCCTTTATATAATTCATTACTGTCAAAAAACAATTTATCACTGATCTGCAGGCTCATTTATGTTTACCTGAGTGTAAGGGTCTGCTCAGTATTCTGTTCTAGCTGTAGGGCAACAGGAATAGGAAACTGGCCTCAGCGCATTACTCTGGGACTGTAACCCGACAGACTTGGATGATTCTAGAACACCCTGATTGCACAGCTGTGTTTATGCTCTTCCTATTGTACCTCTATTTTCTCCTTTTTAATGTGGCTGAAAATGTGAGTATAAACAAATAAAAAACTTGCTGAATCACTCGGTAGTCATGCAAACAAAGGAGCACTAAAGTTTGTGTCTTGTAAAAGCTGCCAAAGGAAAATGGGGACATTAAAAGTTGCTTGTTAAGTAACTTTTAAAAAGTCCCTCACATCACAGAAATGTCTCTAAAACAGTGATTTAATACAGGTTTTTTTCTTCTTCCCAGAAGCCAAAGAGACAGTGCTAGTTGATCTTTATTTTCCCAGCTATGTTTGAATGCGGTCAGAGCCTTAAATGGATGAGGCTAATGACATCTGGACTGTCATTACCATCTGGGATCTCAATTCTCTTTGTTATTAAGGGAATACAGGGAAGTGGAAAAGTAGCTGCCCTCTTCCGTCTTCTGCTTGGATACAGGGTGCATCTGCTGTAGGCCTTCTTATCAATGCGTTGATTTCTTGTTTCAATTACAAGCACCTATTTTGGGTGGACTTGTTACACTTTAAAAGGAAAGGATCCTGCTGCTGCAGCTTGTCCTTTCTGGGAAACTTTCCAAGTGCAGAAAAACTGGAAAAACTTTCTACTCTTTGGTCCTTTACTGTGCACTAGAGATACCGTTGGTCTTCCTATCATACTGTGGAAGTTGGCGACAGAGAAAAGAGACCTTCAACTCAGTAATGACCTGTTAAATGCAATTTAATAAGTACAACTATTCTAATGTAGAAATGGTTCAACAATTATAGAATAGTTGTTATGTAGAAATAAAGAAACAGTTTCCTGGCCTTTTTCAATTAGGTTGTGTGACTTGTTCAGCTCGCAGTTAAGTATCACAGGTGAGTAAATGTAACACAACATGGAACAACTCCCTTTCCTCTACTTCTGCTTCTTTGTCTTCTGCCTAATTAGTGCAGTGTATCAGGTGTTGTGCATTGCCAACAGGTGAGCCTCAGGTGCAGCAAGAAGGGAAGGAAGGGGCTTATTGAATGGGTGGCTGGTTACAAGCAGGGAGTTTAATTCAAGTTTTTACTGGGGCTTGTGAATGTTAGATGTGAAGCGTCTGTTCTAAATTGGTAAGAATGTTGTTTTTTCTTCCTCATTTCCTGTGTTGATAATGCAGTTATAACATCAGAAGCTGGTTACTCTGTAAAATTTTTCTATGGCTTGTGTCAGGGCTGGATTCAGAAACAGAAAGGATGGGGTTCTTAATCATAATGTATACAGTCTCTTAGTGAGGAAGAAGGGGAGACAGCAGATGATGGACTGCTTGTCTAAGCTGATTGCTTCAGGAGAGCTTGCTTGTATCTTGAATGTAGTACAGGGATGTTAGCCCTGCTTGAGTTTCCTGAAAGATTATCTGAAGTTTTTTCCTTCACAAGACGACAGAATATAAGGATACGATTAGAGGAGATAGCAAATCCTACCTGCACTTTGCAGTATTTAAAGTATGTAGTGTGATGTGAAGAGGTGTATGTTACCCTGTTGTTGTACAAAATTGTGTTGAGATACTGGAGGAAGTATTCAAGTATAGTAACCTTGGAATTAACCAATTCTTCCTGCCCCAGAGTAAGGTGTAAAATCAGACCTGTTTTAACTGTCCAAGTACCATCTTCTGTCCAAATGTCTGTGGCCTTGTTTAAATAATTTGGAGATGCTTTGTATGTGTGACTAACTGCAGCACTGAAACAGTATGAAGCATTTGAAAAACACTTAGCACCCCATAGCACCATGCATGTTGTGATATATGCATAGAAATGGAAAGCTTAGTTGTTGAGTGAAACCTTCCTGCACTGCTGTCTATTCTCACATGTTCCCCTCTGACTATTTGCTATCACGCAGTATCTGTATTCATAGTAATACTGGCTTTCTGCAGGACAGTGCCTGTGGAGCATTTTCTGTTCTCCTTAATGAGTGTTCCCAGGTGTTGTGGCATGCAGTGGAAAGGCTGTGGTGCTTTCTCCTGAGTCTGAGGTCCATCTTTCAGAAATGACTGTATTTACTAAGGGGTCCTTGTCCCCTCAGTCTTGAGTCCTTGACTCCTTGGAACCAAGGCTGTGTGGGAGCAAAGGGACGAGAGTGAGCACTCAGGACATAAACAGAAGGTAGAATGAAGAGGAATAGTTTCTCTTGTTTCCATCATTATGCAGTAAATGAATTATTTCTTTATTAAAAACATGTAGATGGTAAGATCCCGTTTCCTATTAAACCAATTTTCAATAACTCTTACTCTGGAATTAATCTTCAGTGCTCAATTTGAGTGGAATAGACCTTTAAAACTCATATAAGGCATTTTCTGGAAGAAACAGTGATGTTAAGGAAATATAAGTCTTCCTTTCCTTGGTGATTTTGAAAAGACATTTCTTATATTCAGCTGATGAAGCAGTGGGAAAGGCTCTCATTTCTTAATTATGTTATTGGTAAGTGTGTTGCCGGGTTATTTTCTTAGGAATTGCTGCATGGCGTTAAGCACCACAGTAAATTTTCAAGAAATGAAAATAAAGCTTTTTTTCAAACCTATTTTTATGATGTTGACTGTCTCTGGTCCAGTGCACATCTTGTGTTTCATTTCTTTCCCCAGTGGAAAAAAATGATGTAGTTGTTCAGTTTTTATTAGGAAATCATTTGATGGAAGGCAGCGTTGTATGTAACATGGTTGGGAAAAATAAAGAGCCTGTTTAAACTCTACTCTCTCCTAATTGTGAGTCCTTTTGGAAGTAGTAGAAAAATGTATCCAGGCAAACTTGGTCTTACTTTCAAGTAGATAAAGATTGGTTACTGTGATGTGCAGGCTGAAGACAGTGTGTAGGTTGAGTGTCTTCTCCAGACACTTCTCCAGACACTCCAGACACTGCTCTTTCATAATGGTGAGCATAGGGCAAACTTGCTAGACAGCCCCTTTACTTCAAGGGTTTTCCTTTGTGTTAGAATTCTTGTTTTCTGTTTGCATGTTTATGCCTTATTTCAGATTTTGGTTGGACAGTAATATATAACTCTAATTCTATTTACTAGCCTGAAAAGATTTGCTGAAGTTTATAATCTTTTGACATAAAATTTCTTTCATTCTTCTCAGATTTCAAAGGGGTTGTCCTGTTTCAAAGATCTCTTTTGAACATGTATATTTATTGCAGGTTATAATTATTGACTTTATTTTATAATTATTTTCTATTTGCAAGGTTTTGGGCCTCAAATCCTTGCTACTACATTCAGTCTTTCTACATAGGAATTGGTGTTTCTTTGTAATGCAAGCTTACAGTCAATATCTTAAGGATAAAAGTAGTTGTCACTGAATCCTGAGAAGAGCCCTATATATTTAGTCTCATTAACTTTCAGTTATCAGCACCAATCATTCAGATAAAGGCATCAAGGTCTGAACCTCAGTTATGTGAATATATTTGCTGGAGTTTGATACACTTGTAATTTTGCCACATTTTATTAATTTATGGATTCAAGGCTGTGGTGGTGGGGCTTTTAAAGTGTCTTTAGGCCCCTGCATTTGCGCAGTTCTATTTCTCACACCTAAAGGTCCCAATTGCTAATTTAAATCAGCTACCCTCCTCATCACCTTTTTTGACAGGTTTTTGTTACAATCCTTGGTGCATACTCTGCAGCTGTGGTACATAATTTGTTTCTTTGTGTGGTTGGGACATCTTTGGCTTTATCAGATAGTGTTTAGATTCATTCCCAGCATTTCTGTCAACCCACTTGTTCTAATACTTGAAAAATAATAGTGCTTTCAAAAGAGATGGGAGGAATTGCCCAAGACAATGTGATAGAATTGGGATATAATATTTCATAGGAGGCATATACAAACTGAGTGTATTTAATAAAGATTATTATCCATGACTTTGAAACCTTTGAAGGAACATCATACTTCTATTATAGTATTTGTGTCTTGAGAATGAAGTTTTATCCTTGTTCTGTGTGTGCGAGTAGCAGCAGTCCCTACAGGGCTGTGACACACTGTGCTGGAAGAGAATACATTTGTTGTAATCAGCCACGGATGCTGCAGAGTGCTTGCAACACATTGAAATCTGCATTAGTATTTGCTGATGGTGTGCTCTAAGAGGACCTCGGCTCTAATCCCAGCAGTTTAAACTTTGAAGAATATAACCAAAGGGAAAAATAATAGGGGGATCTGAGTCTCGTTGGTGTGTTTTCAAGCTACTGATCACAGAATCTTCGCTTGATTTGTCTGAATGTTTGTGGATTTCTCTAACATGGCATCTATTAGTCACTTAAGAATTCCCAAGCAGTCTGGACTGTCCTGTATAACCACCACTGTGCTACGACTCTATTTTGTTCTTGCTTTTGTTTTTTTTTTTTTCCTCAAGCCTACACACTGCAATGCAACACTGTACAGGGTGCAAAAATTTATATAACAGAGTCATGAGTGTATTCATCCTTCTAGAACATACTCTGCTGCAGCACAACTACCTTGTAATGCAGGGATTGCCATAGTAACTACTCATTTCTTATTGATTAGGTGGTTAAAAATTCTCATAATATACAAGCAGAGTAACTTGCTGGCATATGGCTGCAGGCTACCCCTGTGGCAACTCTTACTTATGCATTCTCTACTTTTTCTGTATATAGGAGAATTTTTTTTATTATTTTTTAAATGAATTAGTATTGTTTGGATTAGGTCACGAAGTAGTCTTCCCCACCATAACAGAGCTTAAATTGTGAGTTAACTTGACATCAAGCTTACAAGGCAGAATAGAAGCCGATATGAGTTAATTATCAGATTAAGGCAGGTAGATTTCACTTTAGTGTGAAATCTGGAAGGAGAAAAGGAAAGAAAGAAGAGGTTTCTCAGTATCCCTCATTTAGGGACAAAGCTAACCACTTCACTGAGCTGACCCCTACCAAGTAAAAGAGGATAGTATTGTTTTGCAGTCATGATAAATCTCTTTGGAAGATGTTTCTGACCCCATTAGAATCAGTTGCAAGATAAACTAAGCAGTTTTTTTGTTTCCTTAGTAATCCTCTAGATGTGATGATAGTCTTCAGCAGTGGCATTGTGAATGCTTCCTGAAAGCAGATTAGGGCTGTAGTGAGTTGTGGTGGCTGACAGCTGTCTTGGTTCATGTACTGCTGTTGCTGAATGCACTGTTGTTTCTTACAAGTCTGAAAGATGCTCCAACAAAGCTTCTACCATGTTTATTTTGAAAGACAAGTTTTTTTGTGAATTCCATCAGGGGACTGAAACTGCAAAGCGCTTAGACGGGATGCCAGATAAAATTTAAACCCAACACATTCTTCAAATGTGAAGTGTGAGTTTATTCATAATAATATAAAGAACAGCAACACTGAGCTAGGTATTTTTATTTGTTTTTGTGTTTTGTTTTGGTTTTAAATTCTGTAAAGGCTATTCCAAAGCTATCTGGGACACTTCTGTGATGCTTAGATATTGGTTATCATTGTATCTGTTCTGTCTGATTACTCCAGGATACTATTAGCTTAGTATACAGGAGACTGAAGACTTCAGAGCCATTTTCAGTATAGATCTATGAAATTATTATCACAGGTAGCCCATGCATGCCTGCTTTATTTGACTCCAGCCCTCTCCCACCTTCCAAAGTTTGAAATTTGGGGTTAGGGCATTGTTTCTTACATTGTACCACCTTTCTGCTCTTGTATTTTTACTTATGGTCTGTCAGCCTTATTTCAAACATTGTATGACCTTAAGAATGCCTGAGGGAGTTCTTAATCCATAGGGCTGCAGGAAATGACACGGCTGTTTCAATAAGCTAGTCCTTCAGAGAGGCTGCTCAGGAAAACATGCTTCTCTTTGTAGTAGGTTGCAAACAAATGGAGGAAGCTCTTTGGCAGCCACAGATACTTTCAGTCTTTAGCAGGAGGAAATAGGCTAGGCTATTCTTAATCTTCGATTGGCCTGAACTTTTGAGTGCTTTTGTAGAAGCTTACGCAGACAGCAGTGGGAAGTTCAGTGGTCTGAGTCCTTTATCTGTGTACCAAGATCTGGGAGACAGGCCCAGAACACAGCCTGAAATACAGACAAGAAAAGAACAGTGGTATGTAGAATATGATTTAAGAGTTGAAATTGATAATTAAAGTATTTTTTTAATACTATTTTTCTTTTCTCTTCTACCTCATTAAAATTTTTGCTTTTTCTGCCATCGTGACCATTTTTATTACTTCACTATTACAAATAGGGAATGTTCTGTCTTCCTCTGCAAAGAAGGACTTTAGTGCTGTTTTTGAAATGCTTCTATCTTCATACAACAGCATGGAGAAAGGTACAGAATTGAACTAGAAGACTAGAGGGCCAACCACTCTCCAATCTGATGATTCAGAGATTGTTTTTGATTGACACAGAACCAAAGGAATGGCCTGGTGCAGTTTTAGATGCTAGTGTTATGTTCTAAATGGCTTTCAAGGTATTTGGGGATATTACTGTATGAAGGATATGAAAAATACAGGTTGGTGTTGATTAAACTTAGCATGCATAACTCAAAGTGGCAGGCAGGCATCATCTGAAAAAGATCACAGATCTTCTGTACACATCTTTTTATATTCCCATAAAGTTGGGATAGAAACAAAAGCACTATTGATTTTTATTTTTATTTGTTTTACTTTCCACAAAGTATTTTTAAGTTTTGCTTTTCTTCTTGCTTTTTCTTGAGCATGGAACAGGTGATGATAAAATAGTCAAATAGATTGCACACTGTTTGACAGCAGACAGCGAATGGAAGGATCTCTTAGAAAAGAATCCAAATGTACCTTGGTTTTTGTTGTGTTTTTTGTTTGTTTGTTTTCTATCCTACTCCAGAGCTGGTGATTTCAAAAGCATTACTTTTCCTAGAAGTGAGTTATTCCATGACTGCTATGCATTCCACCTGCATGATGTAAAGCAGGAATTCATACATAATGCACTGTAGAGATTTCCTGGACATGCAGTTTTGTAACAATAAGCAGACTTAATCTCAACTTTCTGCCAAAGGTTTGACTTTTCTACTTTCTACTGCAGGACTTCTTCAGTTAGAAAGCATTAAACGCTCCTGCTTTGAGTTCCCTTGCATTCCCCTTATATACCAAAGTGGTCAGCCAAAATCACAGAATCACAGAATGGCCAGGGTTGGAAGAGACCTCAAGGATCATGAATCTCCAACCCCCTGCCACATGCAGGGCCACCAACCTCCACATTTAATGCTAGGCCAGGCTGCCCAGGGCCCCATCCACCTGGCCTTGAACACCTCCAGGGACGGGGCATCCACAACCTCTCTGGGCAGCTGTTCCAGCACCTCACCACTCTCTTTGTAAAGAATTTCCCCCTGACATCCAACCTAAATCTCCCCTCCCTCAACTTAAAATCATTTCCCCTTGTCTTGCAGTTATCAACCCTTTCAAAGAGCTGATTCCTCTCCTGTCTGTAGGCTCCCTTTAGGTACTGAAAAGCTGCACTGAGGTCACCCCTCAGCCTTCTTTTCTGCAGGCTGACCAAGCCCAGCTCCCTCAGCCTGTTTTCATAGGGTAGGTGCTCCAGTCCCCTGATCATCTTCGTAGCCTACTATCAGACCTACTGTTCTGATTGGGTTAAAGGAAGATTAGGGATCTCTCAATGCTATTTTAAAATGGCACTACAGAAGACAGGGAGAGGAGAAACCATATTTAGTCATACAGCAGCAGCTGTCAAAATACTGTCCTGTGGTCAGAAAAACTGTACTGATCCACTGATTTGTATGCATTGTTTGACAGTTATCTGCAAGAAAGTAACAGCAAAATCTTTACAAATGTGATTAACCAATAAGTATTCCAAACCAATATTTTTGTTTCATTTCAAAGCTGAAAAGATGCACTAGTCATTTCCAAACGTTAAAAAAACTATTTTATTATTGAGGGGGAAATAATGATCAGGTAGTTTTCATCAATTGAGGAAATTGCATGGAAATAACACATTTCAGGGATCTTAAAAACTTTCTTGCAAATTGGTTTGCTGTTCATCATATACCTAGTGTTTGGAGCTCTAAGCTTAAAGCATTTGTAACCTTTGGGCATTTCTGTGAGTGTTTTACAGATGTCTGCAGAGTATTGCCACTAGCTGTCTCACACACTGTAACCAATAGAAACCTGTATGTATTAGGCATAGTCTGGTATCTAAATGCATACATGTATTTGTGTGCTTTTATTCAATCTTCTCTGGGATTACCCTGTGATTTGCATGTTTGGAAGCAAAGGGTCTTTCTGAGTGAAGACATCTATCCAAAGTAGGGAAGAATTTACTGTGGTTAACTGTGAGCTTTCAGAGCAATGTCGGCAGTCAGAATCTGGCCTAAGTAATTAACTTAACGATGGGAAAGAAAAGCAGTGTGTGGAAAACATAATTAATTGAAACATGTAACATTCAGTTCACACACAATAAATTGGAAGCTATGCCTGAGGTAACTGCCTTTTATTTTCAAAATAAGGTTGGAGTTTTTAAGAAGTAATTGAACATTTTCTTTTATTTTCACACAGTACCAGAAAATACAGTACAGTTAAAGTACCAGCAGAAATGCAATAAAATAATGGTTATTGTTGCTTTTTATTTATTTATTGACCCAGAGCTACGATCTTATTTGAGCCAAACTCCAAAAGAAAGGAGGAGTACATTTTACCTGAGGAAAAGACAAGTGGCAAAACATTTGAGTGATTTTTTTTAATATATAAGAGCTGCTCCAAAAGCAATGCCTCCCATTTTATGAAGTTGGCCCATGACATCGGAGGCAGATGTTGGTGGTACAGCAGGAGGGGTTGAACCCCCCCATCAGTATTTCAGTATCCTTGATTGCTGTGTGATAGATGGCAGCAGATGGGCAGTCTGACAGAATGACATCTGACATGTAAGTGCAGATGAAGTAAAGTGGTGGAATTGAATTCTTCCATGTGGAAAAGATGGTATCCAGTGACATTCATTGACACTTGCTGAATGTCTGTAGAGACCAACCAGTGGATGTGAGCACAATGAGGTGGCAGTGGTGCATTTCAGCAGTGACAACAATGACAGTGTGTCTCCTCTGCTGGTGCAAATTTCTACAAGCACAGCATGCAGCTCTGGTTCGTCGGTGGTACAAATGCACAGCTACTGATGGGGACCATATTCAAAAATAGTGTTTTGTAGAATTTGTGCTATCAAATAGTGTTATGGTGCACTTTGTATTTGTTGTAGTTTTCATGGAAATTATTTATTTACTTTTGGAGCGACCTACATAGAATAATCTCAAAGGACAAAGCAGGAACAGTGAGAATAAATAACTGTAGGAGCTAGATATCTGTTTGCCGAAGAGATTTAGGAATGTGAATCTCTTGACTCAGGAGATAACGTTTAAGATAGATGTTCTGAAGTCCTCCCATTTGGAAGGGTTGGATTTTCCCAATTCTGACAGTTTACTGCAGCATTTTCTGAATAACAAGCGTGACACAGTTGTCAGATCTTCAAGAGAATACATTCTACCACTTACTTGCATAGTGTGGCTTTCTGAAAGGCACCAGTATGATGCCATGGCTCCCTGGTTCAGCTGACTCAACCTGCTGCAAAACAGCTCTGTTGTCCTCTTTCTCAAGAAATTTGCAAAAGGAGAGTGAAGATGATTTCCCACCAGGATTTGCTGCCCTGACTGAACATACAAATCACTAGACTTTTTAATTGCTATCCAGTCTTCTCAATGAATTAGAAATGCACTGTCAGTCATTCCTGTTGCTACCTAGCAAATGTGATTTTCCCCTCTATGCACAGGCAGGAGGGCAGGCTGCCTGCCACTTAAGTGCTTTGTTTGTCTGTTTTTTCTTTTTTCCCCCTTGCTTTTAAGCAATCTGTCTTTGCCCATAGTGGTAAGAAGGAAAAAGGAAGTCCAAATCTGTTCTACCCTAAGCACGAGGGTGTAGATCTAGTCGATTTTGTATTTGTCTGAATAATGATGGAATCTAGTAATGAACCTAGCATTGCAGTGAGTTATTCTCAAAGTAAGTCTTATTAAGAGCTTTACTGCTGCTTAAAATGAAACAGCCTGAAGACTAGGAAATATAGTTCCTTGTATAATACTCCTGCTGTGACTAGTCTTTGTATTGCTGACTCCAGGGAATCTTGCACGTGCTGCAGGCTGAGCCTGGTAGGCAGCTTGTTGCTGAACTAAGTCCTTAAATAGGTAGCCAGTACTTGCAATTTTTTTGCTGTTGAATTTCAAATGATGTTCTAGCAAGATCAGTACACTTCAAATTAATTAGTAAGGATCCTTTTAACAGGGTAATTATTACATCAGCAAGTGGTGAACTCAATGAATGTGAGTAGATCTGGCTTGCATTAACAAAGAAGAGATGTTAGAGTGCTACCAGCTGATTCTAAATGCACCTTGGTGCGAAAGGCTTTAGACAACACAAGTTGGTCACCAGCAGCACTTCAGTTTCTTTGCCCACAGAAGTTGCATTCAACTCAAAATATTTTAACCTTACAACAGCATTGTAAAGGATGACTGACTTTTTTTCCTTCTGCTGGAAATAAGCTCAAAATGAGAAGAGCAGAATGCTATTACTAAGATACAAGTGGCAGAAAGGGCTGGGAGTGTGTAAGACTTGTTTCTTAATGGCTGTGCATTTTGTTCTCTCCTAGTGAAGGGGCCTGATCCAACATGAAACATCACAAGGTTTAACAGCTCACAAATTCAAACACAGGTCCACATGTTTGGGAAATTTTTAAATACGTTCATTGTTAAATAAGTACATCTTTCAGGGAATAAATATGTTGTTGCTTATTAGTCCAATAAGCATATGACTGCTGTGGTGGTGGCAAGAACACTTTAATGCATTCCTAAACAGATTCTGTATTTTTAGATAGCTGAGGCCCTCAGTAAAACTGGGGCTGCTTAATATAGGAAATTACCTTAATTATCTCACTTCCTGTTCGTGAGATTTTTTTTTTATTAACATGCTTTTCTGATCTCATTAAAAGTAGATGCACAAATCTGTAGAAAATACCTGCCATTTTCAGTGAGCATATGATTTTGGAACGGATTTTCAAAACTTGTTTATTTTTCGAGCTAAGCCCACAGCAGGGTCATTGGTCTTAAATTGATGTAAAGTGTTCCTGGAAGAAATGAATCATGTCTCATGGTATTCACCCCAAATGCAGAAATAAATGCATGACTAAAAGCCATTTTTTTTTTAAACAGACCTTGACACTAAATAGGCCAAATGATTCCATGGTATTTAGTGGTGCTTCATGAAATTTGAAGCTCAAGTCAGAATCCTTTTGTCTAGATGGCACTGCTCACATTTGACAGGACAGTTTTCTTTCTTATTGGATTGTACACCTGAATCAGAACACTTTAATAAAATACTATAAAATGGCAACACTTAAAATCTGCCCTCAACTTCAAATGCAGCATGGCAGGAAATAAAAATTACAAAATTACAAGTTTGTTTTCTGGTTTTTTATATATATATATAATTTTATTTTATTTTATTTTTGTATGTGTTCTGACTGGTAGAAATATAAAGGCAAGTACCTCTGAAGAAAATGACTGGGTGACAAACAGGTCTTTGGGCATTTTCCCATGTTTTTAATATGTCTATTTGTTTGTAAAGTTTAGATTATTCAGACTATGCAGGTCCTAAGAGACGGTCTTTTTTTGTGACATTTCATGGTGTTTTGTAGTTTTTATACTGAAAATCTAGCCAGAAATGGGGTAACACTCAGTGAAGCTTTTCCTAACTTTTCTTAATGGACAATGTTTAGATGTCATGGTAACAGTAGGAATCTGTTATGCCCATTCCCTTGTATGTCTGCAGTTGCTGCTGCTGAAGCTGCTATGCACAGTGACCATAATGTTCATCTTAGCTGTAGCCCAACCACTGAAGTAGGGCTAAATGCTTCTACGTTTCCTTCGTTCCACTGGGATAGGCTTGTCCTTCTATCTGAATACAGGTAAGTACATACATTAGCAAAGTGCCACCAAAGATTATAACCAACTTTGTTAGTGTGCCAAACCTTTCTTGCTACTACAAACTATGGTTACAAAATCCCTGTGAATAATATAGTAGGGAATTGGCCAAAAAGCCATAAAATCCAATGGGATACAAAATAGTCCCACTTCTCTGATTTTTTTTTTTTTTTTTCTTCAGAAATTTCCCCTACAGTTTAGGAGAAACTATTATTCTCTTAGTGGAAGAGATGAATTGTGCTCAAAGTCAGTTTCACCATAGAAATAGGCCCTCCTGAACCAGCTGAGAAATGAAATTGGTCTTGAGTCAATCACGGTGCTCACTGCTCTTCCAATGGAGCCAGGGGTTCCTCTTTCAGCGGCAAAGCAACACACTCTTTCATTTCGGCGTCCTGCTCAGCAGTACCATGAGTAGTGGCTTCGTAAGGCTCACATGGGCAACAGCCAACTTCTCCCTTCCTGCTCTTTTGCAGAATAGTAGCACGAAAGTCTAACGTTATCACTGCCAAGCGATACAGTTGTAGGATCACAACTAAGATATTCTTAGCTGTAAAAAACACCAGCATCTGGTTGAATATTCGAAAATGGCCCATCAGGATTGAACGCACAATGAAGAAGGGTCCATCCTGTATGAACAAGCTCACTCCGATGTTCCACAGCTCTGAGCTATACCTGCACAGCAGAAGGTTAGGAATCTGCCTGCTTGATGCAGTTGGTTTGCAGCCAATATGTTGTACTGGAAATAAAACATATGGGTTAAAACAGTTCTCTTAAAACTTAGCTAGGATTGGGCTAAAGGGCAGCTTTTAGGTAGCTTGGATTATAAGTGCACTCAGATGTGAACAATTCAATGTAAAGCATATCCCATTTCTGGGGCCTTAAGTTAAGCAGGCATTTACATAATCTGTCCAGAAGAATCAGAACCACTTCCCTTTTTCTGTCCCACAAAGCTATCAGTATTTATACACTTTAAAACAAGAAGTTCACTTAATTTTTCTACAACAACTTTCCCAGATACTTTTATGCTAAATCAATGTGCTAAGCTAGCATGCATTGTTAAGAAAGAAAAAACACCTTGAATGGAAACACTTCAGCTGGTTCCAAGCTAAGACCTTGCTTGTAAGAGATTCAGTTGCAGAGTGTTGCCTTTTCCTTGAGTTATAATAAGTTTATGTCATGTTTGGTGAGAGGCAGTATCAAGCATCATGGACAGGAAGAAGCTGCAGTCCCTGCTTGCCTTGTAAGACTTAAACCACAGGTACTTGGTCTTAGCCTTCTGGACATCAAATTACATGCAACTGCTAGAACCTGCCTGGATGCACAGGTCTTTACCTATAGAAGCAGTGGTGGGTTGGAACACGTTTGGTGGCATCTAGAGAAGGGTCATCAGACAGCTTTGTGTGTGGTGGGTATGGCTGCATGTTATGAAAATTCATGAAGCTAAGCTAACCTATTTCTCTGGAGATGGGATTACATTAGTATAAACACAGTATTTACACATTAGTATACACAGTAGTTACTGTGATGCAACCAAGTAGCACAGCTTACCAAAATAACTCAATTGTTTGAGATAGCACAGGGAAAAGAAAAAAAAGATGACACTTAAGAGCAGAAAATGACTTGTAGAAGGGGAAAACACTTGTTCTGAATCCAGTAGGCAAACCTTCACCAGCAGCAGCTAATTTTTAATAGCTTTTATGTTTTCAATAGTCTTAACTTCATTGCTATAGTTTTATATAGCATCTATGAATTGCTTTTTTAGGTCATAGTTACATGCAAGTAAACATTCTGATGTCTGAATGAAAAGTAGCATTTGTGCAGCTGTATAGTTACCTAAAATAAACTGCACCCACAGTCAACATGTTAAGAATTAAGTTATTGAGCACTAGTTAAATGTAACTGTAGCAGAAAAATAAGCAGAAAAGCAACAGACAGAGGAAAAACAAAGCATAACACACATCTTGCTTTACTTAAATTAATGCAGGGTTTCTTTAAGTAGCATTTGAATTTATTTGGGTATGTGTAGTGGGGTTGTTTCTTTGTTTGTTTAAAGTTTGTGCATCCTTGAGAGAATACATTTTACCAGTAACAAAAAAAATGTATTTGTGAGAAATAGCAGCATTGTTTTTTCAGAAGGTGATAGCTGACCTGAAATACTGAAATATTTTCCTACCTTCAGAATTGAAATCAAAGCCTAATACTGTCCACAAAGAGAGAGCTAATGAAAAATGTCAGTAATCATTTTTCATTATTACTTTATTTGTTCATTATTTTAGGTGTGTCAACCTAGTAGTCATCAGTTTTATAGAAGATGCTGGTGTGGATAACTTATCTTTGGACTGATATGGTTGACTTGCAAACTTGTTGATATTGGAGGCCAAAAGGGTTGAAATAAATATTATTTTGGTTGAAATTATATTATTATCTCCTTTGACCTAAGGAAGCCTTTCTGCCTTCAGGCAAATACCAACCCAAGTTAGCTGGATGTTGGGCCTTTTAGTTTAGGATAAGAATACACAGTCCCAACACAGCATGATCTTGCAAGTTCCCTGTGATCAGGTAACATGTCCTGTGGTAACCCCTTGAGAGACTGCAACATCTGTGTTTAGGCTGTGTTGTTCCCTGTGGCTGATATTTGCCTATATCTCTGCAGGATCCAGTAGTCTCCCCAGATTGGAACTATGGTAGATTCCATGGCCAGATCTAACCCAGGAGCTAATATAATGAAATTTACAGCAGTAACAGGCAACTAGAGCAATGCTTCAGTAGTGCAGTTCCACTTTTTCTGGAAGTAGTATTTTATCCGGAAGAGAGAGGTTAGCCAGAAACAAGTTCTTCCTCGAAAGAGACCACAATAGGCTTTCTTTAGAAAGTGTCACTGTCTTTGTCATATGAACTGCTCTTCAGCAGAAGCCCTGGGTATAGCGTGTAGCCTGTGCACAATCACAAGACGTGCCAGAAAAAACTTAAAGCACACGTTCTTATTTCTTGTCTGTGTGCAAGTACTAACCTGCAAGATCAAGTGGAAACTGTAACATACTCCAGGTCCATACAGCAAGAATTGCATTTATGAGAATATAATTCTTCCTATGGGAGAAAAGAAGTAGTGACAGTGAAAAAGCAGTTTCCTTTTGTGTTAACAAAAATGTTTTCTGTAGTATTCGGAATGTCATTTAAAGGGAGGTTGAGCTAACAGTGATTAATGCATGTTTCCAAGTGATACTAGTAATACAGAGGAAAATAGAGGCACTTTTTGGTGTGGAATTTTTGCTGCTTGGTCCACAAGTTCCAGCTGTGCAATTACACTAAATTCCTGATGCGAATATTATAAGTATATATGGAAATATCTCTACTTTGAGCTGCACAGTCTATCTTGTAATGATTACATATTCTCTGCAAGCCTGAAGCTTCACTTCCAAGTCAGAAGGACCTCTTTCCCTGCTACAAAGCCTTTTCTGTGATATTAAAACATAAAATAAAAAAAAGGGATAGTGTCTGCAGGAGAGCCTTTTCTGTGATTCTTCCTCCTTGTGATAGGTGTTCACAATTCAGCTCTCACTGCTGTGAGAGGGAGGTGGGCTTACATTCTCTGGGAGAGAGCACAATGTTGACAATTCATGCCAGCAGATAATGGCTGTTCCCTTCCTTCTCACTTTTTAACACTGTTGTTCTGTTGTGAAGAAGAAACTACAAATGAAGTAACCAAAAAATCAACTTGGATAATGAGTCACTAAAGCAAACTTGAGTTACTTCCATGTCAGTCTGAAACAATTCATTAACCTGAGAAGTTCTGTGTGTAGCCAGTTTCAGCTGCTGTAGCTTTCCGACCTGATGCCACATGGCAGTTATGCTAGTTGTTTGGCTTTTTGTACCCTTTTGCTGTGATGAATGTGACGTGTTTCTCTGTTAGCAATGGATAAGTAATCTCTAACAAAGCTCATATGACTGTTACATCTTTTACAGCAGAAAGAAGAGCGTAGGAAAACAGAGCCCTTGAATGTAGCCTTCTGTTATCAGTGGGAATACAGTTCTAGTGGTCTGGATGCCGCAGACAACACAAGCAAAGCTTCAAACTGAACAAATCGCTTTTGTAATGTGCAAATTATTTATGTCAGCAAATATTCCTTACCGCACATCCTCAATGTCCAGGGTTTCACTAGCAAATTCAAGTATATCTGCTGCTGTTCCTACAAACATGAGAAGCAGCTGGGACAACTGGTCCCGGGTGATTTCAACCCCAATGGGGAGAAGCCATCTCCCAACTACTAGAAGTAGTAGAAAGGTCTGGTGAAGGGCCAGGGTCCATACAGTCTCACAGATTGTGGAGAGCTGATTCACAAAGACTTTAGCCTGTTTAAAACACAACAACAGTAACATGCTGTAATTTCAGGAGACTTAAAGATGGCATTAGTCCTTCAGCCTGCCTCTGATCTCCTTCATGTAGCATCAGAGGAAATAATTTCTACGTGGTGGGTATAATTTGGAAAAGGCACGTTAATAACATTTTTGGGTAATGAGTACTGATTCTTTCTCCATACTTTTTTTTCCTGTTATCATTTTTTAACTATTATCATTTGCAGAACCATCTTCCAGACTCTAAATTCAGCTAGGTTTTGAGGAGAACAGTATGAAACTTCCTACCAACAAGTGTTAGTACTTGGTGACACGTTGGCCACTTTTACCATATGGCTTTGTGTAAGCCATGTTTTCCTTTGGTCACTATCTAAAGAGATTGCCCTTATAGATATGACAGTCCTCTCCAATCGCTTTTTCCCAACATTTCACAAGTTCACTGATAGGAACAGGAAAAGGTCCCACCGTCCGAATGATGTGGTGATCTATTCTCTCGCTTCCCTCACTGCTGTCTGGAGAATGACTGATGTCTTGATTGGTGACATTCAACTGAACAGCTTCAGGCTCATTGCTGCAATACTGTAGTGAACAAAAACATTGCATAAGCATTAATATCAAGAACAGACAGATGTGTTCTGTGGCTGAAAGAGGCCTGCAGTCTTGATGGTGGATGTTTACAAAGGTATGTGCTTGTTCTGAATGCAATACCCCTCTTGCTCAGAAGGGAGGAATTTGTCTTCTGTAAACAGATGTGATGTGTTGGTAGGCCCTTGGGAAGCTGCAGGATTGTTCTGCAGAAGCAGATATAAATTCAAAGACTGATGGAGCGGGTCATACAATTTCTCTGCTCTTCAGCAGGCTGCTGGGTTTTCTACATTGCCTCTTTCTGCCTAGAATGGTAGAGTAGGTAAAATTTGCTCAGTCTATCTTATGCTTATGATCAGAGTATCCAAACTTATTTTCCAACTATCTGTTTTAAGCTTCTACTGTCCAAAATAAGTTCTCTAAAAATGCAATTGTTTTCTTCTGTGATTTTCCTCAAGGATGCAATGAATAGAGCTGAGCTGTGGGGACATTTGGGTTGTATTTTCCCTTTTCCTTTCCTTGCAACTTTGCCTATTTTGCAGGAAGTTCATAATGTGAGAGATGAGATTCAGGAATAACTAGAAAAAATGAGTCTGTGATGTTGCCTGCCCCTGCAGAGTACAAAAATTGGTGCTTTAGTTTTTGCAGGCGTTGGATCCTGTGGGAAAGTAAATGTTGGTTAAAGCACTCTGCTGGGTGCAGCGCAGTGACTCAGCGGTGGGAGGTGCATTGCTTTCTGCCTTTGTCCAGCAGATGCTCCTGGGGTAGCTGGGGCTTGGCTCCTAACATCTGTCTTCATAACAGCCTTTAACATTTCATTGTAATAAAAAAAGGAGTAATTAGAAAATCAAACCAGGCTGTCACGAAAGACGTCTATCTAGCTTTACTTGTGCCAGAAAACGCCAAACGATTTGCATTTCTCCACTGGGCCCCCCACCATTTTATTGCACGAGGAGTGATTTTCTGCAACAATTGGAATGTTTGCGTGCATACTGAGCAGCTCTATTCAGCATAATGCCTGCCAATAGATGGGCAACATTTTCCAGCAAATGTAAGAGCCCCTAAAAAAAAATTTCAGATCCCCTTTTACTTTGTCTCTGACGATACTGCTCATATCTGAGCAAGTGCTGCTTCTTGTCTGACAGTGTAGATAAATGGAGCAACTTCCTGTGGCCTGAAAAATCTGGAAAAAAGTCAGTGCCTGTTCTTTTAGAATAGGTGATAAAAGGCCCTGAAACTGAATGCATGGCTTACTGCACAATGGGTGTGACAGCACTGAAAGATTGTCACCAAGATGTTGGGGAAATATTTCCATTTGGAGAAGGGAGGTCTTCAAGTTCTGGCTGTGGAAACAGGGACAGACAGGGGCTGGGGTTCTGCCTAGCTGCTGCCTCGTGGGGCTGATTTCCCAGGTTGTCCACGCAGGTTGCTCCTACACAGCCTGCTGTGGGCTTGTTTTGTTTTCTAGCTGCGCATAGGCATAGAGAATGATTAAGAAAATAAGTTGACTTTATTTATGTCTTTCATGGGCTCCTAATATGCAATTTTTGAAACCATTCCTGACTTGATGGGGGATGTGTGGCTCCAAGAACGTTGACCAAATGGTGTTCGTAGAGCCAGATCTGAATCTCTCTGCCTGCAGGCTGGAAATGGAGAGCTGCATCTGCAGAGTCAGGTATTTAAATCAACCTCTCATTTTAATTTCAGTAGGTTTCTCTCTTCTTTTGGTTTGTTCCTCTGAATATTTATTAAGTGGTGATTGTGGTGGTGATTCACTTGAAAGTTTGGAAAAGAGCCTTCATTTTACATCATGTATATTCATGTAAATAGGCCTGATGGTGCCAGGCATATCTGCCTAGCTAATTGTGTATGTAAGAAAGAAACCAGTTCTAAGCTTCATAGGCAGATGAACAAGGTTTACCTGCTTAGCTCTACAGCCTTGTTACTCATAGGTGTCTGGGTAAGTGTACAGTTGAACAAAAGTGCTCAGTGTTTATTGTGCAAAAATAGAACAGGAAGAAGTTGTACACATCTTACACAAATTCTAGCTAGGTTTACTTCTTTTGTTTCTTATGAAATGAAGCTGATATTCCTCTGATCTATAAAACATCATCAAAATGGAAACTGTTTTGCATGACATATTTTCTTAGTGCCCAGCCTGCAAAGATCTTGGCTGGTGGTGCCAAGGGACCCCCTGAAATACTGAACTAATTCAGCAATTTTCTATTTGCTTCTTATTCAGTGCCAGATAGAAATGAGGTCAGCTAAAACTTTTTGCAACAGACCCAACACTGAGGTGATAAAAATGCTGCTGGAATAGCAGGGTAGAGTGCCCTCAGCCCTGTTACCGTGTGGAAGCTGACAGCCCTTGCTAAGCAACAGGTACCCCTCGCTCTGCATCGCTGGAAGCAGTGTGGCCGTCACTATGGCAACACACATGATGTCAAATTCAGTATTGTGACTTCGCTTCATTTTGCTTCAACTAGAAGGCCAAAATGTAACATAGGGAGAAAAGATTGTTTAAACTGTCTTCCCAGTTGAGGAAGACAATGGGTGTGGGGAGGGAGAAATGATGCACAGTATCTCTTCTGGAAGAGTGATACAGTGGAATTTGAGCTGGTAAGAGAATCCCATGTTAGAATGAGGCTGAAGGAATGGGCAGGAAAATTGGTTATTTCCTTAGTGGTTAAATATATTTAAAAGGTTTACTAAGTATCCATCTTACTTTCGAGCAGGACACTTGCATGAATACTGTCCTGGCAGTCAGGTAACCTCTACTAAAGGTAGTCTGCTGGTGCTATGTGCCAGTAATATACAAAGTATTTGAAAAGCTAAGAGGCATTTGTTCATCTGAAATCTTATGCGTTTGAAGAATTATTATTGTTTCTTAATGAAATAAATGGTTTTAATTTTCTTGCCACTCTGTTTTGCTGACAGCAATTTCTTCTGCTCAGTTCACTTTAATTTATTTTACGGAGTCTCCCAAAGATGCATTTCATCCCCAGATATTTCACTGCAAAGCAGTACTTCCTATGCAGTTAATATTCCACTTTGATAGAGAATGGCACTACTTCTGTCCAGTTCTGCAGTACTTGGAGGCAGAATTGCCTCAGTCTTCAGGAGAAACTGTGCATTAGCACATGCCTGAAGTAACAGCACCAGCGCAGTTGATGTTTCCTCTTAGGTTTTCAACAAGAGATCAAAGTTCTGTTGCCTCAGAGACCACAAAGTGTTCTGATGGTGTGTGTATAAAAAGTATGGAGCCATTCTGTTACTATTTTCATAAGGAACACTTCAGCAAAACTTTCACCAGAAGAGTAATACTTATATGGGTGCTGTTGGATATTGTTACCAGGGCTGCTCCTCTCCTAGAGGTACTGTTTTTGAATCTGTTTGATGGTGCATTTCCAGAACTCTCTATCCTATTTCTCCAGGAATAAACTAAGCTGTTAACTTGATATACTCCCTCTTTAATTCATAGTAACAGTATATCAATAAGAACAAAGTATGCCATGTTCTAACATCATTTTGGGAAATAAACTGCTGCCCCTGACTACAGAATTAGCCTGTTTTGTGGACCAGATTTAACAGTGACAAATGTTCTCAATATCCACGTTACCTGTCTGTGACTGTTTAAGGAGATTTGGCAAAACAAGATGACAATAAATTCCTGCTGCTGTATTTAGAAAAAGCCTCAGGCATTTTCAGTGTAAACACAATTTTGAATATTTGATTATACTTCTGTGGGCTCTAACAATATTTCAAAAGAGAAAACAAGGGACTGTGTCTCCTTAGTCTAATTAATGTATCATCTTTTACCACTTTCTCTTTCGCTCCTGTCAAGTCATTTTCTGCCAAGGTTGTGTAAAAATCCTGGGGCATGCAAAAATCCCTTTTTTACCACATGGAAGTTCTATGGGGACTTGAAAGCAGCTGGCATAGGGCAAGGGCTCACATGCTTGGCATGGGCTGTTGACTTTGTCTTCATCCTAACTGGTGACCTCAATTGCCACAGGAATCGCTGCCTTTAAAATTGCTGCCACGCATTTGGATCCTGATGTGGAATCCAGACTCCCCTTCCCAGATCATTGTATAGCACAGAGAAATTACTACAACAGCTAATCTGTGGTAGGAATCTGTGAATATTCTCCTAGATTGCAGTAAATATGAGGTAATTTAAGAGCCTTTTAATTGATAGTTACCACAGTTTTGGCTTGCTTGCAGTTTGCCTGTAAATGCCATAAAACTCGTATTTTGATTTACAAAGGCCTGTAAAGCAATGAAATTCTTTCACCGTCCTGACCAAGATTCAAGCTGGTAACCTGGGGCTGAAATGCTGTATTTCATACTTCTAGTCTTCAGTTCATCAGCCAAATATAAATAGTCTCATTTTAGCTAGGAAAGAGGTTCATTACTTGATATTAGGAAATGCACAATTGTCCATAGTCCCAGCTGGACTGGGAGACCCACCAGCATAAAATGGAAAATGGGATCAAGGTCTGGCACTTACACCTAAATCCAGCCCATCAGATAATCAATTTCAAGCCAGTCCATCATGTTTCATAATAAATACCTGTGTCCCATGGTGAATTTCCAGTAGCCATAATGATGGTACTATGCAAATCAGATACAAAAAGATTGCTGGGGAAAACCTGCAAAGGAAAAGATAGCTTGATATTATATCACATTGTAAATCTCATGTATTCTCTATTATTATCTCAGTTGGACCTGGAGAATTCTACTTACATTACAGTTCACATTGGTCTATAACTGCAAATAAGAGTTGCATTTCTTACTGAATTCCTCACACTGTCAGTGTAAGGAATCATACCTTTTTTGTTTTGTTTTGTTTTTGTGTGTGTGTGTGCCTAAGATCATATATAGTTTATTTAAAATCCCTTCTCAAAAACTACCCAAGTATTTTAGCTGTTTGTATTTCCATCATGACGTTGTCTGTATTTAAAACAAACAAACAACAAAAAAAGTCTAATTGATGTGCTCTTTTAGATTTCAGGAAGGATGAATCATAGAATCACTTGAGTTGAAAGGGACCTATAAAGGTCACCTGGTCCAAATCCCCTACAATGAGCAGGGATGTCTACATATGGAGTTGTTCCACTGGATAGTGTTGGGATGGAGGCTGTTGATCAGAATCCTGGTGATACAGAAAAGCTGGAAACAGCATCAGTTTGCTGAAGATATTTCTTCAATTAGATTTTTTTCAGTGCAGACTAAAATGATTTATAAAAATGGGCCTTGCCCTTCTTCCCCCACTTGTGCTGGCAACTGTCTAATCTTCTTAGGATTTCTTTCTCCAGTTCCTTTTTCTTGTTACTTTCTTGTATAACTTGTGATGGTGAAGCTTTATCATCTAAAGCTTCTTGACCTGAGTTTATACAGACGTGAGGGTGGTAAGACATTGGAACAGGTTGCCCAGTGAGGTTATGAATGCCCTCTGCCTTGGAAGCACTTAAGGCCAGGCTGGATAGGTCTGTAAACAACCAGTTATAGTGAGAGGCGTCCCTGCCTATAGCAGGGGGTTGGAACTAGATGATCTTTGATCCCTTCCAACCCAAGCCATTCTATGATTGTATGTTTTCCTATATAACTTTTTTTTTGTTGTTTTTCATTGTGCTATTCTTATCATTTTGGATTAGGAATGAGGCTGTCCAAGGCCAGCCCTGCTATACTATGGAGTGAGCATCACAGTGATGCTTCCGAGAGCAACAGCAGCCCCTGCACCACATGTACATCTCAGGCAGAACAGTGAGGACTGCTTCAAGACACTTGTTTGGTTCCATCTGTCTGGTCAGCAGCACATGGCAGTGAACTTAAATTGCTTATAATTGTGTTTTGATCAAATGTAGTTGGATGTATTATTAGCTTATACCTAGAATATACCTTTATTTCTGTAATAATGACTTTTTCAGAGGAGATTGTTTTGAGGAAGAAAAACAACCAAAAATCCAACTGCTTAGGAAAATTACTTGTTTGCTGAACTGCTCTGAAAAGTTTCAGTCAATCCCTCTAAATAAGGTGGTCTTAAGTTGTGTGTTGTTTGGTTTTTATAGTTGGTTTGTATTTCCTTTTTTACATTTTGGTTGTTCTTGGGGTTAGAAGGTGTGCTTGAGTGTTTGTTTGTTTTCCTCTTCCTGAAGTTAGTGATTCTGTGGGGCTTTAGCCTAGTTATTTTGGGAGAGAACACACCTCTCAATTGAATGGGAGGACTACTTATTTTACAGTATTTCCTATAGGACTTGAGCACATGAGAAATCCATCCAGCTGGCAAGTTAGCAGTGCTGAGCTAATGATAGCAGATCTGGCCAGGAAAGTTCAGGAGCTTTAACCCTGCCTTTCTTTCAGAAGGAGCACTGTAGAGCAAATATTACTTGGCCAGGCATACAATATTACTCTTTCTCCACATGCTCTATTTAATTATTTCTGCTGATGTAATAAGCAACTGTCTTTTCTCAATAGTGTATGGAGAGCATGCGAGGCTTGCGAGAGTTCTGTGGTAGAGACTGTCCTTTGCTTGCTTTAGTAGACATGCATGGAGGCATTTCTATAAATGCAGCTGATGCTACTGGTTCTGAGTGTGGGTGTTTGCCATCAGAGCAGAAAGTTATCCTGTTGTGATTAGATGCTGCTCATTTGTCTGCAGTTCTCACCTACAACATCATTTACTGTGCTTCTAAAAGTGCTGGACTATGTCCATTTTCCTTCTAGCTAAATTTAGCCCAGACTTCTAGCACACGTTCATTAAAAAGAATCTGCTTTCTGTATCTGGTTGTTGGTGGTTTTTTTTTAGATTGTCCAAAAATGGGCTTAGCAAGTGTCATGAAATGTCTGCTGCCTCTTCCTCATCCCAATGAATGGGGTCTGTTCACTCTGCCTCTGATTTACACGTGTTCTGCTGTTGTTAAATCTTCCTGTATTCCAGAAATAATCACTGCTTTTATTACATTTAAATTTAGATATAGAACACTTTTGAGAATTGTCATACAACATCGCTTTCTGGTATGATGGGTTTCACAGGTTGCAATAGACAGAAATAGAAGGTCATGGAAATTGCTAGGGTTTTTTTTACCTTGAATTTGTCCCAGTGACACTGGGACAAAAAACCTGCAGTTTGAGATTTTTACAAAGAAAAGGTCCTAATGAAACCTGGACTATCAGTTATGTGCCTGCTTCCCTTTCACCAACCATTTGTTTTTGGCTGACTGACTGTGCTGATGAGCCGTAGATGACTGCAGTCATTCCTTACATTCGTGTAAAAAACCCAAGAGCTTGGGCTAATTCTGCTATGACTAACTTATTTTGCTCATTTCTCAGGCAGTCTTTCCTGCATGAAGGCTTCCCTCTGGAATAGCCTCTTACATTCAAATCCAAATACTTAAACAACTCTTACTGTAAGAGTTCTTGCTGCTCATCTTTTATTTGATGCTGAGCTTTTGTTCATGCACTAGCATGGAAATAGCACTGTTGTGGGAGCAGGATAGGGAATGCAATCCCAGGGAATGAGATGCCTGCCAGGAAATGGCTGGCTGGGTGAGAGGTGTGGGGCCCCTGGCATCTCACTGCCTGTGCTCCTGACTGGCTGTGGCACTGTGATGCCCAGTGACCCTGCCAGGGAATGCGTGCCCCCACTTCCCCTGCACCCTGGATTGGCAGCTCCAGAACACACAGCTTTTGGCTGCAGCAAAGTTCCTTCTTTCAGCTGTTGGTGCACACTCACTACTGTACAAAGAACGGTTCCCAAGTCATCTATTGCAAAGCTGCCCCTCCTGAAAGCCCTCTGGGTTTGGCCACAGACTAGCTAGGACTTCACCACTTTTTTTACCACCCCAGGTGCTGCAGGGGGGGACCGCAGCTCCCTGAAACTGTGGCAGAAAGGAAACCAGGGCAGCTCTGCTCACAGGCAGCAGCCCCACATCTGCAGCAAAGTACATGCAAAGAAGGAAGAGGGGCTCCGTCGGAGCCAGCAGGATATGCTCACCATTTGTAGCCTCTGCCTTGCTTAAACTTGAGCGTGAGCCCTGTCTCCAGGCAAAGGAGAAGATTGAGCAGTGCCAGCAGCCAGTACTTGGGTTCTTTCTTCACTTCAGTCACTCTCCAGACCCCGATGAGGGAGTGCAACACGAACAGCAGGCGAGTAACAAGAGCGTTGAGTAGAACCATCAGCTCCATCCCGACCCAGTCCCTCTCCACTCTCCCCACACGCGGGCCCAGTGCCTGTTAGGAGCACAGAGAAGCTGCCCTGGGAATCACGGCAAAGCCTGCACAACGCAGGCACGCAGCTCTTTCCTCTCCCATCTCCACAAAGGGGCCCATTATAACAAAAAAGAAACGGTATTGCCCCTCCCCCAGACTTCCTGAAAACTTTTTGGAGAGAAGAAGAAAAAAAAAGAAAAGCTCACGCTTCCAAGCTGTAGTGCTTTGCAGTGCTCTGTGCAGCTCTGACCACACTGAGCAGGAAAGGTTTCTGCATGTCCCCTCTCTATCATCTCAGGGACTGAAGGCCAGGGAAACTGCAGTCTCGCCCAGTTCCCATTTCCTTCTCAGTTCCACTTGCTGTTCTTATCTCCTATATTTCCAGCAAAGAGACAAAACGTAAGAAACATTATTAATCTGAATCTTCCTTGCTAAAACTTCCACTGCGGTGCTGATGCTGCAAAAAACCTCCTTACTCTCCCTTCCCCACAAAAGCTTTCCTTCATATTTGGAAACTTGAAATCGTTCATTTAACAGTGCAGTAAAGAAAGCAGAGGCTAGGTACCTCAATATTGGAATCCCTGTGTGCAGACGCTTGGGTGTGGAGATCAGTGTTAAGCCGATTGATTGATTAAATTTCAGCATTGTGTAGCTTTTTTTAACTTAAATTAAATTCAATGCAACTAATGTATTGAATAATCTTCAACCTGCTTCAGGATGAAGAAGCAATCCCAGTGTGAGGAATTCCATAAATCAAACTGAGATCTGGGCTAACACCAGTGTTACCCAATTAGCCAATAGAGTCAGACACAAAAGGCACATTTGAGTTTGACTGTTAAGTCAGATACCTCTGGAATGAGCTTTAGTACCTTCTGGGGCAACGTGCAGAGCACAGTAAGAGTTGCCTTGACATTTCTCATGGTAGTAGCATTTTTATTTGAATTTACTCTTCTGAAACTGAAATGGTACCTGGATGAAAATTGTTACCTGCTCTGGTTTTGTGTTTGTTTCCTACCAAAGCACTGAAGTTGAGATTTGCTATTGCAAAATACCAAAGCAGATTGGGAGACATGGAACCTACCACGACCCTCCAAAGGCCTAACTTCCTCACTTATTTAAAAGCACGGTTCTACTTTAAAGATAAGGAGATGTTTGTCTGAAAGTTGTGACCCTTCTAAGAAGAAATTTTCCCCAAAGGTTTCTCATAATGAAGCCAGGCCTCTTCTCTACAGACTGCTCCCACCAATGCCATCCAGCCAATATCCGTGGGGCTGAAGGATATAGGAGAATCCTGAAAAATAACCCTGCCCAGAAAAAGGAAGGTGAAAGGTCCTTCACTCAGTGTAGGTCTCTCACTCAGGAAATGCCTGAGTAAATAAATGGGCTGTGCAGTGTGCCTTTTTGAAATAACAGAATCATTTTCCTTGTACTCAGAGCAAAATAAATTCAAGAGCCTACCACTGATAATCACCTACCAACAGCCACCCATATGGTGTTGTGAGGGCTATAGGTTCATAGCCCTTCTGCTGGTGTTAAGGTCAAACCTGACTGAAAAGGAAACGGGGAACAGACAGAACTGAGATAGTTTAAACAAGATACTCCTCTGTGAGTGCTTGATGACTAAGAAATGACATGAGGGCAACACTTTCTAATTGTTCATGTATATTCTAACATCAGAGACATATCATAAGCTTGGAATGATGGTCAGTAGGATAGGTCTGTCCCATGACAGCATGTACTCAGGAGAGACGCAGTGAGATTTGCTGGTAGGTCAGTAATGCTGTGTGCTTAAAAATATCTTAGAGTTTGTTTTACCAGATAAGCCCATCAATGGACAATCCAGTCCTCACGTGGGTGGAAGTGCCAAACAAAAGAGGGAAGTTAATATTGACTTTATATTATATTTGTCTAGCTGACCAGTGGGCCATGCTGGCAACAGAGGGCTGCGTAAAAGGAGAAAGTTAGAATAATGTGAGTCATCTGTAGCTGTTTGGAAAGGGCAATAATTACAGTCATAATAATGGGTAATAATCCAGTCATGACAGAGAATAGACTTTTAGATGTCTCCGTTGTTGTTTTGTGGAACAGCTGGTTTGGGAGTCCATTGAAGGCGACCTTTGAGAAGAAATACTGCTGAGGAAGTTAAAATGGAGTACTGAGATTCAGTCTAGAGGAGAGAAAACAGAAGAGATAGAAGTGACCAAATGAGCTGCTGCAGGGGGGCCAGCAATAGCCCAAGTCTCAGAGGGGAGAATGCAGAAGGCTTAAGCAGCGAAAAAGATTACCATTCGGTGTCTTGAGATTTTTCCTGCTAGGGAGGACATGGAAGCCCTGAAACAGATTGCACAGAGATCTTGAATCTCCATTATGAAAGACACTTGAACACAGATCAGGGAACTATACATCAGCAATAGCAGCAGTTTAGTTGTTCACACTTTGGGGCAGAGGGCTGACTGGAAGAGCTCTAGAGGTTTCTCAAAGTCTTACCTCCTATGGCTCTAAGGTTTATTTCTGTATTATCTAATCCTCATGTCTTTGAAGAAGTTTCATGTTTAAATAAATCCTATTTTATTTTACTTCCAATAGAGGTTCTTCACTGTTCAGTTTTCCAAATACTAGACTTCACACTGAATAATTATGCCAGCCTTATAAAGAGATCATAACATGTGGCAGTTAACAGCCATGTTGAAACAAATAGGAATGATTCAGTTCTACATGTGAAACAAAAAATTAGTCCAGTTTTGGAAAGGAAAACCTGACTCTCACAACATGGGGGGAGGCAAATCTTTCAAAACAAGAGATGTGCTAGAAGGTACTAGCTAGATTAGTAAGGGTGTGAAGGAAATGGATAAAGGAGTGAAAAAACAATATAAAGAGATTAGCTCTCCAGTAAAGAGCCAATATGACTGTAAAAGCATTAAAACCCCTGCAGGAGATATACTGAAGACTCTGCCCTGGATTAGAATTTGATATAAAATAACTGAAGTCATACAGTTTATATGCCATTTGTAGCTGAGTTAATAGCATATGTTCCTGGAGGATTACAGTCAATGATTAAGGAAATTAGGTTTTGTTTGAATTTAATTTAGTTGTATAAAGCTGCTACAATAATTTACAGCTTTGATATTTAATATTTAATAACCCACATCTTAAAAGAATCCAAGATATAGAAGTGCCATTATATATTGAAATATTATCCTCATAAGTCATTCATATTTGCTAGCTGATAAGAATGTTCATCAACTAGATGAGCTCAACAGGAGCTACTTGATAAAAAAAAACAACAGTGCAGCTTGACAGATGGTGGCAGGGAAATCTTTCTGTATCTGTTATTGAGGTACAGAAATCATAATACATTTACAGAGAACTTTGCATTCTCAGTTATAATAATCAAAAGAATGTACCTCTGATGACTTTCTTTCATTGAATTTTCAAATTCATGGCTTCATGAACATTATACACTCTTTTTCTTCTTTCTTACAAGTGTTTTCCTTGCCTCTATTCTTTTTCTTTTTTCTTTTTTTTCCTTTTAAGAAATATTTTCCTCACTCCAATTTAGCAAGCCATCCTATCTCTGTTCAGAGGAAAAGAGGCATGAACATCTGAGACTGAAAATCCAGTCTTTTAGAAAGAAAGGTGATAGTACTTATTACATGGGCATGGGTCTATGATGAATAACTCTGTCCCCAGCCACAGCATCAGGTGGCGCATGCTGGCAGAGCTCCATGGACATCAAAGCTCATCAGTCCCAAAGTATGGCACAGAGAGATTCATTTTTCCCCCTTTTAAAACTAAGGGAAAGATACGAGTAGTTTACAGCTCTTCACAGCGGATATATCTTTTCTGTTGGTTTTATGGTTTGGAAAAAAGCATTCTGGAAGGACTGTATTTTTCCTTAAAGGACTAAAAGAAAAGAGAGTTTCATTTATTTTATTAGGATTTGAAATTCTTTGTATGGTTTGGATTTTATTTCTGAGAACCCAAAGGAGTTCTGTAGCAGTACATATTTCAAAGAAGAATAGAAGCAACCATTTTCTGCAGGAACTATTTCATCCATGGTTGAAGTTACAAACACAGAAAAACTGCAGTATTTGTCCTTGATAAAGAGGAACATTTTCCAACAATTTTGTTTGGATAGGAATCTTTTGAATGATCTTTTTAATCATTCTCTCTCCTGCTTTCTGGTGTATAAATTGTGATGATTCAGGATGAATAAAATGGTGGCAGGGCAGATGTTCCTGGTGAAGATATTGCTAGTGAAAATGCCAGCTCCTTTCCCAGATGGAACATTAGGCACAAAGACAGAATATCTTAGGCTTTGTAAGACAGCCAGCGAAAATAAGTTTTTAAGCAAAAAACTAATGAGACTACTTTTATTTACACTGTTTGCACTCTCCTTAGTATCCTACAAGCAAGTCCTTTGTCCCCGTGGGGAAGCTCCCAGATAGTTATACGTGTGATTATTATGGCATAAAATTGGAGCTAACAGGTTTGAGGTCAGGCGAATAGACCCAGTGTCTCACTGCAATTTGGCTGCTCTGGGCATGGTCTCTTGCTAATTACAGTCATTTGCCTCTGATCAGCTCATGCCATAAGCAAAAAAGTTTGCAACAGTTGGCAAAATATCGAATATATAAAGATCTATAATGTTAGTGCTGGATGAATCAGTTCTGATGGAAAGAAGTCTCTTGCAAAGTCAGGCCTTACCTTGTTGAGGGAGTCATGGTAGAACACTGTGCATAAGAAATATTGTAATTGATTATCTTTTTTGGTATTTTCCATGATATGAAGGTTGTGTGTAGGCCTTTACCATCGGCAATTGGAACAGTTAAACAATGGTACTTGGCTATGGTCATAGTGAACCATTTTCCTCCCTGAGAATATTGGGGTTTGATGATGATCTGCATGTGTGTGTATGTATATATCAGAGTATGTATATGTACATGTGTTTTCATTTAGTATGTATATATGTAGTCTGCCCCCTAATATTTGCATGGTGTTTGATAAATAGTAC
>JAPSGF010000046.1:2072676-2209027 GCA_035772895.1 Perdix hodgsoniae | reverse complement strand
AATTCCTTCATATTTCCATAAGCTTGTTTGTTCCGATGTTTTTTTGTTCTCAGTGTTGGAAAGGACTGGAAGTCTGCACTGTACTGCACAATGCAAGTTGGCAGACTGGGGATTTATTGCATGAATGCAAACAAGAGGAGGGGAACATATAAGGGATACAACTCTCGTGTCCACACACAAAAAAACAACAACACCTCAGGTACAATCTGCTACTCAGATTCACCATCACTGCAGCAGAAATGGAATGACACTGACCTTTCTCTGAGAGCGAGGTTTCCATAAGTCTGTCAAGATGCTTAATTAATTCTTCTCTTGACTGCCACAGACCTGGATAACTAAAAAAGAAAGAAGTACGACTAACCATACTCTTGGAATTGAAATACTGCACTGTCTTCTCTGCCCTCTTGTAATCAGGGAAGTCTTCCCAAGGACAAGAATTTCCACCTCTTTGTTGGTCACAAAATATATTCAGTTTTACAAACAAGCTTCTTCCCAAAGGCTGCAGTTTCTGAACAAACCATCTGCTCAATCATTTGCTTTCCTGGCAAAAAGATAGGCTGAGTGCCAGATTTACTTTTTTTTTTTTTCTGTGATGTTTACCCATAAGTTATTAATGTCTATCTGATACCCACAGAGATTTTTGACTTTTTTCTTTCATAGAGTAAAACAATATTGTCAACTTGTCTGACAATATCAAAAAATGAGTGATCATTGTTTCTGATCATCCCCACCGTATGGCTAACGATGGCAGCTTATTTATAAATAATGTCATCTGTTGCCTCCTCTTGAGTACTTTATCCCCTTGACTTGCCACATCCTTTATTTGAGACATCTGTCTATGCTGGTCCTAGTAAACATAATGACTTGAGAGACTTGAACAAAAAGCGCTTATATGGTGTAATAATCATGCACAAATATACTGAGGAATTTAGACTCGGCAATGTCACAGTATGTTCCTAATGATCTTTAACCTGCCTTGAAGTCAGAAGTCAATTCTGAGTACTGCTGATGGGAAAAGTCAAACACAGGAAAGCTAGCATAGAAGAAAGCCTCACTAATGATCCCAGTGAATGGCTACTAGCTCTTACGAATGTGCTGAGTCTGATAAACTGTACCTGAAATAGCAAAATCTTACTTGACAGGAGAATCTTCAGCTTCTGACAAAAAAATAATAATGCAAGGTTTTGGAGTAATTATCTGCTGATGTTTTTGTGTTTAGTGTATACTAGTAACAGCACAACAGGGTGTGAATGAGAAGACAAAAGGAAAAGTGTGTTGCTAGAGGTCTGATATGTGTTTGGCTTTACCCTAAAATTCCTTCAGATGAAAGTTTAGGAGTTCATCAGAGTGTTCACCATACTGAACATTAGGCAGAGTACAAAACCGATAGTCTTCTTTTTCATTGTTGTTTTGTTTTTAGAGCAAATATTGACTGTTTAATCCAAGAGTTTATACTACAAAACTGAGTATTGTAGCCTCTGGTAACAGTTTGACTGGGGAAGACAATCTTCTTTAAAACATCTTTTCTGATTATTACTGTCTGGTACCTCTGCTGACTAGGAGCTGTGGAGTTGCTGTTCTAGAAATGTGATTGGGATCTACTCATTTAGTGTATTAACATTAACTTTGTAGAAGTCAAAGTTTGCACAGAAGTCGTGTTTTTAGAAAACTTGTTCTCTCTGCACCTGAATCAGAAAATGGAAGCATTTCTAGAACAGGAGACGTGGGATTCTGTTTGTTTTCTACTTGAAAGTCCATTTCAGCATCCTAAAGACAGACAGTGCAGTTTTGACATGCTTGCTGGAGGATTTGAGAAGGGAAGAGGTAACATGTTCACATATTTTTCATGGGAGGAACTTCCAGTGTTCTGGTTGCAGTGAATGAAAACACAATCTCCTAGAATAAACTATTAAAGTGTAGAGCTTGGGGCTGAAGTCCATCTTTAGAGTTCTACAAAAGTGAGACGTAGTTACAGTTATACCAGAAAAACCTTGCTTTACTAATTACAGATATTTCTGTGTTGTTTACTTTGTTGTTTTATTCTGTTTGATTTGTTAGGTTGTTTTGTGTATTTGTGTGTGCTTGTATTTAAAAGGATATGAACCAGAGAAAAAGAAGGTAAGCAAGGACATCAGAAGCCTGCTCAGGCTGTCCAAAACTACTTTTATTGCACAGAGGTAGTATAAATTATATAGTAAGGCACATTAATTTGAAATGCAGCACAAAATGCCCAGAAATCAGGCTTCTGATTTACAGCACTCTATGAACTGAAGACACGTTGCCAATTCTTTTATTCCTGTGGTGAGTCAGGAAATTTTAGTGCATTTCTCAAATACTGGGAAATCTTGGACTCATAAAATACATGTCTAAATCTGATAGAGGAGAGCTTTGCAACTCTGAGAATTGGAAAAATCTTTAATTCACTGGAGCGAGGATCTGACTCCTCACCTTTGTAGCCAGGCATGTTACATTTTTTCTGTGACCCTTAATTGCTGCAGCTGGTGCAGAAGTCAGACAGGTAGCGCTTACTGAGGTGTGGCAGATGCACAGGAGTGCTGAGCAGGGAGAACTGGTGGTGCAGAACTGGAGGCTGAAGTCAGTATGCCAAAACTAAAGCAGTAGTATGGGAATGAATGGCATATGAGCATGTGATATGTAAACTGTGATTTGGTGTACCTTGAGGAAACATCATGTATGTAAATGATGTCCATTGTCTGTAATACTGGTACTACAGTATAGATATACTTTTAGCTTGATCCAGTTTCTGCATAAATTTCAGTACATATTTTACTGACTAACTCGTCTTTGGGGCTTGGCAGATATTTTTTCTTAATTGTCATGTGTTTGTATGATGGCAGTAATTAGCTACAAGCCTATGAACTGCCACGCACAAACGAAATCAATCACTCTCAAATATAACACACTTTACAATGGAGAAAGTTCCACCAAAAAAAGAACACCACCAACCTAAAGTGTTTTTTTATGTTGTAATATTTATCAATGCTTATTACATTTTTTGGACTGTATAATGCAGACTGTACCAGTACTTACATTTATATGGTTCTCATGTTCTGTTATTTTACATTAATAGCTTTCTGGTTTTATTAAGTCTGATGTCAGAGCAGTGCACTGATGCCTCCCCATTCTCCAATGTAAAGTGACACCATTTTAGTGTGTACAGTGTGTTTAAGGAAACTATATCCCCAACTGCTTTTCACTGCAGATTGCTCATTCACAGCACTAAAGGGTAGAGGGGCTGTGATTTGAAATAAGATGCAAAGTTGAATACATTTCCTGTCTATTATAACAGGCTGTGAAAAGTCAAGGGAGAATTTAGTGTACCAGATGTGGATATTGCATGGTGTTAGCATGTCACAGCGCGTGAGTCGTAGATGTATTAGAAGCACCAAAACAGGTACAATTGCCTATAGGCTGAAAAGGGCATTGGTAAAGCAAAAAGCGAGCTTGGACAACTGAGGCTAGACTCTTAAAATGCCCACGGTGTCATTCTTCCAGCATGGTGGTTGGATATGCATTCTTGAACTTAGAGCAACAGACAGCTCATGAGGCTGACAAAACAGAAGAGGAAGACATGGGTGAGAATTCAGATGAAGCAGAATTGAAACTGTATTGGAGATGTTGATGGGCAGAGTTACAGATGTAGCATGGGGTGAAAGGGCAGCGTCGTTCCAGATGATGTCAGTACTGAAGCATGGGATAATATATTTAGCAATAAATACAGTACATTGTGCAGAATCCTAGAGAGTCATATTATGCACAGTGGAGGATGTGGATGAACTGTCAGCCCATTCTTGACAAAATCCACAGTTTTGAAGTCCTATATACCAAGACTATAAAACTAAGCATTTAAGGAATGAGGCATTTGGGAACTAAAGTCAGAACTGCATAATGCTGTAGATAAATATGTTTACAATCAAAGTGTCAAGTAAAATCAAGAAATAAAATTGAGAAACCAGCTTTACCTATTCTTCATCTGAAGTCCCCATTTCTGCCTTTTGTATTCTTAAGGCATTTAACTAAGGGGAATAGAGAAGTGATGGGATTACTGATTTAGTGGAAACAGATATGTTTTACAAACTTAGATATGGTGTGGATTTTTTTGTTTCTTTTATTTTGTTTTTGCCAGCAGCTTTGCTACAGGTTCCCATTGGCCCTTAAGCTCATCCTTTTCCATCTTCTTTCTCAGTAAAATGAGACCTGACTTCTTTTCAGTCACTGCATGTGTATTTGGGGGAAAGAAATGATGCACCTGCCCACACTTACTTTTGATGTTTTTTACCTCTTCATTTGCATTAATACCACATTTCACGAAGACGATTACCTTTTTCTTTCCTTTTCTTTTAAGAACAAGGTATTTACCATACCTATGTGTTTACCCAAATAAAATTGGTAAGAGAGGAGATGACACTATAAAGCAGATTAAGTAATGGACATTTCACAGAGTACGGAAAATATCATTAGTTAAAATAACTAAAAGCTATCAATTGCTTTAAACACAGCCGCTCCAAAGAAATTAAAGAGGTTCCACCTTGGAGGTACTTAAATGTATTTTAATACTTCTGTTAGCGCAAGTACAGTACCTCCATTTAGAGTAAACTCCATTCCAGGTTTAGTCCAACTGTTTCCTCCTCCAGAGGACAGGACAAGGCTGTACAATGAAGGTAACACATAAATTAACTGTCTTTTCTTCCATAAGTCAAACACTGTCCCAGTATCGTGGTGTTCCGCTGTAATGTGGCACAGTTAGCTTATGGTTGATAAATAGAAGGTAGAAGCTAAATTTCAGCAAGGTGGCAATAAATCTTGGTAGCTGTTGAGAGCTTTGTAGATACCCTGGAGATGAAACGGTCCGGTAAGGAAGCTCAGTATTACCTTCCTTTGTGCATCTCAGAATCTCCAAACACCACAGGAGTCTCCTCACCTCCATGAGCTCCTTGAGCGCATCAAGCCTGAATTCTCTAGTGTGTTTATTTGGATTTGGGACCGACTCAAGTTCAGCTTCTCAGCCCATCTCCTCAGAGACCCATGGCTTATGTCAAGGACTGCTAAAGAGCAGCAGAGAGCACCATGATTGGAAATTTTCTCTTTAGTCCGAATGGAATTTTTTATAATTAATGAAAGCCTATGCCACAACTCAGACTTTCCAAAGAGGGCAGTGTAAGACCATGAAAAAATTTCACCAAGAACTAGGGGCCCTCACAGATATAATATCCTACTCCAACTGCAAAATACATCATTTTGATCTTCGTTCCTCTAAGATAAGCAAGTAGCTGAACACAGTTTTTCTTCTAATTTCCTACCAAAACAAAACGCTTCACTGCATATGTTTCTCTTCTTGAGGGACGAGAGTACTAATGACACATGACAGATGTTAGTCATGGTTTCTTCTTACACCACTGGAAGGCACTTGGATGCTACATGGCATAGATGTTTATGGCATAAGAACAGTTTTAGAATAATGCAATTGGAGATTACATTGGTATTTAAGGGAAAGTTAATTGCCTGCTTTCAGCCACTAAGTGGACAATTATTTTCAGGCCATGTGAAAATCTCGTTGTGCTTTAGTACTGGATGTTCAATGCCAGTAAGTAATTATGTTCAAGGAAATTTTAAATCCTGTCCTTAATGGTGAGGTATGAGAAGTGTGTGTGTACATGGGGACAGGAAATTCAAAGAGCTATGGAGGGAAGCAGGACTCCTCTTTCCTCCTCTGGCCCATTAGCTATGATGATAAAGATGCTAGTGGATCTGTATTGTGAATGTATCTATTTTGGTAACTGTAATGCAGGGAAATAAACATTAAGCTGAAGTACTACTCCAGGGTATTTATTGAGCTGTTCTACAAAAGCTAAACTGAGGCTCCTTGCTTAAACACTGGCTTTAGATGTTGAATTCTAGATATTGTGCACTTAGCTTGACCACTGTCAGAGGGAAGCTTAGATCTTCAAGCTAGATTTTTACCAAGTCTTATGATCAGCTGCCAGTACCCAGGCTTAAGTTTATTTATTATAGACAAAGTAAATGCAAAAACAGATAAGATCCTCAGCATAATGAACAGAAGTTACCATTCTAAGATCTACAGTTCTTAAATTCAGCGTACCCTGTAATGCATCTCTCTTTCCTAAAGCCTTGCAAAAGACGATGGCTTAGCCACTAGCTAGTGAGTTTGGACTGTCATTTTGGTTAAAGGTGCATAGCATGCCATTTTGCATGCCTCACAACATCTTTTTGTCAGCTGCATCTGCTTTTATATCAAATACCACATTCTACCTTGACAGTGTAGGAGTTGGAGAGAGCTGTGGCTCTTCCATTTGTGTGATCAGCTTACACACCAATGGGACACTCAGTAATGCAGAGTGCACTCACCAAGCTTGGCTGGAAAGTTCTTTAAGAAAATTCAGAATATGAAGGAAGTGTTTTTGAGGTAACAACTCATGCTCATGTTTTGGGAAGATAGGAACTTATCCAGTACTGTGGAAGAGACTTAAACTTCTCTCAAATCCAGTAGGCACTGGAGCAGGTCAGATATCTTGTGAAAATCTGCCTGCTTCTTTTAGCCATACAGGGTTTGTTGTTGTTCTAATTTACTCTTTGTAAGTCCAAAAAGGACTTGTTTGCTAGGTGTTTTGATTTTGTCCTGTTACTGCATTCATGGTGATCAAGGGATTTTCCACATAGTCAGCCTATGACAGCCTGTAGACAGTCCAGGAAGGAGGATCACCCAGCAGTGCTGGAGGATGGTGCTGCTTCAGGGACTGCTGGTAGTGCAGTGCAGGAGCAAGCAGGGCACTACGGTTGATGTCCCTGGGCTTCTACTACAAGTCAAGCCTAGCTCCCTCCTTCAGTGAAGCTGTGGGATTGGAGAATGCTGTGGCTCTTCTCTTTGCTGTACTCCCAACATGGCTCCAAGATCTCTGTGCATAGTGTGTGGCACTCAGCGATGCAAAGCTTTTGCTGCCCTGGCTTGTACTGTCAGCAGTTATGACTGTTCTGCTGGTTCATTTTACCCTGGGTTGTCATATTTTCACGCATATCAATTGTATTTGCTATAACTTTACTTCTGTCTCTTAAGTACCACATACCTAACCAGACTTACAAATGTTTAATGTGAGGACCAAGGAGGAATCCAGGGCAGGGAGACTATTAGGCAAAGAAAGATGGTTTGGAAAGGGGGCAGGAGCTCTGAGGCGGATTCCCAGCATGTTTGCTACTCATGGGTATGAGCCCTGGTTCTACTGGTGCAAGGTTTCAGATACCCTCTTCAGATGGTGTGTAAAATATAGTAATTCCTAGCATATATCACAGTGTTCAAAGAAAACAACGTTAAGTGGTTTATTGGAAATAGTAATTTCCAATAGTAGTAATTGGAAATAAAGACTTTTCTTTAAAGAACAAGATCAGAGATAGCTGATCCATTCAAAGACCGGCTGAATAAAAAAATTCCATCGCTCAACTTTCTGTTGTATGTAAGTACTTGTTTGTTGAGTTTGGTAACAGTTGTTTCCTCAGAAGCTTGAGTTCATTTGCTCAGCGAGACTTCTGAGTGCAGAGCAACTGCAGAAATGGATAACAGGTAGATGAATGAGGCTTTTCCACTCACTTTGTCCATCCTCTGTGAGAAGTACTTGCTGCTAAAAGGAAATTTCTGAAAAGATGGGGGATGCAAACAACGGGATTAGATTTCAAATGATACGAGGTTAGGATAAATGTTATCACAAGCAGTTTGCTTCCAGAGATAGCTCTGTTTTAATTAGCCAGGGCTTTTAATTGGTGGGGGTGTACTTTTAAGGACCTCTTCTTAAATCTTTTATGGTAATCAGGCTTTCACATTTTACAATTCAGCAATGTTCTCCATACAAATAAGCAGTTAAAATTCTTAATTAGATTACAGTGACTATAGGAAAAAGTTGTTCTAAAAGTAAAATTACAGACTGTTATGACTAATGCTGTACAAATTAGCAGAAAGTAGCTCATACCAAATTATCCCTGAGACTTTGCAATTAGGAGCACCTGCTATTAGTGCATTTACTAAAATTTCATCAATTAATCATTATTTCTTAGAATAACAAGAACGAAACTAAATGTTGTGAACATTGTGAGAGTGATTAATTGCCAGTGGTAAATTGCTGACTAGCTCCATTATTACTTTTATTTTAAAGATTATTAGAAATGTGTCTGTCAGCTTTTATGAATATATAAATTATGCTAATGTACTCAGCATCAGTCGGATTTTTTTTGTCCTTCGCTTATAGAATCTGTTCTCAAACTTATCAAAGTGTCAGAGAGACTTGAGGAGCATGAGCTCTATAACAGAATATTATTTTTAGCTTGATTTTATTTATTTTTCAAAGTGGGTCCTAAACTCAGGCTTCTAAATCGTAATGCAAAGAGTCTAAATCAGTGGCTTTTTTCCCCTTTTTTCAATTGCTGAGTATAGGTAACCTAATAATCCAAAAAGAGTGACCTGTGAAAAAATACATAACTTTAGTGAATAAACTTATCTGTTCATTCCGGTTTTATGGGACAGAATTGTTTTGCTTCTCTCTCAGTGCATACATTTACTATACAAAGGACTGTCATTCTACAGGTGTGTAAACAAAATGGGTGTTTTAGTCTCTCATTTTTAGAGAAGAAGCTGTATTTCCATGGTTCTTAGACGTTCTGAAAAGGTGACTGAAGTAGAATGCTCATTCATGGCCCAATAAATGATGTCACTTAAATCCTTTTTTTTTTTTTTTATATTAACTGAAGGCTGGAGTAAATCTTAAATTTTGCCAATTCAGGAGTATGTGTAGTTCTGTGTAATCACAGGCTTTGCAGCTTTAATATAAATTGGAAAATCTTAAATTGGAAAAGACGTCATGACAGCTGTTGAATGAAACAACAGCAAATCACTGAAATGCATAATACTCTTGATAACCAGATTCATGAGAAATAAAAGAAAGTCTGGAAATTATCAAGAGATACATGAAATGCTATGAAATGGCTAGAATTGTTTATCTTGGCTGCTCTGAGATGAAGTCACTGCACGGACGGAACAACTCTGAAGTGCAGCTCGTGAAAACTGCCAAAAATTAAGATTTAACAAAGTTGAAATAATAAAAAAAAAAAAATAATAATTGTAAATCAGCCAGCAAAGGGGAAAAAAAAGAGCTAGTATTTTTTATATGCCTCAGAAATGAAAATGGAGAAGGCATGACTGAAAGACTACTCATCCCTTGACCATCAGTGCTGTAAGGAAGAATCCCTTTCAGATAACCGTTTAGGTTGCCAGAGAAAGCATACTTGTAAGTCAGAGCTACGGAATTTATCACGTTGTTTCTGAATGGGCAGTGCTTATAGATATTTCTTGGCCTATTTAGCTCCATCAAGAGAAAACAGCAGAGCAGCAGCAAATGCATAGCTACCACTTAACTCTAACCTATCACCAGAAATGTTCTTAAAACTTGTTGCTCATTTAATATGTCCATATAGTCTTTGTCCTGTGTCACAAGCATTTCTCTTGGTATGATGCTGTGGAAATTCCTGCCAAGAGTCTCTGGTGAGGCCAACTTTGTGTGTCCCTGTGCAGTGCCCCTTCATTTGGAGCACTGGGCTTCTGAGCGCCTGGAGATGGGGCTGGCAGGAGGGCAGGCAAGGGAAGTTGTGCCTGCAAGGCCTTGCTTGGCAGTGAGAGCAGTACGTTCTGGAGTACATCTGTTTTTTTTCCAAACCTTACCTTAGGTTTAAGAAGAAATTAAGAGCAATGAGGCATTTCTATGCAGTCACTATCACAGGTACAGTTGAAGTCAGGCTAAAGCAGCCATGATATTCAAAATCATATTCCCCTTCCCTATAGCTGCTCTGTGCAAGTGTTTGTGTACCTTCAGTATCCATCATCTGAGAGTATGTGGCAAAGTAGATCCACTGTAATGAACAATTAATTCACAATTAATTCTTCTATTGCATTTAATAACATGTGAAGGCCCATATGATTCTTATTTCCAGTGCTTATTGTGTTTTACTAGTATATTTGCACACATTTCAATTATATTTCATAAGACAGTTATAGAAATTAATCTGAATTCAGATATTTTACTCGGAGCTTAGACTTGAGGCATGTAAACCATGGAGATACAAACTGGATCCAGGGTGAAGCCTGACAGCCATGGGAAAAGAGATGGCCATGTAACATGGTGTAATAAAATGAAATACTTATCAGAAATTCCTCTGGATTACTTTTTCTGTGATTATACATGCGGCCAGTTTCTCAATTTCAGCAAACAGCAATGAAAATTGTGAAACACCTAATGCTGTTAATGCTTAAAAATGTAAGAATATTTAATGTCTCACTTGCTGACATTTCCTTATCTCCCAGCTTAAAGGCCAGGGATTCTTGACAGGTTAAAATCTTCTCCTTGACCACCTTATCAAACATAAGACAAACTAAACTTGCGTTTTTAAATGAATCATTTGTACAATGGGGATATGTGCCTGTCCTCTCCTTCTCAGTAGTCTCAGGGCCTGTACGCTTGGTTTCTGCCTTTCTTGCCTGTATTGACCTCACTTTTTCACTGCACAGCTTTAGCAAATGAAGACCTATTTTATGTTTAATGCAGCTATGAAAATTAGGGAGAATCTCCTTGGTTACTTTGATGTACCCTGGATCTGACTTATATTTGCACAGTGCTGTGAGTTATAAATAGCTTTGGTCAGGGTGGCTGACTTGTCACTGTAACTCTTACTCACATGAAGATGATACCATGCTATAGACAGAGGAATGAGTGCTAGGGGTGCTGCTTAAAAGCAGAAACAAACACGAAAACCTTCAGACAGATGCTGAACATAGCAGTACTGACCAAGTAAGCTGCAGTGATTGACATGAATTGACTACATAACCATGTAACCATGTAAGGATATATGTTACCATGGAGCTGATGCTTCAAAAACTTCTTGTAAGCATTCTCTTTGCCTGTTCTGTTGGTCTAGTTGGGAGTGAATAATGAGGAAAAACAGTTATTCAAGTGACCACTGTGTGGCACTTTTCTCTCCTGCTTCTCTGTATTTATGCAAATCATCAAATATTAGGTCTTATTCTCTCTTGATGCCTGTTCAGTTCCCATTCTTCTAAACATAATGCAGGAAGTGTCTCGAGTAGATTTTCTCATGAGAATTGCAACCAGTTAAACTTGGTTGAAAGTTCTGCCATAAAAGCTATTCTTGCAATATTTCCACTAGACTGAGGATCGTGACTTTGCCATCATCAGAAAGAAAACCAGTAGATCCTTAAAAAATCCTTAAAAAATATTTCTCCAACAATGCACATTCACTTTGCTTTAGTTTTAATAACAGAAATGCAGCTGCTCTCACTTTAAGCTAATTCCCTTCATTCTAGCTTCTATAGCCTTCTCTCTATGAACTGCACTGCCAGTGTCTGTATTTGAGATATTTTCATAGCTCATTTGGAATGAACAAATTGTAGTTGAGAGCTGGCCCCAAAATGTAGTACTAGAGTGAGAGCTGTGCTTTGCTTTTGTGTGTGTGTGTGTGTGTGTGAATCATATGCAAGGGGAAAAATCAACAGAAATGTCGGTGGGCATACACCCAAAAATCAACTGTATGTGGAAATGTTTTCCTTGTTCAGCTCTGTTTCTACTGATCTTGCAGCAGGTTGTGCTAAGAGTTCTTATAGTTTCCTATTAGACTTAGGACTCATCTCCTTTGAAGCTACAGAAGCGCTTTCATTTCAAGTTGTGATAGAAATTTAAGAATTAGAGGTGGTCACGATCCTCAGCTAGCTGGTGGTACAGACTGAAGCTAGTTGGCTTACATTGGCACATCCCCATCTGTGCACTGGACTGCTCCAGCCCCATCTGCTGAGATGGATTGATCAAAACCATCAAGGCCTGAGTGTAAAGTCTTCTGCCTGGTCAAAGAACATCTGAGTATGAAGGACATATTGGTCTATTTCAGTAAAGTGTTGAGAATGTTCCTGGTAGCTTGCAAGCAGTCACATGTATATCACCATTTGTATATATGAGTACATATGTTAACATTTTCTGAATCTGAATGTTGTTTTTCCTTCAAAAATTGCAGTGGTATTCAGATCTCTTTTTATGTTTACACAAACAGGTTTATTCATTTTCTATTGTTCTCTACTCAATAATTGTTATTCCATTTTGACCAAATTGAATAATGGAAGTCAGAGTTCATCAAATTTTACATGTTTCACCGAACAGGAGAAAAATTGCCGTGTCTCTTTTTAGATTCTAGGCATAGCCATTAAAGCAGAAGAAGAGTTACAGCCAATGTTTGAATATCTTGAAGAAATCAGAAATCAGTTACCTTGGTGGTGTTTCTTGAATGACTAATTCAGTTCCATGATAGTACCCTTTCCAATGTATTCCCTGTAATAATTTGTCAAATGCTTCTTTTTCACGAAATATCTCTTAGAGATTTGTCAATTGCTTGCTATCACTGTATCTTGTGGGAATTTGTGCAAATCCTTGAAATAGTGTTCTAGTTACATAGGATACATTTCAAACAATCTCATCGTACCATAGAAACTGAATAATATAATTTACCAAGTAAATATAACTCATGCTAATTGTCTGTGGACTTTAATTTTAGCAATATATTGAGTTTCCTGTTCTAAGAGATTGGAATAGTCAATAAAAGACTAGTTTCTCTGAATGCAGGAAATAACTGAAATCCATAATTGGATGTCATTATAATAGATGTCTTAGGCACCCCACAGAACAAATGAGATTACATTTTATGTACAGGCCATGTCTTGTTAGAGGAGACTGACTCTATTCCCTTCCTTTAAAAGTTCTTATACTTGCACACATGCAGTGCTAAGTAATTGCCTTTTATCATTAATTCTTTTTTCAGTGCAAATTGATCTCATTAAAATTGGCTAGTGAGAGTTAATATGGCAGCCTCTTCTATGGATGTACATTGCTGTGTGTAAGCAGGCAGTGCTAGTTCTGCCTTTCCTGGCTTGCAAGGCAAAAATCATGTTATCTGTTCCAGCAATAACAATTACACTGCATACCGTGCAACAGTACGTCATCACTCCTTACTTTGAGCAACACGATAAGGCTTGCTGGCATTACAAGTCTTCTGAAAAATATCTTGGAAACAGTTAATTTTCACAAGGACAAACTCTACCCCCATTGTACCCCTGCAAGTCATAAACGGCAAGAAAGTTGTAATCTTTCGGGTGAGGGAGTTAAACTGCAACAAGGGCCAGCACGATGTGTAGATATTGATTTATTTAAGCAAAGGGCAGTGTGTCTCCATGTCATGTATAGGTTGTGCATATCTGCAGAGAGAATCAGTATTTGACTTTATTCTTGAGTAACCGTGCTCAGTGCCATTTGCCTTTAGCAAACATTCCTTGCTGTTTTGCATTAAGCGTTTTCAGTGATTGATAGTTTTCTTGTTCAAGGATTGATAAATGTGAATCTGCTTTTCATCTTGGCCTAGAGGGACCCTTGATGCAGTGCAGCTTTTATGGTTGTTTTTTCTATAAGCTTTGAAAAGAGACTGAAGGACTTGATGTTGAGTCACTGGGGAGCGTGAGTTGCAACGCGTGGCTCAGTCTATCACTCATTATGAAGCACAGCCAACTAAGCGGCCAGTTCTGGTGGGAATAAAAATGCTGTCAGTTTTCTCAGAGCACATCAGTGGGTGAATAGCCTTCAGCATACTTCTAGCCAAATTCCAAGCTGAAAAACAAACCACGAGTCTATGAGATGAGCAAAATCATGAGAGGCTTGTTGGGACAAAAAGGGCAGTGCAGAGAGGGCATTTTCGTGCAGAACAGAAGAACAGTATTTGGAACATTTTTTGGCAGATCATCGGTGGTTGTGGTTCTTGAAGTCTTCACTAGAAGATCTTTACTGGTTTGAACTGGAGAAAAGCACAGCTGCCAGGTGAGATAACTGTGTGATATATGAATCACAGCAATGGGGTTAGTCCCAACAATATGTTACTGAGAGGGAAGCAGTGAGGAAATCCTGATATGTGATAATTCCATGCAGGCCAAGCAGCAACCTACAGCATACCCAGGCAGTGATCCTGGTTCCTGCCTCTCTTTGGTAAGGTGCCTCTCCAAGCCTGTAATTGGCCCAGATCCTCTAGCTGTACCCTGCTGTATTTCTGCTGAGCACCTGAGCTTCAGCCGTCAGTTCCAGCATGGGGCTGCTGGCCAGGCAAGGTGTGCTTTGGGCAGCTGGCAGCATTGCACTGCTCCCCAGCATGGCCCTGCTGCTCTGCTCAATGCAGCCAGCTCCATCCAGAGGCAGCTGGGAAAAGTCATTCAATGGAAGAGGTGGAACAGACTTTCCAAAGAATAGCAGTGCAGGTAATGAAGGTCCTTCAGTCCCTTGTCTGTAAGGACAGTTTGAGGTGTGTCACTGCGTTTGAGGGCTGTGGGCTTTTTATCTTCTGTTGAGTAGAGTTCAAAAGAGAAGTCAGGAAATAATTTATTTCTCACAGTATTAAGCCATGCTTTTAGGGTACAGTTTTATGTACTTCTGTGATTTCAAGGAATTGGGAAAAAAAAACCTTTTTTTTTTAATGGATTAATGTTTGTACTAAAACTGAAACATGCAGGCCTTGGAAACCTCTGTGTACAGTTTGGAAACTCAGCTCAGTAGTGGGGGAAACAAGCAAATAAATAGATAGTAAAGTCTACTTTATTAAACAATTATTTAAACTTCAACGTCCAGAAAAATTTTAGCAACGAAAATATTAAAAATAATAAATATGAAGAGACGGCACTAAGAAAAAAAACAAAAATACAATACCTTACAAAATTACCAGGGTAAAAATCAAAATCTTTTGATGATCATACAGTAAATGGGAACTGCTTACTGCTAAGTTGATTCAAAGACCCAGCTGAACATTAGATGCACTGTTATACCAGCAAAAGGAGGGTTAGGCATTTTACTGGTGGAGAACAGTACTTATTTCAGCTTAATATGCCAGCTTTGGCTATTGTGTGTAGCTTTTCCTTCTGCTTTCCCTGCTTGCAGGGAACCTCATGTCTCTTACTAGAAAGAGAAAAGCAATCAGAGAGATTTTAGGAAAAAAAAAGTTTATTACACATATGAAACTAGCAGTCAGTAATGTACCTGACAAAATTAGAATATAACGGAAGGCTTAGTTTCAATATCATGCAAATAAATAATATAAAATATGTAAGCATGTAAGAGAGAGGAAAAGCAAGTGTTTGACATGTGTACAATACTAGCTTGAACAGAAATATTCCCTAAACTATTTGCATTTCTTTTTTTCTGCTAATTCATTTTTATCTCTCTCCTTATCTTCCATCTTAAATGTATGTTTGCAGAGTGGTAATACGCAGTATTCCTCACCTGGACTGTAGTTATTTCTGCAGCACTGAGACTACTTTCTAGAAAGAGCAAAGTTGCATATTTTGTGCAGGAGATACTCTGATCCAAAGGAATCATGGCTGTGGTATGCAGGAACAGACAATCACAGCAGTTGAGCCAAAATACTCTACTTACATTTGTTTCTCATTTCCCATATGAACCAAAAGCTTTTTAGGTACTATTTGAATGGCAGTGATTAAAGAGGTTTTTCAGGTTCAGTGCAAGAGCTCTAGTTTCCTGTATATAATGGTGGATATGAATTTGCAGTGGGCATCTTGCCATCTATTAGATAACAAACTTGTTTGTTTGCTACAGAGGGAAACAGCACCCTTTGAACTCTTTTCAGTGGTCAAATACACGTCATGATGTAAATAAGAATCAAGAAAAACAGTATTTACAGGATTAATGGAAAAAATAATACATTAGGCATTTCAAAACCCCTCGGATGCCCCTGAGTTTTTCTTCTTTTATTGCAGTGGCATTCGAGTTTTTCAAGAAACAAGTTATTTATCAAGTCTGAAAAGCTTTTGTGTGGAATTTTAAAAAATGTGTCAATTTTGAAGTTTCAGAGCGGATTTTCATCTGGGGCAGAGAGGTTCTATTTATATTGACTTGTCATGAAAGTAAGTGATTGGCTGGTTTTACTGCAAGGAGCAAACATTGTGACCCAGGAAAAGAAAACCACGTTTGCATTAGAACTACCTACATAGTAGCTGCTGTTATTGACTTCTTAATGCCAACTTTTATGCCTTATGTAGTGCTAGTAGGAAGGCATGTTGTATTTGCTGTTACTGGTAAGCTGTGAACTAACTCTTAATAGAGATTCAATGTATGTTACTTTAAGCAAAGTGTTTCCAGGAGACGTGTTAGGAGACATGTTTTAAAATGAATTTCATTGTAGTGTGCTTTTTTTCCTCTATGCCAATTTTTGCTAAGATGTTTCTGTTGAGGTAAGAAAGCACATCACTAAAAAACAAAAGAAAAAAGGGCAGGGTTTCTGTGCAGACCTACACATAAAATCTAAGTGATTCTTATCAGGAATAAGTTAAACACCAGAGAAATCATGGCAGCCATATAGGATGAAACTGGGAAGTAACGTCCAACATTTTAGCCTATGAATAGAGTCAGAAAATAACACATGAAATTATGTCAGTCAGACTCTCCACAGGGTTAAGGCAGGAATGGTCAGCTTTTTGTATGCTTTGAGACGTCTTTAGCTCCCGTGCAGATAATGCAGGGTGAACACATTAAAATGTCTCTATGCATCGTGGCATCTGACCCAGTGATAGTACCAATGTTTTGTGTTACCAACAGCTGAAGTTTGCTAAAAGTTTCCATATAGGTCTTCCAATTCTTGGCCATCCCTGATCTGAAGCAGTGCCATTCCAGGGATTTCAGTCGACCTTTATGTTCCCTGTCGAGGCTGTGCCTCATTACTGAAATACAGGATTAATGTGGGTTGCCTACTATCCCAACTTCTTATGGAGACTGAAATTTTATTATATTATTATAGAAAAGTATAATATAAGTCTGTTTTCAGGGCTTTTTTCCCCTTTTTCTTCTGGCTCACCTTTTCCACCTTCCAGGGAAAAGAAGTTAAAATGACCAAAATTAATCTACTGAAACCTTTAATCAAAGTATTGGAATGAAAACAGGAAGTGTTATACCTGCAGGAGGCAGCTAATATAATCTATTCTAAGAAAAATCATACTGTTGAAGTGAATATTCTTTAGGAAAAGATTTAAAGCAAAATAATAGCTTAGGGCCAAATGCCCTCCTTTACATTCCTTGGTTTTCGCAGGGCAGGCAGGGCAGGTGCAAAGAAGCTAGATGATTACAGAAGATGAGAGTAGAAGTGAGTCAGTCTTTGGCCTGCCATTTCAAAATCCAGGAAAACTGTCTCCTCACTCCTTCATCTTTGGTCTTTTCCAGAAACTGGGAAGCAGAACGGTGGTGAGGAAACTCAGCAGCCCATTTCTCTTGCATTTCTTAACTGTGCAAGAGGCAGGTCTTGCTCGCTTCCAACTCTGTAGGGCCATTTTAGTCCCATACCCTTGGAAGGGAGAAGAGGAGGGTTGGGGCAGCTCTGCGAGGCACGGCAGAGAATCTGCTGGGCAGCAAAGCAACCTAGGAGATGGGAATGACTGGCAACTGTGCAGAGTAAAATTGGAGCCTGGTATGCAAGTTGAGAATTTAGACTTAGTTTACAATAATGATCACTATTTCAAGGTCAGTAGCAGGATTAGCTCACACGCTGACAAGTTGGGTCTGAAGAGTTATAGTAAGTGGATTTACATCAGGCTGGTGGCCAGTCATTTGATGGGGTTCCTCATGGCTCCCTTTTAGGGGCCAGTTCTCTTTAATGTTTTCATAAATGACTCAGATATAGGACTAGAAGGTGTTCTGAGCAAGTTTGCTGATTATACTAAATTGGTAAGGAGCTGTAGACTCTGTCAAAGGTGGAGAGGCCTTGCAGAGACATCCAGACAAATTAGAGATCTGGGCAATTATCGACTGCATGAAGTTGAATGAGAGCAAGTGCTGCATTCTGTACCTGCAAGGGGCAACTCTGGCTGTATATAACAACTGGGAGATGAGATGCTGGAGAACAGTCCCACTGAAAGAGCTCTGGGTTCACAGCAAGTTGAGCATGAGTAGACATTGTGCACAGGCAGCCAGGAAGGCAAACTGTATCCTGGGGTGCATGGAACATGGCATTGCTATCCAGGTAAGGGAAAGGATTGTCCTGCTTTGCTCTGCATTTGTGCAGCCTCACCTTGAGAACTGTGTGCAGTTTTGGGTGCCACGTTGCAAAAAATAAGTAAAACTATTAGTGAGTGTTCAAAGGAGGGCTACAAAGATGGTGAAGGGTCTCGAGGGGAAGATGCATGAGGAGAGCCTGTGTCCCTGGGTGTGCTCAGCACAGAGCAGAGCAGACTGAGGGAAGGCTTCGTGGTGGCTGCAGCTCCCACAGGGAGCAGAGGGGCAGCGGTGAGCTCTGTAGTGACTGTGACAGGGCCTGAGGGCATGAAGCTGAGACAGGGTAAGGTCAGGTTGGATATCAGGAAGAAGTTCTTCACCAGAGAGTGTTCAGGCACTGGAACAGGCTCCCTGGCGCAGTGGTCATGGCACCAAGCTGCTGGAGCTCAAGAAGCATCTGGACAACTGAGTCATATGGTCTGATTTTTGGGTGGTCTTGTGTGGAACCAAGAGGTAGACTTGATGGTCTGTGTGGGTCCCTTCCAAATGGAGATATTCTATGATGAAATGTGATATTTAAGCAAATGCTGTAAGACTTTCAGCTCAATGTATTCTACATTTGAGCAGGAAGCACCATGCTGAGCTAGTTATCCTAAGCCTGTGTTTCGTGCACTGCAGCTTAGACAGGCCAGCAAATAGCTCAGTAACACCAGCTGAAATATCTATGCATATATTTGACAGCTCATTGAGAGAAAATCCCTGTAAAATTGATGACCTGAGTCCATTACCCAAGAATAAAATTGAGTTGGTTTAGTGAAGTAAACATTGGTAAGGGTGTTTGGATGCTGTTAGAGGAAATGAAATCCTTTCCATATATGGTAATATTTATTTTATGTTTTGTGTGCTTCAGTGGGAAATGAGCTCGTATTTATCTTCTCTCAATAGAAAAAGGAATAGAGCTCCTGAAAAACTGTATGGTACCTGAATCACTGCTGCCAGGCCTTATACTTTTGCTGCTGCATAGCATGGAGAGGACAATGCCCCTTTCAAATTTCTACTTACAGAATTAGTTAGTACACTGTCCTTGCAAGGGAAAGAAGTGGGGGAAGCAACAGTGCTGTTGCTGAGTAAGCAGTGGAGGCTCAGCCTGGATTCCAGTGCCAGTGTCACTGATGTTGTCTTGGTCAAGTTCTGCATCCCACCTCTATAGGATGGATTGCCCCATAGCAGCGGTTTTTTGTCTCTAGGCAGCTTTCAGCAGGCAGCTCATTTGCCACACTCAAACAACAGAAAGCAGAACTGAAAAAAAACTAGATTTCATTTTGTCTGCAGTTGTAATGGCTAGACTCAAGAAGGAGAGCAATTTAGCAAAACAAACAAACAAAAACAAACAACAACAAAAAAACCCAGAACAACAAAAATGAAAAAAAAAGCAACCCAACATTAGATTCATACAGCCAGAACTAATTGTTTCTGCATTCAGCTGGGATAATTTACCCTACTGAGCCTCCTCAGACATTTGGTCAATAGTAATTTTCTGATTGCATCTTTAATGTCATCAGAAAGAAAAGTACCTCAGAGACATGAACTTTGGGAAAGCTTGTGACAATTCTGGACATCTTTGGTTTCATGAGTGAATCCAAATATCGTGATCACTAATCTACCCAAATAACACAATAATGGAAAAATGAGAGGGAGGGGAAAACATCTCTTGTAACGTCTTTCATGTACACCTTAGGATCACCTTTCAACATTTGAGAGTATTGTTTTTAAATGCCTATCTTGACCTCGTCTTCCTTAAATGGATTGCAATGTATAGACTGGAATGGAATATAAGATTTCTTTATTCCTTATGTTGAAAAGTTATATGTGTACTGTACTGTACTTTTTTTCTTCTTTATTCATATGATTGTAGGACTCATGGCCTAAAACCTTTTCCTCAACAACACACGATTAGCCTGTAGAGCAAGTTATGCTTGAGAAATGTGTTCAAGCTTGGACCTTGAAAGGGAGAACAAACAGTGGAATGGAAAATGTTTATGCAGATAATTCAGTAATACATATTCACCAGATATGTTAATTGAGTGTTCCTTTATTATTCTTTTCCTTATTTTAACAGTCAAATGATATAGTGGACAACCTATCTCATTTTTTATTTCAAGCTTACTAGTTGTTTGAACTCCACAAGTTAAAAAACTTTCTCACAGAAAACCACTTATCTAACATACGGTCATCTTGCCTGCTGTGAGGAATGCTTCATAAGCATAGATGGACTTAATTTCTGCAATAGCACTGGGAAGTGAGAAAGATTTCAGCCTTGCTGAAGAGGTGAGGAAGATGAAGAGAGGAGAAAGTCAAGGGCCTGACCCACAGGTAGCTCAGAGGTAGGCAAGAACCCAGTCCTTCCTCTTGCCCCTGATGGAGGTGAGATTTTCCTTTCCTCTCAGTTCCTTCTGTACAGTGGGGAAGGCTATGAGAGGCCAGCAGATACATGGAATGTAAAGCTTATCACTGCTATTTTAAGCACTGAATTTGCAGCCTTGTGACAGTACAGGCAAATAGGGCTGTAAAACAGTAGGGCCTTGAAGCTTGTCTTGAAAATGGGAGTATGCCAGTTTAAGCAAGTTTACTGTTAATTTTAGATAGATAAATGGGAGCTAAGGGAAAAGGGATATAGACTGTGTTCCTTGCTACCACCCAGCAGCATCTGCTGGCCAGTATTTTTCTTCTAACACCTATTAAACCACCCCATTGCCTTAGTTGCCATCCATGCCAGAAAGTCTACCCTGACTATTCAGCAAATTATTACCAGCACCAGGGAACACAGTGTCTTGGTTCCAGGTGAGAACTGGTACATGTCTCAGTCACTCTTACCCAAAATGCTGACATAGATTTTGCACCCAAGGAACAAACCTGCAGAAATGAGACACTGCGAGTAGGATGTGTTCTGCATCCCACTCAAATGGCTCCTGAGCTCTTCTCATCTTTCCAAGGAACAGCTTTGGCCAACAACTTTCATGTACAGTTTACCACAAGAGGTGGATCACAGCTGGAGCTTTCTTCTCATTATGACCTGTGGGCTGAGTGCATTTGACCACACAGACTGCATTTTTGTACTATGTCATTTCTGTATAAAAATGTGAGTACTCAGCACCAAGTGACTGTAATTAGACACTATTATTTTTAAACCGATGTCTCTAAAATGCATTAATATATACCTGCCTCTATAGGATTATACGTGTTTCAGTCATGCTAACATCAAGTATTCTGTTTCTTTAGGACTCCCTTCAACATTTTATTTTCTCTTTATCTGAGGTCCTAAGCATAATGCAACTCTGATTCCCGAGCTGTCTAACTATGGCTTCAATTTTTTGCTTCCTTTGCTAACATAAAGAAAAATCACATCAAGTTCATAGAATTGTGGGATGGCTTAGGTTGGAAGGGTCCCTAAAAATCATCCAGTTCTAACCCCTTGCTATGGGCAGGGTTACCAACCATCAGATCAGGCTGCCCAGGTCTACATCTGATGTGGCCTCAAGTTTCTCCAGAGATGGGGTATCCACAGCTTCTCTGGGCAGTCTGTGCCAGTGCCTCACCACCCTCTGAGTAAAGAATTATCTCCTAACGTTTAAATCTAAATTTCTCGTCTTACAGTTTAAATCCATTCCTCCTTGTCCTATCACTATCAGACCATGTAAAAAGTCGATCCTCCTCCTGCTTCTAAGCTCCCTTCAATTTCATCAAACTGCTGGTGAAGTATACAGACAGTTTACTATAATTAGGATACTGCATTGCAGAAATGATCTAAAGAGTCCTGTTGAATGTCATTGCTCTTAAGAATGAAACTGCAGAAGCTGAAATTGAAATAGAATTTTGAAAAGGAGAGTTGAGTAATTTACTTAACTATTCAGTCATGTTCACTGATGTGCTCGTGATTTGTATTTTAATTTAACATGAGTTTTCTTTCTCCAGTAAAAGTTTAGGAGGAATCTTTGATACAAACCATGTAATCCTATAATAGCCTACTCTTTGTTTAGCAGCTGTTAGGCACCCTCCGTTCCTTTCAGCAGTTGGCACAATGCAGGTAATGATGTGGTACATGATGACAAATGCCTTCATTGTTACATTTCCTATTGATTTCATATGCCAGATTCTTCAAAACACCACAGAGTAAACCTAGTCCTGATTACAGTTTAAATCTCAATCCTTTTCAAGTTTATATTGAGAGAATATAAATTTACTTCAGAATAAGTTTTACTGCAATCTTATCTATGTGGATGGAGCCTGTATTGTTAATTCATTGAAAGTAGGTGCCTATCCTGGATATAACTGCCGTGTGTATTGAGTTGCAAGATCGGAGCCTAAATAAGAGCCTCTGTACTCTGTGGGGAGGAAATATAATATGAGAAAGATCTGTTCATATATAGCACCATTTAAGAATTAACCTTGTAATCTAACCAAATTCGGAATTGGTTCTGAAACCTTCTTCGTATATCTGACACATATTACACTAACCTGCATTTCTAAAAGCCAGGCAGCCCCTTCAGGAAAATGTAGTCAGTGCTCAGCTCCTGTGAGTTGGCAAATACACAGTAACAAAGACTTGGGCTTGGCTTCTTCTTTGCTTTAGAACTGGTGAGAGCAAATTTGGACTGTATTCAGGACAGAAATGATTACATAGTTCATGTAATCATTCAGATACATTTTATTCTGCTTAGTTCCTCATGCCTGCCGTAGGCTTGCTTGATTTCATTGAATCTTAGATATATGTCTGAAACCTCCTGTTCTGCAGAGAGCAGTTTGAACTTCTACTCTTTCTTTCTCTTCGTGATAAGATTATATCCCTGAACAATGTACAATGCCGCTGAATAGTGTGCAGTGCAAAGCTTTGGTTTTCTTTTTAGGATATTTTATTTTGCGTATTATAGAAACATTTCTTTAGGTGCAGAACTGTCTGTATTTTATAACATAAAGATCACCTATTGTCTAACAAACTCTAAATATATTTAGGTAGAGAAATGTGTTGTGGTATTTTGACCTCATTTGAGGATAAAGTGCACTACGCAGAAGAAAGTGAGAAGGACAAAAGGCCAAATTTTCAGGGGTGATCAAACATGTCATATTTATGGATGGACAGGATGTCAGAATGAAATAGACTATGAAAGCACTAAGATTTGGAAACTGAAAGGAAAGGAAAGAGTGTTTTTGATAGTTAAACACTGAAACTTTATTGAAAAGGGGTTAGGGTTGTAATGAAAACAACATCTGGCTGCGTTTGCTAAAACTTGATTGCAAGAGGGAAAACTGAATGATATTATCTCACGCTGATTGACATTTAAAAAAAAAAAAAGCACATGAAAAATGGACATAAAAAAGGAAAGTTAGACAGATGTAAAAAAGCAACAGCTGCTGAAGATGGACAAGCTTTCCCTGGGGACGTATTGCCAAGGAAAAATAACAGTCTTACTCTGATTGCCTGCTGCTGCAAATCAGTATTACCTCTACTGATGCCAAACTAGTTGTGCTAGAGTAAAACTGGCATAAGATCAGAATAAGGTATTGAAAGCAAAGCAATGGGATATGACAAACTTCTGTTTGGCATTAATGTCACATGTGGCTGAGCTTGTAACCTTGGTTTGTTTGTTGTTTTTTTTTTATGATTGATGTACATACTAAAATATTGGCAGCATGGTCAGATTATTGCTCCAGGTGAAATACCCATAAGGCTATTATAGACACAGAAAACAAAGAAGTGGGTAGGTATGGATTCCTCCTGTTGTGGATATGCTGAGAGAAAATAGGTGCTTATCTATTCTCATACTTGGGGGTATGATGGAGGCAGAAGGATAATGATTTGAGCCTGCAATGCTCCTCATCTTCTTGAGGACCCTTAAGCAGCAGTTCCTGCTGATGGGAGGTGGGTTCCTAAAACAGATGTTGTGGTTTAGGCCAGCAGGTGGCTCAGTACCACACAATCCTTCATTCACTTCCCTCCTCCCTGGGGGATGGGGTAGAAAATGAGGGAAAAGAATGTAGAACTTGTGGGTGGAGATAAAAATTATTTACCAAGACAGAGAAAAGGAAAAGGAAAAAATTATAACTATATATATATAAATGCGTGTAACAAGTGATGCGCAAACAATTGCTTACCACCTCCCAACCAATGCCCAGGTAGCCTTCTAAGCAGCAGAAGAGAGAAAGCTGAGCTCCCACCCCCTTCAAAACTCCATCTATATGATGTCATATGGTATGGAATATCCCTTTGGCCAGTTTAAGTCAGCTGTCCTAGTTCTCCCAGGTCCTTGGGCCCTTTGCTGAGAATGGCCTTGGCTCTGTACAACACTGCTTGGTAGCAGCTATAAACACTGGTATGTTATCAGCATTGTTTTTTCTCCTAGAACCATAGCATAGCATCATACCAAACATGGAAGAGAACGGTTCAGTCTCAGCTGAAGCTAAGACATTATTGGTCCCATTTTATACACCATTTTCATCATGTTCAGGTCCCACAACTTCTGTGCATCCTAGCTAATTACCACCACCTATCTTGCATTTGTTTTTGTTGTTGTTGTTCTGTTTTTGTTTTTTTTATATATATACCCCCATATTACTTCCACAGTCTATTGATCATCCATTTATTTTGTCCCTGGTATTCATTTAGTTCATAACTTTAAGCTCCATTTGTCGTCACAGTCCTTCAGTGTAGGAGGGATAATTCACAGCGTTGGGTTACTGCATGCAGAAGCTAGTTCTGGTTCCATCAGAATTCATTCTTCTTTAACCTGGGCAGTTCTTACTGCAATACCATTAACAAGACATATAACAGCCATAATAATGATGACATTCAGTATTATGTAGCTATTTAACATACACAATTTAAGTTATTGTCTGTTCTCATCCAGCATCAAATCACCTTGAGGTACAAAATGGATGTCCTTATCCTTCCGCATTACGCACCACATGCATCCAGGTCCTTGAGCAAAAGCAATCCCATGAATAGGACTGCCTTTGCCTGAGGCAGGAATAACCCAGATTGTCTTGCTCAGCATGTTCTTTACGTGCACCACCAAAACTTTATCCCCTCTTACATTATGCAGGAGATTTGACTGGGCAGAGCCAACGTGATTGGCAGATCCTTGCGTGTTGACTAGCCAGGTGGCTTTTACTGGACGTGTGTCCCAGTGTTTGAAAGTTCTAGCACCCATTGCTAGACCCAGAGCAGGGGGCGGGCTGCAGCGTATGCTGTGCTGGGTCACAGGGTGGGTATGCCTGCTCTGTCCTATACATCATGGATCAACTCTGGCTGCAAGACAAAAGATTAGAAGTGAGTGTGAGCAGACTCATAAATTCCCTTTCCTGTGGTAGGGAAAGTGGGATATTACAGAACTAGGAAGGGACAGAAGAATGGAAAGTTAAAATGGATTTCTGAAATAATTTTTTAAGAGGTTGTTGGTAATGTAGATGTTTTAACACTATTTAATCATCATGCGATTTAGAAAAGAATGAGATTACAGTGCTCTCATGCAATCCAGAGAGAGGGCAGGAAAAGAGCTGCAAAAAAGCTGATACTTTGAGAGGAATTTCCATTGTCTGCTGTAAACAACCGCCTTGCATGGGTAAAACTGAGATCAGGAACACAGACACAGAAATAACTTCAGAGCAACATACTCAATGTCTTCTCTGATACTTGATGGAGAAACTTAAGGACACGAGGGAGAGTAATGCTCCAGCGAAAGCGTAGAAGGTTGGCTCCCTAAAGCAGTGACAGTATCCTTTTAGTGCTGTCCCACCAGGGCAGGATAGCAGGACTGAAGATAATTCCATTCAATTCTATCTATTCTCAGAGAAAACAGAATATTAAACATGTCACACCACCGCTAACAGTTGGCTAACAGAAGAAAGGATGAATGCTCTGCCTCCCTTTCTCATCAGGCAGTTAGCTGCATGCTTCCTTTGCCCACCGTACATACTTTGTGCTTGAGCAAATTTCTTTAGGCTGACAGGAACAGAAGTAATGTGTCTTATCAATTGGGCTTTCATCCTGTTTCATCAAACTTCTTAAGCTTTTTTTCCCCCTGACTTTCTGACTTGTTTATTCCTCTTAGACCTCCTCCCAAGCAGGTTGTACAGTGGTTTTCCGTGCAGAAACTAATTTTATGGGGTTTATAGCATAGGGAGACCAGCTTTACAGAGACTGTTTGCCCTTCGATATCAGCACATCCTTTGCTAAGGCAAAGGAAGATCTATTCACTTTTTTATTTTGTGCTATTATTCACAGAACGTGGCTTTGAGCTCAAAGGGGTCACCAAACTGAAGGCTACAGCATAGCAGTGCTTCCTTGCTTTACAGACAATAATTTGCAAATTATTGGACATGTTAAGAAAATGTAAAAGTGTCCATGAACCCCTTAGTGAAAGATTCATTCCATTAAACTAGAATCATCTAGGCTGTTCTGAGGACCTAGATGGTAAGACAATGGCAAAAATTAATTTCCTCCCAGTTTGGATCCATTTATGCTTATTGATTTAAAATCTGTTTTGTAGTATCTGGAAGCCTGGCAGTTCTGTTTCATGTTTAATGTTGTCTGTAAATATGCCTTTTTTGCTTCCCTAAACTCTTACCTTAATCATTATGAACTCCAGAGAAATCTGTTGTAATTTGCTGGGTTTTTTTCTAGAGTAGAGGGAATGATGATACTTTGCATTTGCTACTGCCAATTGCAAGGTTATCATTTACCTGTGTGATGATATGGTTGGTATTTATAAGTCTTAACTCCTTAAACCTTACTTTAGGAAAAGCCATCCTTTCGTTTCTTGGCAGTGTCTAAACTCAAGGATCCTTGAGTTGGACTGAAGTACCTTGCACAGATTTGAACATTACTTGATAATAATTTTATGCACCGTGTAAATCTTTACATAACGAAGCGTTTTCACGTTCATCTCATATAGTTGCGTTTCCTTTTTGATGACAAACCAAACTGTCACCAGTATGTGCAGCATTCCAAGTGCCCTCTACCATTCCAGATTGATTTGCTCTGAATTTGTGTGGTTGTATTTCAAATCAGGAAATAATAAAGCACTCATTGGGAATACCAACTTTGGAATACTTAATCTTCCCTAATGAGCGTACCTGGGCTAAGCATGGTTTTGATGTAAAGAAGTGCTATTTTCCTGTTGTCTCTAAAAGGACTTGTTCCCTGTCATTCCACGACTGAATTTGACTGTCAGCTTGTAAGTCTCCACTCTTCTTTCCTACTAATATGCAATGATCTGTGACAATAGAAATAATGTTTGACCTTGTTTTGTCTTGTTAACAGCATGTGGTTAGAATATTGTACTGCTATTTCAGTATTATTTTTATGCTTGTCCCCTACCGTCTTGGCTGGTTGCCAGCACGGTGATTTATGCTTTGTTTGCCTCCAGATGTGATTATTGCTTTGCTTTCCTGGCTGCGCTTATCTGAATGAGTTCTTCACAGATTTCAATGCTGGAGCACTCGAATCAGGGACTTGTTTAAACTAATTTTCAGTGAAAATGGGGATGGTGATGTAAGCTAGCCGCAATTCAAACAATGGAATTTCTTCTTCTTAACATGCAGCCCTGGACTGCATTTTCCAGTCTGGAAACTTTTTCATGACACTTAACAACCTTTAGTTAAGACTTGTACCTTCGTGGTGAAAAGACAGCATACATGGAAGATTTAAAATCCTTTGAGTTCTGTCTCCTTTCACATTGAAAAATGGCTTTAACTTTAAGATATGTTGAACTTCAGGGAAGTTGAAATTTTATATTTCTTATCAGTGCTACATATAGAGCATTTAATGTCACACATATCTTCTCTTTCAAGAAATCATCCCTTTTCACCTTCCCCAAGTATCTGAGAACAGTGGTTTACCTAATCAATTTAAGATTGAGCATGTTGGAGATGAAAGCAGGAACTAAGGAGTTCCTTAGGAACTAGAATTAGTTCCTAATTCCTAAGGAGTTCCTTAGGAATTAGAAAGGAACTAATCAGACTTAACTGAACAAAGTAAAGAATCTTGTACTACAAACTGTTAGCTTATCCTTCTATGGAGCCTCTCCCCCAAAAATATTGAGGCTCTCAATTTTCTTGTTTTTAAATCTGTGTTGCCTCTGACTTTAGTATGAATGATATACTGGTATAGATTTTAGTAAGATGTAACAAGAAAATGCATTATTAATTCAAAATACATATGAACACCTTTAGAGGAGATGTTTGAATTCAGACATCTGAAAAATGAAAGCATCCTATATTGACTTACCATGATTTGCTATGATGCTATTAATTTTCTATTCATTTGCTGCAGCATCGCCAAAAAGAGTATTCTATTTAAAAGCAGAACCGCTGGTACTGTATTATTTAGAACAGTACTCCCCAAAGTGAAATGACTACAGAGAGCTACTGCAGCTAGACATGTTTCAGTTCTGTTGCCTTGAAATATACAGGGTCAACATGTATTCATTTGCAAATGCATCTTCACTTGTGCAGCAATAGAAGGCAGGTCACCTGTGTAAAATGATACCAGTTGCTGCAGAAATGCCCTGCCAGCTACAAGAAATCAGAGCTTTGTGATATCTTCTGCAGTAACTGTACCAGTTATCCTCAGATTTTCCTGACCCAAGGCAAAAAGGACTTTTTAGAATTAAATACGTAGCTGAAGTAAAACATGAAGTAGTAATGTGCATGCTGTGCTGACTCTTCTTTTTATTAGTGGTAGAACTGTGCACTGCTTTCTCTTTAGGATCTGTTTGTGCTACCTTCAATTACTGAGAGCTGCTCAGATCCAGCTCCAGTGTTATTGTTTGTATTTCACAGAAACATGAATCAAGTCCGTCAGTTTTTTGATGTATATATGCCAAGTTAACAGTGCAGTCATTGTAAGTACTTATCACAACCCCTCTGTGTTTTCTACCAATGAAGACAGAACAATATTTGCCCTTTTATTTTTATTCTTCTCCGTGGAAGATGCCTTTAAAAGTGAAGTTTATCTGTCAGCTGGAAAAAAAGCAATCTTTTCAGGTGTTGTTCATAATTACAGATTTTCAGATTTGTGAAGTTTACATTTTATATTTTCACTTCAGGACTTAATGTCTCAAAAAGCATGAAGTAAACAGTAGATCTAACATTGCTTTCTTATATTTTCTTACTTTGACAGTTACCCTGTAAACTACCTGTACTTGTAAGGGATCATACCTAGCAGTAGCTCTTGAAGAAAGCAGAAATTTGGACAGGCAGACATTTACTGAATTCCAAAATATTAAAAATAGTTAAAATATAAAAATAGTTAAATACAAGCTAATCTCTCTCTAGACAAATATTAAGCTGACATTGTCAGTTTAATTTATCAAGGGAATAAAAGTGATGTTGCCTCAGGGGCTTGAGGAAAAGGTATTTTGAGTTTTGGTCATTATGCCTGGCATAATAGTCCCTTTTTTTTCCTGAATCAATTCTATAGTATTAAAAACAAAAACAAAAAGACAACAAAACAAATCAAAAAAAAACCCAAAATAAATAAAAAAGCAGTAGTATACAGGGAAAAAATATCAAGAAACCCATACACTTCAATTTTGATTATCTGTAATGGCCAAAATCTCAAAGACAAGATAAATCTATAGTTAAATTCCAACACAGCAAATTAGGAGGCCTTTGTTTCTGTACCTGCTGTTGTTAATCTGACAGCTTTCATTAGACCCACAGGTTTGGTTCTGCACTCTTTAAAGCTCAGAGCTGTACTAATTTGTGTAATTGATGCAGGTGTCATGGTTTAAGGCCAAATGGCAGAGCAGAGACTAACTGGATTTGAATACCAAGCCAGTTCAATCACAGATACATGCAATTTTCAGAGTTGCACATCTTCCAGTTCTGTTGGAAAAGTGGCATAATTCAAGAGAGAAGCCAATGACTTAGTTTATCTTTCCTGCCGTGCCATGTGTCCTTTTGTGTGTGTGTGTTTTGTGTGTGTTCTCTTTTTACAACTATGAGTATCCTCTTCTTTTTATGCTTTAATCTAATTAAAACAGCAAAAAATGTTAATGATATTGCTGTAAATAACACTTGCCATAAGCTTCAGTGGTAAGCTTACTGCAAAATAAAAAATATTCAATTCAACCAACAGCATCATTCATGTTCACACTCCCTAGCAAAACAACAGCAACAAAAACTCTGTGGCTTTCTATAATGTAAAGATTTCTCAGTTGGATTTGATCCAATTTATTTCCAGTAAGATTCAGAGTCAGGAAAAAAAAAAAAAGTTACTCTGCTTTGAAAAATAATGATAATAAAAAATTGAATAGATTCATTTGTATTCTTCCATCAGCTACCTATGATTCATACTTACATCTTGGAATACAATGCATAGATGAGTCATACTGAGAAACAGCCTCTGCATAGGAAATTACACTGGCAGTTTGGAGTAACATTCTTTCCCAAACTGAAACAAAGACGGGCCTGCAGTAACGACAGATAAAGCTCCACAAGGTTGGAGCACTTGTTCACAAAGCCCACTTCCCTCTGGGTTCGGGCTGATTCAGATCATACGAAGTCCACCCTCGCTAATTCCCATTAGCCCTGGTCCTACTGGGAACCTCACAGGCTAACAATTTTAGGCTATGTTTTTTTCTAAGAACAAGATGTCTTAAAGGACATCTTGAGCTTTGTTCCTGCTGAGCCTCCCTCTCAATCTTTTCTCTTTGAGTACTTGAAGGACTGCAAGCCTTTATGCATCTCTCAGAGGGTTTGCGTACATCTGAGGTCAGAGAGTTAGGCATCAGACTTCATGTCTGTAATGCAGACATTACAGTGGACACACTTAGCAATGTTTACAAGTGGTTTGCTGAGAACAACAAATTCAGATGCATGTGCCAAGTCAATGTCAGAACTGGAAGCGCTGCTGTGATGGTCAGTGTTCTGTCCCTGCTGACAGGAAGCTTGGTGTCATACGTGCCTGAAGAACTCCAGCCACTGAAGCGCACTGCCTAGGGAGATGTCAGGAGATGTACTACTTCTCTTGTAGAGCCTTTGATGAAGCAGCGTCCTTTTTATATTTTTATATTTACATGTCCTCTTAAATTTGTGGAGGCTAGGACATCAACTTTGTGTTCTTGCTCTCTTCTGTACCTAGATCATCATTCCAGATGGAAGGAATGAAGCATAGGAGTTTTCTAGCTTAACCAAGATCCTTTAAATATTTTTGAATAATGAAAATTGTAAATAGGGAGAGGGAGCTTCATACCAACTGCATTTGCTGATTACCAAATGCACTGTAATTCCCTAGACTTTTAAATAAATGCTATTCATATGCATTGCAAAGCCCGCAGGGGGAGGAACTAAGCATACGAACATTTGAAGCTCAGTACTCAGGAGGATGGATACCATTCAGGCTATGGTTTCTGAATCCAAGTATGAATAAAACACAAGCATTTTTCCCAAATTCTGGAAACACAAGACTGCACACCTTAAATCTCATGTATGTAGTTTGCCTGATTAGTGCTTTCAGAGTATTAGTAAAATTTAGTAAGGGCAAACAGATGTGAAAAGTAGAGTATATGAAATATCAGTGATTATGTTATATGTGCATCTGAGAATTGTACTTTATTCAAGTCAGGATCTAATCCAGCTCCCATTAAGTCAGTGGGAATGTTGCCAATGAAAACAATATTAACAGGATCTGGCCAAAATAATTTAATCCACCCTCTTCAGCTGCTGTGCTCACAGCAAGAATGTTGCCATTAAGAAGTTTATATGGACATAAATATTCACTTTAATTTCCTAGACTTTCCTATGTCTACTTGCATAAAATTGCATTTGTGATTAAAAAAAGAACAACATGGCTGCATTTTAATCACTATGGGTTCAGGAGTAGATTAAAAAAAAACAAAAAACAGTTCAAATATTTTGCACAGATTAGATTGTGATCCTGAATTAACAATTCATGTTAGAGTTTCTTGTTTCTTCTTTCTTTGGTGACTTATCTTTCTCCAGGCTAATATGTGAGGGTAACCATTATGGGTTTGGGTTTTCTTCTACTGTAATTGCATTCTGTAAAATTGTCATTATGCATGTTGTATCACTGAGTTGCATCTCACCTCAATTGCAATTTATTCCAAGAGGAAGAATGGTTTAGGGGTGTACCACGCAAAGTCTTTGACCAATAGGCTGCTACAAAGCAGCCTATTCAGAGGTTGTAAGTCATCAAGACATTGACAAGGGCGAGTCTTTACCACCTGAAGAGTTTTTGAAAACAGTTTCAAAGGTTTACAAAATCAGATTCTGCTTGTCAGTGCTGCTATGTTGTCCACTAACTTCATTAGGAGTAGCCCACACTGAGAATTGCTCAGGTTTACCTCTTTGGTTTCCTTGGGGAAGAAGCAGTGCCTTCCTTGGAGATCCGGTGCCTTCTACTCCCTTCACAGAAGCAAACCAGCCAGTGGATGTCATTTAAAAGTAACAACATGTTCAGTAATACCTGGTGTTTACCGTGGTTATTTCAGCTGTAGCTAACTCTGGGGGGGGGGGACAACCATGTCTTCCAGACTCCCCTGCCTTGCTTACAGGTTTCTGTTCCCTATTTTTTGCTGATGTCCCACAACCTTATGATATCATCCTATCCGTCTTGTTATCAAAGTTAAAAAGTCATTAAATCCTCAGCAACTGTTCTCACTCCTGTTTCCCCCCTCTTCTTTTTCTCTTTCTGAATCTTTAGAAATCTTTGGAGGGTAGAATAAGGAGAAGTTGTAACATGCATTCATATTAACACCACTGTATGGCATCAGAACAATGTCTAGAGTTCTGATCCTTATAAGGATATCTCTTAGTTTTTTTTGAATGTTTTTCTCTGTGCTGATAACTATTTCTCAGTGAAGCCTAGGCCAGGTAGAGGGCAATTCAGGAGACAGTAACTCCCCTTCAGAGTGGTACTGAAGTGTGCACAGATTTTGGTTGCCATTGAGAAATTGTGTATCTAGTCCCAACCTCCTCACATTCCAGTCTTTAAGTTTACCTTTTCATTTTATGTTCCTTTCTTTTGGTAGGGACTTGCTAGTGGTTTCCAAATCCAAACCCTTGTAGTTTCTTCTGTTTTTCTGATATTTGTGCTGATTTTCATTTGGTGTCTCACTTCTGCTTTCCTCTTATCACACAGCCTTGGCTTTTACTACCTATGTACTATAGGGTAGAGATATGTGTACCAGCTATTTTGTTTTGGGGTTTTTCCCCTTTTTTTTGTTTTTCTGTTTGTTTACTTTTTAAACTTATAATATTAAACTACAGAGACAGTTAACCAGGAAATATTCAGATCATTTTGCAGTGGCTACCTGAATCCTATTAATGAGTAGTGAAGGTTACAAGTTTCTCATACTCTCTCTTAAAAATATTTGGAAGGATTTTATACGTGTCTCTACACAATCATTTAATTTTGTATTCCAATTATCTGGTTATAAAGTTAATAGTACAAGGAGTGCTCTGAAAGTAATGCCTCCAATTTTATTTATTTTAATTACTATTTTATTTTATATATATATATTATTATATCTATACATTAGAGGTGGATGGTGGTGGTATGGTATCAGTGCTGAACCTTACCACCACTATTCCATTACGTTTTGTTGTTATGTAACAAATAGCAGCAGAGGGGCAGTCTCACAAATGGCATCTGACATGGAAGTGCAGATGAAGCAAAGATGTGGAGTTGAATTCCTCCATGAGAAAAAAAAAAAGGCACTCATCAATGCTTGCAGAATTTTTATAGAGACCAACAGTGGATGTAAGAAAGTGAGATGGTGGGTGGTGCACTTCAGCAGGGGCCACAGCAGTGTGAAAGACAAGTCACATCCCAGATGACCATGCAGATCTTTACTAATGGCATGCAGGCTTTTGTTCACTGCTGGCAAAAATGCAAAGCTAATGATGGGGACTATGTTGAAAAACAGTGTTTTGTAGCTGAGAATTTGCTTTGTCAAATAGTGTTACTGTGCTCTATGTATCTGTTGTAATTTCCATGGAAATAAATAGGAGGCATTATTTTTGGAGCAACCTACATATATTAGGTTTGGTTTCTTAAAAAGAGACAGTGAAATTCAATGGATTGCATTAAAATCCTGAATAGGAAATGAGATAAAAACATTCCCCCTGGATATAATGAGTTATTAGTTCTATGACAGAACATTATTTTCTACTTATATTTAGTGAATTATTCATTACAAAGAGATTAGTTGAAGAAATGACTCTAAAAAAGAAAGAAAATCTCTCAGCATATAGTTGCTTGATTTTTATTTTATTTTTGATTACCTAACCTATTGAGAGAATCGATGAATCTTTATTGTATTCCTTAATGGCATGGAAACGCATTATAACAGCACAGTAGCTTATTTATAGCTATATAAAGTTGAATTACTTTTAATGAGACAGTTGCATACAATTATTGCAATCACACTGAAATGGAACTGCTACCTCAGCACGTTTTTGAGTAACTCAAAGGATTTCATTTTGCAGCTGGTGGAAAAAGTAAACTTCGTCTGAGCTGCTCTCCTGGATGCAATGCATGCACTGTGTGCACTACCACTGTTTCTGGAAGGAGAGTGCCCACGCTGTTCCACTTTAAGCTGTAAACACCAATTCCTCTGAGGAGTCCAACACTTGGTGCAAAATATGAGTAAGTAATGTTTTCACGGATGTCAGCTCTCACAGTAAATCTGTTTTCTGTTTCAATTAATATTTTGCATAAATCAGTGTCTCAGTAAAATAAGCAATACCAGACTGAAAAGAACACAAGGCAACTGTAATTAAGCCACATGTTTAGTAATGTGCAGAACAAACAATGGAAAAAATTACTCTCTGGTTAGTAAATCAATTGTAATCAACCTCATTCCGCCCACTCATCCACCTCTACGAGGGGATAATACAGCTGTAGATATGCTGTAGATATCAGGAACAAATCCAGCAACTAAATTAATAAAACAAAATTGGTGGTTCAGCTACACGTGTTGGCATGAATGTATTACTCCCTACAGCTTTATCTCTACAAACATCTTTTTGTTCCCACAGGGCACTTAAAAATACATACTATACAAAGAAGTATAAAAAATCGTGCAGCCTTATAATTACTACATCTTTTAAGAGTTTCTCTGCCTGTTGCCAAAGAATTTGAAATATGATGGATTACCATTAACAAACTCACTCCAGCAGTCATATATAACCTATGGGCTCATACTACTTTAATCTATATTGAATGAATACAGCTTTAGGAATATCTGGAGTTATGTTTTCAGGCAGCTTGTTAAGTTCAAAATAGTTAAAGAAGAGAGAGCTCACTGGTACAGTGACTACCACCAAATGGTATGGGCTAACAAGTCAATGTGATTCTGCCACTTTGATGTAAATACAAGATGGTACAGGCTCATCATTCATCAAACCCTTCCTAATAGATGTAGCAGAAGAAAGGCATTTCCTGCCTACCAAAGTGAGGGGGAAGATGCAAAGGAGGAGGTATATCATGTTCTGAAGCCTGAAGACAAAAATTACATACACATTAGCTAATGTGGAAGGCTTGGCAACTGGTTATGGCTGCTGGCTGTTTTGCTGTGGTTAACTCTTGTTCTTGCCAAAAGAGATTGGTACAAATAAGTAGGAAAAAAAAAAGTGTTTACAATAAGGAGCAAGGTAGCATCCTTTCTGCAGGAGAATTATGATGTTGCTTAGGGTAGTGATACTCATACACACGTGGCAATTCTGCTGTGCCTGTCCAGAAGGCTGTCTGAACAAAACTGGGCTGAACCCTGATGTTAATTTTGAAATGTGTTGTAACACAGAGATGTTGGTGGAGAATATGCATGAGATTTTATAACCCTTGCTAATTATCATGAGGGAAAGATGGTTGAGTTATCAATGACTACATTTAGTTATCTGTCAGTACAGTATTCATGTATGGAATAAAGTTCAGGAATTCATCTTGGGTTTAAAAAAAAAAACAAAACAAAACAAAAAACAAAACAAAAACAAAAAACACACAAAGAAAGTTTGTTTAATGATTTTATCTTACTGGCCTTCAGCTATTGCATCCTGTTCAAAAACCAAAGTACCATTTAAAAATTAACTCAAAGCGTAAGAGATGAATTATGGGCATGGAAGACAAAGAAAGAAAAAAACACAGAAGTTTGTAATTCCTTGGAATGAGATTCCCTGCAAATGTTCTTCAGTATAGGAAGATTCAGATTCCCAGATCCCATTCCTAAAGAGAAGATGAAACCAGATTATTTTTCTATATTCTCTATGTAAGATTTCACTGATCAGCATTTCCTGGATAAATGAATGCCGGCTAAATATCAATTTTTGCAGGCTTCCAGCAGATTAGAGATGAGGAAATCCAGTAAATACCTCCCATCATACACGCAGACACATATAATGCATTACTAGAATAGTAATTCTTGCTGTACAAAAAAAGCCTTATAGCTTTACCTGTGGATTATAAATATTAATGAAATATTTGTTTGGTAGATCCTTGTGAACTTAGATATGTAGAAAAAATCTACTTATTACAAAGTAAAACCAAGAATTTGAAGGAATTTTTAAAAGCTTTTTGAGGTTTAAGTCACATCAGTGCCTTGTTGTTTTTGAAAATCTTGAATGCTTATTTTATCCTGAAATCCCTTTTCAAAACTTCAATTAATAATGAATTGACCAAAACCATGAAAATGAGTGAGAGGCAAAATGAAAAGTTAGAAATGGAAGTCCTTAATTTCACTTTTTAGATAATTCTGTCTTATTAAAAAAAAAAAAAAAAAAAAAAAAAAAAAAAGAAAGAACCCCCCAAAATAAAAAACAAAACAACACCACCTGTGTATGAACTGGACTGATATTTTTTTTCTTGATTCAAAAGATGTGTAAGACTTGTTCATCTGTCTTGAAGTGCTAGTATGTTATGCTTTGATAGTGGCCTTTCATTATCTAAAGGGGGGCCATAAGAAGAAAGGGACAGGCTCTTTGGCAGGATTTGCTGTGACAGGACAAGAAGACACGGTTTCAAACTAAAGGAGGGGAGACTGAAATTGGCTATAAGGAAGTTTTTTACAATAAGGTGTTGGCACAGGTTGCCCAGAGAGGTGGTGGATTCCCCATCCCTGGTAACTTAAGGTCAGTCTGGACTAGGTTCTGAGCACTCTGTTCTGTTCATTGCAGGACAATTGGATTAGCTGACCTTTAAGGGTCCCTTCTAACTTAAATGATTCTGTGATTCTATGATGCCACAAGATCTGTGGATGAATATCCACCAGGCATAGTCTTTAGTGGACCTTGTGATCATATGCATCTGACTTGGTTTATTGACAGTACAGCTTGTGCTCCCACATATCTGGGTTTGAACATTGTTTGGTGGCGGAGGCTACAGTAATGGCTAGACAGAGAAAACCGTAGAGAAAACATAGTCTGGAAGTACTCTCAGTGGGCCTTTCTGGCTGTGATGCAGATCTTGAGAGGGAAACGGAACAGGGCAGGTGCTCTACAACCCCATTTATTTCTTTCAATGCTGTTATTTTATAAAATGGTTGGAATAATCTATAATGTGCAAATAATCCTGGGACTGGAATGCAAAGCAAATGTAGAATTGTTCTTCCAGGAAAGGAATTGAATGCAGGATTGTCGATGCTGCTGTACTAAGCAGAGCCAATCAGAAGCACCTGATGAAGACATCCTTCTTTATTACATAGGCATTACAGGCAAAGGGTTAATAAGCCCAAATATTCTCACCAAACCTGAAGTCATTGCTGCTGCTGCTTGCATTCCACCTTTTGTTTTTTGCTGGTTAAATGTAGAGTCTGTGAAATAAGTATTATTGCCATGGGAAATAAATCCTGGTGAACTTATGTCTACAGACTTACCACATGGCGACCTGTTTGAGTTGGTGAAAATGGTCACATTTGGTTTGGTGTCAATAGCTGGCAAGAGGCTGAATGTACCGCTAGCAATAGCTTACTGTTACATTTACAAAGCACTGCCAAGAAATATTCATATGCAGTTGAAGGAAAGGAGGTTGAGTGGAATGTGAGTCAGACCCTGAGTCAGCTGTCCTCCAAACAGCCAAAAGCTGCTTTATTCTGCGCCACTGCCAGTATTTGTGAGGCTCGTGCCACTCCAGAAAAACACTAATTTCTGCTAGGGAAGGGGATTCTGGAGCAGCTGTTACACCTGATGCTCTGGCACCCTGCTAGCAGGTGTGTATAGCCACTAAGCCACTGACACAGTTCTTGGCTTACACAATCTGTGGTTCACCCCATTTAAAACCTTTGAGACTCATGGTGGAGTAAGAGATACCCAGGGAGTATTTGAGTCCTCCCCAGCTGGATTGGCAAGCTGAGTTTGCAGAGGTATCAGCCAGTTCCTAGGAGCAGAAGCACCGTGCTACTGAAATCACGCAGCTCTCAATGGCCTTACAGTGTGATTATCTGTATTTTAAGTAGAGCGAATCAAAAAGAAGGATAAAGAGAACTAACGTCTTCATCAAGATTTATAACATGTCAAAACCCAGCAGAAAAAAATGCAGTAATGATCTAGTAGATGAAAATCAGTTGCTTTGCATTACTAACGGACAGTTTACATTACAGAGCCACTATCCCATATTACACAATATACATACTTCATATAATGTCCTCCCTATCTCAAGTGGATAAATAACATTAGCACAAAGCCAAGATGATTCATGACAACAACAAATCTCTCTATTACTCTTCTTCCAACTAAGTTTTTAAAGTATTTCTATTGCATATGAACTACTTCATTGGCCAAGCTAATTCTTGGAGTAACTCCCTTGGCTCTGGGGAAGTGCTCCAAAGATGATTTTGTAGCTGTACGCTACATTATGTCGTACATTGGATAGATTGATGTTATAAAAGAAAGTACTTGTGCTAATAGGCAATGACATCATCCTATCACTCCAGAGCAAGTGGATTGCTAGCTTCTCTTACAGTTATCTCCATCAAAGACCAATCATTTCTCTTTTTCTTTTCCTACTCTAAAGCAATTAGCTCCTTAAAAAACATTTTTCTATTCATCCAGAGAATGATTCTACTTCTGCTTATGTTTTTAGTGTTATTAGAAGCTAATATGACTTATTCAGATGTTCAGATAGAAGTGTACTATTGTACTTGCAGTGCCTGTCACCTTGCAGTTGAAGATCTCAGAGTCTGTTACCAATCTTATGCCTTGTAACACTCAGAAGGTAAACAGGTACTCTTACTGGTATTTAATAGACAAGAGAAATGAAAATTCTGACATGCCTTGAAAAACCCAGTGAATTTTGAGTGTTTCCATGTTGGGATGGCCTTTATATGTTCACACACCAGTTGTTTTTTCTAGTGCAAATCTGACCATTGTTTGATGAACTGTGGACATCTAAGCAGGCTGCAGTTACTTCAGCACAGCCACAGTTTGCATACAGGATCTGATACAACAAGCTGTTACATCTCTTCTTGATACATGTTTCAGATCACTGCAGAATTATTGCATCATCATAAAAGCAACCAGTGCCCTTTGGAATCCATGAGCTAATCAAATAAGAAAGCAACATTATAATGCAATAAGAAAGCAACATTAACATCACATATGCAACATTTCAGAGTTTTAAATGGGAGCTATTCATAGGAAAACCCCATTCCATACTGAGGTGAGAAGAAACATCTTCATAGTTGTAAAATTTCAGGTCCAATATTTCCAGAGAGATCAGTGACGTTAATCAAGATGAAAAAGAATGCAAAGTTGTATTACTTATTATGCATGTACAAAAGTCTAGGAAATGTAGGAAAAGAGTTTGATTGTCTATTTAATATTTAATTTCATTGACATACACACAATCAGTAAAAAGCTAAATTGTGCCTAAGCTTTTTACAATGCATATAGTCTGGCATTAAATATGAACATTTTCAGTCCTAAAGGAATAAAATTGAGAAAATGGCAAGCCATCAGACACAAAAGTTATATTACACCCTAACTATTGTATCTATAGTGGCCACTAGTACTTCTATTGTAACATGGAAGAGAATTTGAAAGTGTTTAGATTTGCTTTTCCAGCTGACAGTCTGCTGCAGGTGCTGTGCCATTATAAATAACTATTCAGCTGTTATGCATTATTATCTAAATCACCATTTTAAACCTGAAGTATAAGCTGTACAACCTGTAGATCAAATCTAAGAAATTGGCTCTTGTTTACAATGTAGTTATTTTAAAGGAAGAAAATACCCAGGAAATCAAACTTGCAAAGAATTTTAATTATGCTGCTTGTTCCTAGGAGCAGTATTACAGTTTTACATTCCAACACTGTGTGCAAGGGAAATGAAATACACAACACCTGTTAACAATACATACTCTGATGAATGCTTGGCCAAGAATCGGGTTATGAATATTTTTAATCACATAGGGTGGAAAGAATTTATTTTTTTTTTCCACAGCCAGCCAAATATCATCAACTTAGAGTAACAATTTAAATTTTATTAACACCAGATGAAATCATAGAGAGAAATTTTTGACTGATGCAGAAATAATTATGATCATTTTATCTTTATTAGAAGAGTAGAAATGGATTCATGAGTACAGCAATATGTGTAGGTAAGAAGGAAAAAAAGGCTCCCTTTATAATCCCCTATTTGCAGGCTCTGATTTTTTAGAAGTTCTTATTTGGCACTGAAAATTTACAGAAAATTTACAAAAAAAAAAAAGAAAAAAAGAAGACTTTTTTTCTACTGCATTCAATTTCTCCATATTTTCAAAAAGTATTTTTTCAATGTGTCTACAAGAAAAAAATATTCCTTGTATATGTATATCAAACATCCAGTTACAGTTTAGATTTTCAAACACAGCAAAGGCAGTTGAAATTTAAATAGTGGTTTGTCAAGAGTAATGTCTTTGTTGGCTTGGGTAGCATGGAAAAGGCAGTAACTAAAAACTAGTGTATGATCCATTGGATAGAACAAAAGCAAGTTAGAAGAAACATCTGACTGTGCTTGATGGGTCCAGGAGATAAACTTAAGTTAGTTATGGATAGAAAAGACTGTAATCATCTTTTGAAGCCAAAGCTGCTTTTGGAGCTTGTGCTTTCTTTGTCAAAGGCAGTTTCGAAATTCATAGCAGGAGGAGCACTGCAAGAAATCACAATTGAAAAAGCATCCCCCCCATTTTTGGGACTTCACATTTTTGCTGCATTTGAGTTCCAATTGCTAATAATGTAAGTAATGGCTCAGCTCAACCATCCTTATGCAGTCTGAACTGCTCTGGGTTTTGGTGTAATGTGATAAGTTGCTGTTGTGTTTTGGTGGCTGCAGGGCTGAGCTCAGGGAGCCACTAGTGGGGATTGCAAGAGGCAGGTGCATTGCTGGGCTCCAAGCAAACTGAAAGGCTGAGAAGATTGGAAATACTTGTCATGCAACCTAAAAAGCTTTGTGCTTCTGAAGACAAATGCTTTCACTGCAGAGTTCCCAGGGAACAAGGGAAGTCATGGCCTTTACAAAGTACAAAATTGGAAGAAACACTTGTATACAAAGTCTGAGTCACGACTCATGTAAAAAGTATGACAAACTTCTTAGTCTAATTCATTAACTACCTTTCAAATGCTATCCCCGGGAGCAGTTTCTGTCTCAGCTATTTTGTTCTCTTCTTGCCACAGATTGTTTATAAAGAATTATGGGAAATGACAACAAAAGAATCAAAGTTCGATTTTTCACAGATGAAACTACAGAATGCATGGAGTACTGTAATCCTGTCAGACAAGTGAGTAAATTATATCTTGGTTGCAACAATACACTACTTACTGAATAACAATAAGAATATGTTCCCTTCCTCAAAGTAAAAATATTTGCTGTTAATATAAATAGTTCTGAATATCCCTGGCAGTATATGCATGGATGCCAAACAGCATTAAAACTCAAGCAGGATGTCACGTTTCAGCTGCAAGAAAGAGGGGAAGACTGTTAACAGATGTTGAAACAAGGAGGATGATTCACTTCTGGTATTTTACAGTAATGAAATTCCATTAACTTCTATCATCTTTCTTCACATTTCTCTTCAAGTAAATGACAAAAACATAAGCTTATGTTCAAGAAACATTCTGAAACACTGCACTGAGGCTTTCATTCTGCTTCTAAATTTCCTGTGATAAGAATGTGGGTAACTGTGCTTCCCCTGGACCAAAATACAGCACTGATCTTTATAGCTCACATGTTACAAGTATCAACAGAATATGTCTGGGTGCTCGAGCTGTGAGAAATACTGGCTGGCATGAGCTGTGTGCCATCCTTGTCTGTCTTTAACTTTTCAGCTCTGGGATATTGAAGAACTGAAGAAATGGGCTAGACTGGAGTAGAATAATTCATTAGATTTCCACTCTCTGAGAGCCTAATTGTAGTTTCTGTCTTAACTAGACCTATAAATTACTTTATTAAAGACCTTATGGAAGCATTTGACCCCAGTTTTAGAACAAACCCATGAATGTTCCTCAAGACATCGCAAACAGAGCTGGTTTGCAGTTAAAAATACAAATGTATGTGCTGGCCTCGGGTCCCCAGTTCAGTGAGTTTCATTTTTACAAGGAGTCATGTACTTAAGCTCTCTAGAGCTCTCCAAATTCATTTTTTACATGCAACTACACAATTTTCAATGTGAACATGGACATTAACTCCTCCTTGCAGCTTTCTATAAACATCTGCTTGCACAGCAGATATTTCAAATTCAGAATCTCAGAAGGAAAGTGCTCCCACGACTGATTACTGAGATATATACCCTTTTATTTTAGTGTACTCTGCCAAGAGGAGTCCATAACCCCAAATGAGTCAGGGAAGAAAAGGGGCAGGGCAGTAATAAACAGCTACGCTATAATTTTAACCATATTGCCTAGTTATCATAGAATAACCTTTATGCTTAAATATTTAAGGAGACTATTTGGACACATTCTTCCTTCTTGAGTGTTCTCATCCACTCACTGGGATTTGTGCTCTGAGATTCCATGTACACCAAGAGAAGACACGTGTACCATCTACCCAAAGTTACTACTTGTCTCTGGTGGAAGGGACTCTTAGTGTTTTTGCTAGACTGCACAGTAACAAATTTTGCTCTGTCTGGAATAGACCCCACTCTGTAAAGTGGTGATAAACCTGCCATACAGACTCTACAGGTATCGTTGCTATAGTTGGGATCTTGCTCCAAGACATCACTTAAGCATTATGATATATATCAATAATTCAGGCTTGCTAGTCCGTATTAAATAAGGAAAAGAAATACTAAGATACCTTGGAAGCTGTTTGTGTAGCCTAACAAGCACATTGCTCACAAAAGCACAAAGGAAAAATACAGTCAGTTTAAACTGGAAATAGTGATGTGCTTAAAGTTGAACACAGATTTAAGCTGGCGTAGTAGTCACAGGGATTTTTTTTCAAAAGGTGTTTTCAGAAGCTCCTGTATACAAACCAACCTGTATCTTTGGTAATTATAGCCTCCCTATTGAAAATCCCCCCGTAATTTCAGTTGGATGTCATTTTTCACTTCCTGCCCTAGGAAGTTATATGTTATTTTAAGAAGTAGTTAACATCATATGGAGAAGGTGGCAAAATATAAACAGAGCTACACAACAAAGACATGAAAGAAGTAAAATATGAAATCTCTAAAAGAAATGATGTTCCTATTTGGGGGCAAAAGGGCAGGAACAATGGAATCAGTGAATTTATATTTTTTCACAGGCTTTGCTGTGTTATTAAGATGTAATAATAGTTTGAGCCCTTTACATTACATGGTAGTGCATTTCTATCTTTAGTTTACCAACAGACTGAAACAGTAATTCAAACTGAAAAGTCAAGTTTTGACTGTCTAAATGAAAAGTGAAGACAGATGTCTGGTCTTTTGCATGGAATTTAATATTCCAGTTCTTGCAAACTTGTCAAAATAAGTGGTAATTTATATCTTTAGAAGAAAAATGTACAAGAGATGGGAGAAATCTGTGATAAAAATTGGTCTGAAGAAAGAATATATATATAATATGTACATGTATAATATAAAACAATGCTTTAATCTAGATTATACGTATTTAATATTATATGTATATTAATATTTTATTTACCTGATATCTCTGAGTATCATTAAGAATATACATTGCTTAATTTGGTACATTTATTTGAGTAATTTTCCTTACTCCTTTAATTTGCATGTTCTGTACTAAAAAGTGTTAGCCCCTGAAGAGCATAGCTCTTACAGTCAGTGAAACTATGCTTTCTTATGTATTCTCTATAAATTTAAAAGTCTAAAGCTGGAATGAAATTGTTTGTTCCTTGTCACTGATGTACAAATGGCTGTGTAAGATGCAGAAAGTTGATTTCTGTCCCAAGGGGCTTAAAGTCACACAGTGGTCAGTGCTTTTCCTTTTGCCTCAGTCTTGAATTTTGGAGTTCTTAGTGGATTAGTCTTGTCTGAATGCTGCCTGTAAGTCACTTAGATGGACTGAAATAGCTACCCACTAAATTATCCATATTGCTTTATCTAACGCATCAGCCCTCACTCTTTAGATTCTTGAACTAAACGGTACTTGGAGAAAATCCTAAGCGTCCTTAGTTCATACTGATAGTATACTGAAATGTTATATGCCCATTCGCATTAGTTCTGCAATTTAATACATGGTAAGGGACTGTCTTGACCTACTGGCTTAAATAAAGTCACATTTCTTCTCGAAGTTCTTGTTGGCAGGAAAAAGTATAAGTCCCCTGGAGATGGACTACATGTCCTTTTAAGTCTTTTCTATCTAATTTCTAGGATTCTATGAACCTAAATCCAATTTCTTGGCACTAGATATAGTAGTCTTTTGGATAAGATCAAGAATAGAATCAATCTAATACTTGCTTTTATCCATTGAGCCACCTTTCTCTACAGTGAAAGGATAATGTAATCATTGATAGAATATGTGCTTTACTTCTCTCATTGCTCTGCATATTGTTTTGAATAATTGAAAAATGATCATTTGCTAAATTTAACTTGCACTTTCTTGTTGCTCTGCCAAGTACTGAATTTATAAGTCTCTTAAAATCACTTTCAAATCATATGAAAATTTTCCCTACATATTAATTACATAGAGAGGGAGGAATTGTGAGATACACTGCAATGAAGAACGGTGAAGCCCAAGCAGTTTATCTCCTTAAATAATTCAGAATTCTGTCCATCTTTCTGCTGATACACAGAAGCAGTTATCCTCCTGTAGTTATTACCATAGTTCCTTTAATTAGACATTGCCTGAGAAAGGGCAGAATTACCTTTTTGTTTTAGAAACAAGTTTCTCAGGCAACCTAGGATTTATGTGCTTCTTTTTCTAGTACATAATCATGCCCTGAATTTTTTTTTCTGAAAATATACAGTATGTAAACAAAAGAACTTCACCTAGAGGGAATACTGTTCCCTGGATAAAATATCTGTGATGGATATTATAAATGACTCAGGAGAAGGTGATTAATTGCCATGTTAATGCACCTATATACAATAATGCACAATTCATTATTAAGAGCCATGTAACACTAATGTACTGTTGCTTTCACAAATTATGCATTTGTTGCCCAGGGAGTCAAACTTGAATACTATGTGCAAGATCTCCATGCATGCCTGTGTTTTTTTGATCCCTGTCTCACAGGGCAAGAATTCAAGCAATTTGTTGTCATGAGAGATGGCAGCAAGGGGAGCTATATGTCCATCTAATGCAACAAGCAAGCTTCCAATAGGAACTTCCATCTGCTTTTCATTGTGAATTTGCCTACATGTAATTACTATGCTTAGTGATGCTTAACTAAAGGTGAATGAAAACGTGTTTGCAATTGAATGTTTTCTAAGACCTCCATCATTATAAGGATATGTGAATATGCTTGGAGTTTACAAAAACTCTATGTTTTAAAGTAAGTCTTCTGAAAATCCATTCATTTTCCTGAATTCTGCATAAACTTTGTCTTCTGCCGAAATCCAAGGACCTCTGCAAACCAGTAAAAAAAAAAAAAAAAAATCAGACAATCAATTTGGTTAGGACTTTCAAGGTCTTAGTGGAGTATTTTGGAGCCCTGTTGCAACTGCTGGCTTGTATTTCTTTTCTCCCCAGTTGAAGATGGCCTACCACTGACAAAGCCCTGCAACATTTAGTGTGAAGCTTTGACTTATCTTCCCCTTCATGGGGAGGACATGGAACTCTGTGATCCAGGTGAATCTGCTCCCTGATAAGCTGAGAAAGAAGAAAGTCTTTCTAGGAAGATAGCATGCTTCACAGCATCATTAGCAAAATGACCTGACAAAAGTTAAGGAGAGCAACCAGCTCTTCACCAACCTCCTGTCAGGGCTGAATATAAGTAGGCAATGTGGTTATCCTTAATAGGGCCAGGCACTGTGAGCTGAAGAGGTTTAATCAAGGACGGAAGGAAGAGGAGGAAAGTGTACCCCCTGAGACACTCCTGTGCTGGGTGATACTAGCCTTGGCAAAACAATCTCAGAAATTTGAACTCTGGTTGCTCCTCAGATAAGTAGAAGAGCTCCTTCTATGTAATGCTTTGTAAGGGCAGGCTTTCAAATATGGACTGCTTAGATTATACATGCTGGAACAGACACTTTCGGGGAACTTTTTCATATAATACAGCTACACGGAGGAGCTTTTCTTCTCCCCTGACCTGAAGTGTCTGTGACCATCAGCAATCAGAAAAATTTACCATGACTACTCAAGGTAGGAAAGGACTAGATCAGACTTTTAAGACCACTACTTCTTGGTACTTACAAGTCTTGGATTTGAAGGAAATGAAAATGAGCTGCCTTAAATACTCACACTTGCATATAAATGTAGGTTTTATAAACATAAAAGAGTCATCTTAAATTAGAAGGCACGGCCTAACGCTACTGTTGAATCTTTTTTGTTGGTGTCTTTTTTTTTTCCTATATCTTCATAATTCTATCTAAATATTTAAATTGAAAATAGGAAGTTTAGGAGCTTATTGCTGGAAATGTGTGCTGAGTTTCCATCAGTGCTCAATGTCAATGAACTTGCACAGTGTGAGTTTTATGTAAGAATGAATATAGTCCAGGGTTAAGTCCTTTAAAGCTGAATAAGAGAAATGGAGGTAGTTCCTTTTAAGGATTTTAAGCCACTATGTTTTTGACATTAAAAATGTGGAAGTCAGTGCATATTTTCAATGCCAGAGGAACGTGGGGTTAAATCCGAAATCTACCTGCTACTGAGTAGATTATCAGTATGAACATATACAATGTTATACTGCATCCAAACACCAGATTTAATTCCCCAATGTTTACACCTTAGCACATGTGGTGCTTGCAGCTCTGAATAATGTTCTTATTTGGTTAGATTTATATACACAGTAAAAGGAGAAGTAACTGCAGCTGTACAGTTGCCAGCTACAGAGCATGGCACAAATTGCAGGAATTCACAGTGTGGGCTCTGCACAGAGCTATGCAATTCTTTAAAATACTATGAATAATTCTACAAAACACTGCAGGATCCATCTCTCTCAACCGCATTCCAAGAGATTCCTGAGTCCTTTTAGAAGCATGATTGGTGTGTGTGTGTCATTATGGGTCAGACTGTTGTGCAGGAAAAGGAGTTGCATATATGTTGAATCTCCGACATCAGTCATGTTGGGTAACGGGCAGGTTTGAGTCTCTTATGACACGGGTACAGTGCTCAGTATTTTGTGTGGTGCCACCAACAATGACTACCACTTACCACTGAAAGTGGAAAAGTGCTCAGAAACACCAGCAGACCTCAAAGCAGCTGCAGAAACCCCAAGAGGTTCCTTTCTTTACATGGGGATGCTGCAAAAATGTTTTGTCATAGCAGCTTCTTCAGCACCTCCATAAACTTTGCAAAGTTAGTTGGCTTTTTCTTTGTTCCCATCACTGTTCACCCTCCAAATGCTTTATTCAATCGCAGGCTGAGTGCCATTACTCTGAGTTGCTGTTGTTGCTACATGTCTGCAAACCACACAGAACTGACAGCACCGCTTCTGTCCAGTTTCATGTATTACTCCATGTTCAGAAAGATAGAACAGGACAAAGAGGAGGAACAAGGAATACTGAGCTAACAAATAGTTCAGTTGCTAACTCATCTTCCCCTTACTACGTTATTCCTAAATCAGCCATAAAACATGGCAGTATATATCTGGTCCCAGCAGTAGCCTGCAGCACACTGGCTGACCCACAGCCACGCGTGGAGCACTCTTGGGCCGGACTGAGCTTCCAACACGGTGCCTCAAGAGCTGACGTAGCGACGCCGTCAGGGTACCCTCCAGGCGCCATGCACAAAAGGCCACCCCCACCCGCGCCCAGCCCCGCGGCGGGGCGCTAAGATGGCGCCCGGCGGGCTGAGAGCAGAGGCCGGGGCCGCGCGGGCGGAGCTTCGATCCCGCCCCGTTCCCCGGGCAACGGCGACGCCGAGCCGGGCAGCATGGCGGCGGCGGGGCAGGTACCCTCGCTCACTGCCTTCCGCCTCGCCAGCCCCCAGCCCGCGGCGCGCACGAGGCGGGCAGCGACCGCGCTGTTCGTCCAGCTGTCCCTGCGCTTTGGCACCGTCTCGCTTCTTGGTCTTGCTTCTCCTTGATCTTTTAATTCGATTTAAGTGTCTTCACAACGCTCCTGAAAGCTCAAAAAGGGAAGGTTAAATGCTTTTGGAGGATAAATGAAGGCAGCGTGACCCCGTCACAAAGGAGCAGGTAGCAGAGAGAAGGCCACCTGAACCAAAGCTGCCGGGGCCCTTCCTGGGCGCAGCCACCGCCACAGCGTGTGCGTGTTGGCACCGGGCTGCCATGGCAACTGCTGGCACAGGAGCTTCGTATTTAGGTTTCCTGAAATAGATAAATCCTCTTCTGTGTAGAATGCATGAGTCAAACGCTTCATGAGAAACACAAGTGGTTCTCACTGCATTCGGTCTATTAGTGTTATCTGTAAATGCTGTGGCTGTAGGGAGTGGTGAGCAAAAGACCACAGGGTGTGCGGAGTGGGAAAGGACAGGCTGTCCAAAGGCCCATGGACGTGATTGAGCAGGGGGTTGGTAGTGTAGTGTGGTTAGATTGTGGTTAGACCTGATGATCTTTAAGGTCTTTTCCAACCTGAACAATTCTATGATTCTATGATTTGAAAAGTAGCACTGAAATTTTCCTCTTTATTACTTCATGGCTTTATAGAAGGATCTTTTATAGGATTATTTTTTTTTCCATGTATTTTCTGTACTGAAGTTTGTGTGATACGTGATAGCACACCTTTCTGATAATTCCTTCTATCCCCTGTGACTTATTTTTATTTAAAACTGTGGACTTGTGCATTTTTTTTTATTATTATTATTATTGTGATATAGCTTTCAGTTTTGGCTGAAGCTAGCATGTTCTGTGCATAAGCCATAGCAAACATGTTATTTTGCCACTGTATTTGCCTCTTGAGAAAATCTTGAGAAAATTCCTTTTGAATTAAAATATTTTTATAACTGCTCAGACTTGAGCAGAAAGCATATTACAAAACCTGAATGCCGATCTCAGCAATTCCTGCTGCTGCCTTCTTTTAAAAAATGCTTTTTGTTCCATGTAGCAGTCTGCAGCAGTGAAAACATTAGTAAAGCCTAATGCCATAGTAAATTTGGTCACTCGTATACCTGAGCATTTGGATTGCACATGTTTTCTGAAATGTATCTTGTTATTAAGAGGACACCATCAGCCTCTGTTGTTTGTAATGGTCCTCCCATATAGGTATTATTTTTTGCATTTGGTATATCTGCACTTTTCTCTTTTGAATACCATTGAAATTAGTGGTGCTGTTGTGTGTTTCCTCATTTGACAACAAAACAAATACTATGACTGAAATAACAACTATTGATTTTAACTTCTTGTCATGGGAGCAGACAAGTGGTTTGTGTTTTTTGTTGTCTGTTTGTTTTGTTGTTGGTGGTTTTTTTTGTGTGTGTTTTTGTTGTTGTTTTTTAACATATAGGAACAGTGAATGCATTTCTGTTTTGCCTTAACCATTAGGTAGACAGCTTCAAGATTTTCTGCTTCTGCTGAAGTATTTGACAGCTTGATAACAAAATGCATATAATAATACAAATAACAGCCTGTGTTGCTATTTTTTTTTATTCCCATTTTGATTAAAGTTGTAACTGATATGCAACACTGTTTCAGGATACATCTGTACTGCTGTCAGCAGTATTGCTCAGGCTGAGTTAGCTGAGCCAGCTTTAAATGAACCAGCTCAGTACTGGAAACTATCTGTCTGTGGCAGCAGAGAGTTTAGTCCACTTTCATTTCCCCAGGGTGAAGGCAGGAGGATCTCGTTCCTTACGCTTCAGGTAGCTGATATAATTTGAGAGAGCTGGCAAGGCGTTCCTTTGTGAATATATTTTAAAAAGTCAAGATTTTGCAAAGCATGTTGTTGTATTTTCAAACAGATGCAAATAACTAACATCTTCAACCAGAGCAGAGGTCTCATCCCAAAGGACAAGCCTGCTTCCTTTCAGGAACTCTATTGCTAATTTCCATTTTTGTGTTTTAATGTCTTACTGCACTGGAGAGCCCTCACCAAAGCTGCAGATGCTGGAGTGTTTATTTTTAGAATTCTTCCCCACCCAAATACAAAGCTTTTTGCAGCTTGCTGTTTGTTACTCTGCTGTTATTATTTTCTGTTTCACAGTGATTTGTAAACACTGGCTGAGGAATTCAAGGAAGATCTTGTTCTTTTGTTTCAAAATATCTGATTTGGTATTTTGATTTGATGATGTTGACAAGAGGTGCCCAAAGCACTTGAAGTGACATATTGAACAGCTTGAAATATATTATACATTCAGAACAGCTAGAAATTATTTGAAGGAAAATAAAGGATAAAGGGAGCAAATAATTCTCTTGTAGTAGTCTATATTTACATAGGTTAAGTCTATTGCTGACAATATATATTGGCAGAGGCTTTTTTGGTTGTTTTTTTATCCTCCCCCAACTCAGGAGGATAGTATTATCAGAATGAAATCACCTTGGATTGTCTCAGTCGGTCACAGCTTGCTAACAGTAAAAGGAAAGGTAAATTCATCACCGTATCAGTGAACATGCAAAAAGCCAATTTCCCTTTGATTTTTCAGTGGTGGTTAAAGACGGCCATCAAAAGGCAAAGCAGTATTTCATCAGAATGGTGATAAACTTTTAGTGGGGGTTCTGCCCCAAAATAATTTTTCCATGAATACAGGATCATTCAAGTGACTTTAGCTCCTTTTCTACGCTTTTTTTTTTTTTTAAATTACAGATCTACTTTTAATTTTTAAAATTTATATATTTTTAAAATAATGTGATTTCTCTCCCACAGTTGCTCACCAGTCCTTTAGAACTGTATTTTGTGTTATGTGATATTTGTACTTACTATGGACAGCACTGACATGAATGCACCCTAAAAGTTAAGAATTTGAGGGTAGGAAGGGATGTTGTTGCTATGGAATAGTTACAGAGAGTAAGTGATGAAATGTGCAGTGAGCTTTCACCTTGCCATGTAAAGTGATGGATTTTGATGTGCATATTACGGAATTTCATCTGCAATCCTAAATTACAATAACTCAAGTCTCTCTTAAGTTTAAACTACAAACTTTGGTTAGATAAATAATGTGTTTCCAAGACTAAACTCTTTCAATGTTTTGAAAGGACCTATAGGAGACTGTGTACAAGTATGTGGGGTTTTTTTAAATAATTTTTTGTAATCTTACATACTCCATATACTGCTACAATACAAATGTATATGCTAAGACTTCAGCAAATTTTCCTAAAGGCCCTTTTTGTTATTTGTAATTCAAAGAATGAGACAGGCCTTAATGATAGCATATTTGGTGTGCGCAGCCCATTGGTATAGTGTAGATGGGAAAGCTTCATGCTATAGTAAGCTAGCTGCAGGCAGGAGGAAATTACTTTTTGCTCAAGCATTTTCTGACATGATGAACATGGCCTTTCAGCAGGGGTCTTTTGTACAGATTCTAGAAATTTAGATATTTTCTTTGCCAGATTATTCAACTTTTTGTCTGCTAACCTGTTACTTAGTGCACGAACATTAGAACTGGGAGGCAAAAAAAAAAAGAAAAAAAAAAGACTTCTGGTGAGCCCGTACTACTGGGCTACGACTGTGGCTTTGAATGTTGGAGATGTGGGATGCAGGGGTTGGGAACAGCTTTTCTTTGCTTGGTCCTCCAATCCCCTTGTCCCTTCTGCCCACACCCTGGCTTATAGCCATGGATGAGAGGCTGGAAGATGATCAGAACACAAATAGTATGCCTTGAACTTTCTTAAACTCTTTTTGTCTTTAATAGTGTCAAATGCATCATCTTATACTGTCCGTCTGTGGTGATTCTTGTGAAATGGTAACATTTAAATCAGTAAGGTTTTAACTGACAAACCAGTGAACTGTATGCTGCATATATAATGGGGCAAAAAATATAGTGTCGTATCCTATGCATTGAACATTCTGAGAGAAAGAGATGAACTTGTATTAATTCAATTTCCTTAGAATCAGTGTCAATTATTCTTTTAGTTCTGCTCTCGCTGCTCCTAAAAAAATCCATTTTTCAATGGATTTGTAACACCAGCATTCACTTCAGTACAGCATTCCCATTTTTCCTAATTATTCAAACTGTCTTTCAATAATAGTATAATGTTACTATGTTGAGCTACTTATTTATGTTTTCCTAGCTGGGGCATGAAGCTTCAGTTATATCAATATTGCTGACTGCAAAAGTGTTGCTTTTTATACTGCATCGATTATTGCTAATAAAAACAAACTAGTGCCATGTTCCTAACTGTCTGAAGGAAGCCTTCGTTTACTTGGTTCTTCTTGTTCTGATGAGGCATTCTCTCTGAGACTAACTTCTTTGAAGTTGGAAATGATAACTTTTAATACTAAAGTGCATGGGATAGTACTTGTGCTTAGTTAGAAAGAAAAACTAGGCTGTCCACTAAATTTCGTATTGGTTGCTCTCAGCCTTGTTTCATCAGACGTGGATGTAATTTAGCTTGTCCCAGAGTTTTAGGTATATTTTGCAGTTCAGCAGCAGCAGGGGGAGTAGTGTAGCTTTATTTGGGGGCTCTCCTTGACCAGTGCTAGATTTAGGTGACGATTAGCCCAGAACAATGCTTTTCAGTCTAAAATCAGCTCATATTAGGAAATCTTCCGCTTCTTTCTCAAGCTGAGGTAGAAATGTGTTTCAGGTTTCACTTTGCTGTGCCTCTGTAAAGCCCCACAGATTACAGATACACTTCCTGTGAGTTAATAATGTGGGGTTTTACCCAGACTTGTAACCAACATCCAGACAGGGTACAAACTGTTAACCTCTACTCCCCGTGCTTTATGTTGCAGCTAAATTTTTCACTTATCTTGTTGTCCACCTCCGTACACTGCTGATAAAGCCAGCTTGGATACAAGCATTTGGTGAAAAGTCATTTTGCATAGCAGTCCCTTCTTAAAACTTGAAAACACTTTTGGGTTGCTTTCCTTTTATATAATATTCAAAGCTCAGCAGGACTTAGTTAAAGTTGATAAAGTGATGCTATACATAGTTAGAGCTTTGCCAGGATTGTGTCAGAGTATAATTGGTTCTTCTTTAAATAACTACTGATAATCATTATCAGCAACATATCATTTTAACAGCCTAGAGATTGTCCAACAGATAGATGTCAAATGTAGTTTTGACTCTCTTTATAGATGATGATTTTATAATGTGCTTTCACACCTCATTCCATTACCTAGATGTTATATAGTAAAGTTATTTTTTCCAGTGTTTTATATATTTCATAGATTTCTTACCAAAGTCCACGATGAAGAGATTTTGACCAGTGACACACAGTAAATAAAGTATCATCAAATACTTTTTAGAAGACCACTGCATAGCATTTTCAAGATCAGTTTGCTATCCCATGTAACATGTACACCATCGTATTTCCTGCAAGGAACTGCTTTCTGTTCTGTAGATACGCAGACCTACTCTGAAAAATTACTCTCAGATTCTTCTATGTGCATCACTGTATTGCAACAAACATGTTGGATTTTCTTGGCTTAAGGAAGGAGCAGATGTGGACAGTAAATTCCCAAAGTGCAATCAAGAAGTGTAGGGGGAAGGTCAAATAGTATGGTAATGTGCATGTATGCCCATAATGCCTTCAGCATAAATTGAGTACAAAATTTAGTTACTGTACTATCCGTCAAATCTAGATTCTTGGACAGTTTTGTACATCTACATTTCTGTTGTTTTTACTTATAAGTTAGTGACATATTGTGAGCAGCACAAGATTGAATTACATTCCCACATGAATTTAAGATAGAAATACTATTTTCCATATATCTGCCTAGCACTATCTGCCTAGTGAAAATGTTTTAGGGCATTTTGTTGCCACTGTATAATTATATCTATGTTACATTTTTGGCATTTGTTGAATTAATCCCTTTCCTACTGCCTCAAAATCAAAATGTTATTTAGATAAGTTACTGACATAATTAAATACAACTTTCAAAATTATACTCATATATATGTATGTGTGTGTAGGAAGAAGACCAAGATCAGGAGGCTGTAGGTGGACGGAAGACTATTAATCATGCATTTCTTTCTTTTTCGCAAATTACTGCTTTGTCAGAACAAAATGTAGAAGGATTTCAAAAGTAAGTGGCAACTGTAACAATACTAGAGTTGATGTTACCATGAAATGAAATCTGTATACAGATTGTTAGATTTATTCTGTGATAGCTACCACGTTAATTGCTCAATTTAAATATGTGATTTGAAATGTTTCATGAAAGGTGGGAAGAAATATCATTGATCTCTGATCTACTTTGTTTTAGTGTGTTTCCCATATCTTTTGATTTTTCTACTTTTTAATTATTATTTGAAAGGTACTTCACACTGATTTGGTTTGTGGGTTTATATTCTTTCTAAATATTCTATACATGAAATACTAAGATGTAAATAAGCACAGGCCAATACTGAGCTTTTTCCATAAGTCTCATTTGGTTAAGTTTTTGCTAAAGCATTTAGGACATTTAGGATGCTTTAATAAGAGCTACTAAAAAAAAATAAAAAATTAGAAAGGTTTTAAAAGTTTAGAAAGGGATGGAAATGTTAAGAGGTAGCTGTTATGGTGCACTGGGGAAATAGGAGGCAGCCAAAGAAATCTGAAGTAAGCCCATGTTGTCTTCATTGTAGCAACACTCTCTCTTCTTATTAATGCTTAGTAGGAGCTAAGTTTAGGAGGCCCAAGTTCAGCTTGAAACCTTAGACTTATATTTGTAGGATGGGATTTCCAGAAGTGCCCAAATAATTCAGGAGCGCTTGTCTCGACTGGCAAGTTCTTAATGAATTAAAAGCAAAGGGTGTTCTTAATCAGTTTTAGGGGAGAGAACAAAGCAAAACAGAACCACACTGTCCGAATACACTGAATGAGAGATTAAAGTATTATTCTCAAAATATCTTTCTGTGTTTTAATGACAAAAAAATTATTTACCCGGTGAGGTTTTTTTTTTAAAGAAAATTGGAAAAATAATTTTTCCCTATAAACAATAAGATTTTTATTTATTTATTGTTTTCTCTTGACTGATGACATGTTTCTTCAGAGAAGGTTAAAGCATACAACTCACAGGAGACTAAAATATACTTAGTGACACAATTTATTGTGAAAACCTGTCATTAACATTAAAAAGGAGAGTATTAAAATATCGTATGTTCCTTTTTTTTTTTCTGTCTCAGCTGATCAGATGAAGATGTGTATTAATTTATGTACACACTGTACAAGTGAATCATGAAGTATGTGCTGCATCAAAAAGAAAGGGATAGTTCTGGGGAATTTTAACACCAGAACTGAAATTTTGTTAGTTTATCACAGTGCATCATTTCTATACTAAAGGGCAATTTGGAGGCCACAGCAAAGGCTGGAAAATCAGAAGAGATTATCTAATTCAGTATGAGATTTTTGAAGTCTTGTGTTCTCATATATTGGAGTCTATACTCTGTAGGATTTGAAAGCCTCCATGGAGGAAGAAATAGCAGTCAATGTAGCTAAGAAACCTAAGTCACCCATAATTTCCTGATCTTTTATAGATACTGTTGTCAGTGACATGCTTTGCAGAATGTTGAAAAGATGAGTTCTGGCATTGTTAGCAGCACCACAGAAGATCTAAATCCCTGAGAAGCTCTGATTATGAAAACACAGAGTTGGCAGAGGCTTCAGAGGGAGAGGATATGGTCTCTTTCAAACCTTGGAAAGTTCAGCTGGCCACGTTCCACTTCTATTTCAGTACATATTTAAGTGTTTTTAACCAGCTTGAATGTGTACAGCCGTACAAATTTGTTATGCAGAACAAAAGAATACATGGTTTTAAACAAACTGATTGGATTATATGCTTTACTTTCTTAGCCGTTCAGGCTTCAATTAAAAAACAACAACAATAACAGTCATTTTATTTGACTGTATCTCTACTAGCCTGGTGAAAACCCTGAAAAACTAAGTTCCTTATGAGTAGGTCTGAGATTAATGCTGTTATTAGGAAGGAATGAGAAGCAGGAATGAAAATGCTCTTATATGGAAGGAGAAACTGTGATCATAGCTGGCACCTGTTTTGTCAGGTATTGCTAAGAAACCAAAGGCTGCTCTAACATAAAAGTTCATTACCTAACAATATAGCTAAAGTTACACTGGAAGAATTGCAAACTGAAGTCCTAGCCCTGATCCTCTATAATCTCTTCATGTGGAATATAATTATTATAAAATACATAGTTAATTCCATGATTGGACAGAGCAACATAAATTTGTCAATAACAGCATGGTCTCCTAGAAAGGAATGTATTTTTCTCTAATCGTTGCTTTTTTTAAGTAGGTGGAAAAATTTCCAGAAAAATAATTTCCAGAAAAAAAAATTCCAGGAAACTTTTCCCAAATGCCTTGACAATTATGGAAGTGGAATACAAATTTCTAAGCTTTAAGTAATTTTACATAATTCTAATTCTAGTTGTATAATTATACATATGTGTATATATATATGTACATATTATACAATATTACCTTATTTCTAAATTATAATTTTACTTCATGATCTGCATGAAAAATAATGACGAAAGGGAAACATGATCTTTTTAATATTGTAAACTTATCTCAAAACAAGAGTGTGTGACTAATTGTGTCATTTCACTCACCAAACCCCTTCTTCAACACTTACTTTTGTTTTTGCATGCATTTTGCATGCATCTCTTTGGGTTTTCTTCATCTCTTTATTTTTATTTCATTAGTAATATCTTTATATTTAATTACTGTCTGTTGAAATTTATAGTCGCTTAGTTAGTTATTTCAGTTGTTGTTATTTTTTTTTCTTCTGGTCAACAGTGTTCATATCTAGAAATAGATGAAGCAGAGTTCCTGGAAAATATGTACATGTATACATGTAATATGGTCATAATAGATATATAATTGTACATTAAATTTTGAAAGTTTACAAGTAGAAACTCTGTTCTTTTACTCTGATATCTCTTTCAGAAAGCTGGCAGAGTTTCTGAATTTTAAGCAATTGAAGACATCTTTGAAGGAAGCTATTCTGCTAGATTATTATACTGCAGGATTTTGTTGGGCAAAAGAAAGGAATTTCAGTCTTATGCAGCTGTCACAATACATGGATCTCTTAAACTTCCTGTTGGAGAACCTCAGTGGTAAGTATAGCTGAAAGTTATAAAATAAATACATCTGAAGTGGAAGACAAGAATGCTTTCCAGTCATTTTAATAAAGTGGTTTTTAACTGCAAGTATTGGTTAAATGATTTGTTTTCCTCTTGAATACTGTACCTTGTACTTGATAATAATTTTCCTCAGAAGGCAGTAAACTTTGAGAGGACTGTAGTCTGTTGAGCAGAATGTCTCTCAATCTTTGTACAGTATGTGCTATAAAAGGGAAAGTCCCTGAAAAGACCTAATCATTGGCTTGTTAAAAATAAATATTAATTGCAGTAGAGTGAGAGCAAGGAACATCTACATTCCAGTGCCAGCTCTCTCAGTGACTGACTCACCGTAGCCTTGGGCACATTTCTCTGCTGTTTGAGATATTCAGTACATGCTATAGAATTACACCAGGTGAATAATATGTATTTTATCCTTGGTGGTGAACTCTTAGGCAGCTTTCTATACAGCAAATTCTGTACTTCAGGCACAAAACATATGGGTCAACGAAAGAATGACGAGGGAAGTATACTGTCATCACTGCTGAAGTTGAAAAATTACAATGGAAGAAGTTTTAGCTCTTGTGGCTATGAGGAAATTTGCAAAAAAGCCTGTATCTTGGGTCTGGTGGGAACAATATAGCCAGAAAAAAATTGTAGCGGCTTCCTCTCAAAACCCCTTTTTCTGAGATCACTTTGAAGGTAATTATGTTGAGAAGAGTCCATCCCAAAGGAAAAGTGAAAGGACTCAGTGGATCCATTCAAAGTAAAGATGAATATTCAAAATCAAGCCCTTAATAATTGTTATACCCTTTCATTGTATTTTAATTCAAGGACCTTTTCATTCTTGGAATTTTGACAGAATATGTATATGCTTTATGATCATTGGAATTCCAGTTGTCCTTCCTGTCTCCAATGAGAAGGTATCTTAACATGTGCTAACTATATTAATATAACAATGGAGAATAATGGAAACACATCACAATTTAGTTTTATGAGACTGTAATGCATGTGTACTAGACTGGCTGGTAACACAATCGATTATTAAAGATGACTTACATTTTTCAGGATCTTTACTCTGGCAAATCTTTAGGTCTTTGAGCTGAAATTTTCCATGGCAATGACTGCCTCAGAGCAGTTCAGTGGGCTTCAAAACAAGACTGAGGTGTCCCAAAAAAGTAATGCCTTATTTTGAGGTTGGTTATTTTTGTATGCATGTATGTATTTTCCCAAACAGCTCCAATACCCCTACACTTCAAAGTGTAAAGGTTTGGCAAGCAAGTATTATGAATTTGGTTTTTACTGGCCTCTGAAAATCCATTCACATTTAGCTAAGATTCTAAGGAAAGAAAATGAAGTTCATAAATGCTTACAAGAGGCTTCTAGCATTTTTTTTCTTATAAAATTTCCCCAAGTAATCTATCTTACAAAGTATACTGTAGCCCACCCAGCTGAGATGAGTTTACTTGTGTTTACTGTTCTCAGCTGGTGCAACTAATAGTGAAATGCTAATGTCTTCTAAATTAATGGCCATTTTATTTCCCTTTGCTACAATGTACTCAAGCAGCCTGGAAACTTAAGCTCATTTGTACGTAATAGCATGGAATGGAAAGAATGGATTTAGACAAGGAAGGTAGTGGAAACTCATTAGAGTCTGGTAACAGAGAAAGCTTCTAAACAGATGTTTAGAAACTTAAGACTGTGGTTGATTGGGTGAAGAGAAACAGTTTGAGAGTCAAGGCATCTTTGCTGCCTGTAAAAGGGTTTCTTATGGAGAAAAAGGAACAGAATAGGGACTGAAAACTGGACCCAGATGAACTACTTATGTGATTTGGTCTACCTTCTATACATTGAGGATAAAGTGCTCCTTACTTCATAGATGTGTTCTGAAAGCCTTCCTAAGAGAAGCAATTGAGCCTGAAAATCAGACGTACAGAGAGAGAAAAAAAAAATTGGACTAACTGAAGAAAGGATCTGGGCCTGCATGCTGTGACATCTCATGGTCTTGTTATCTGGCTTTACTTCCCCACTAATTGTGATAATTCTGGTTCTTTTTCTCATTTCCCATGGCTCAGCTTCCCTTTCCTTCACATTCTCTGTATTTCTTCCTAGTTATATTCTGCTGCCTCTGTTAATGAAAACTGAGGTGAAATTTTCAGGGTTTTGATTGCTGTACCACCAAAGGGCAAAACTATAAAACCCAGGGTGTTGTAATTTTTTTAATTCGTTTTCTGTACAAAGAACCAGGGAGCAGATCAGTAGAGAATTAAAGCAATAAGGAAAATAAATCTGTTTCACTGCTGGTGGATGTTTCCCCATATTCCATTCTAGATGTTTTAGACTTGAAACAAGAAAATTGTGTTTATAACTTTTTTTTTTTTAACTTCAGTTGTTCTAGTGATGGTATGCACTGTGCACAAATTAGAAAAATGAATCCTTTATCTTTAAATAGAAGCATCAGCAAACAGTGATGTATTTCAAGATTTTTCCCAAGGCATTTTATAAAAAGAATATAAATTTTAGTTCAGAACTGTTTTAGCATTCGGTTTTTATTTTCAAGTTAAAACTGTAAGGTAATTATCTATTTTGAGAGGTGCAAATGATAGAGCATGAAGATTAAACATATTCATGTTTAATGAATTATGACTGTAAGTATTTAAAAATTCATTATCCTTTCAAGTAATCTATTCCTATAGTACTGTTTTATACTGTAAGGAATATGGTCAGAAGAACAATATTTTACAGTACAGAAACAATAGTTAATTTTAAAGAATGTTGCTATATTGTAGTAAATGCATCTTGAATTTACGTACTAATCTGTCTGTGGTTGTCTCTGCATACATAAAAGACCAATCTCTTAAGTCTTAAACATCTATCTGAGGACCCATCAGTGATTTTGTGATGGATTTTTAATTCATTTATTGATAAGAATAAAGGCAGCAGACAAAAATGTTTGCTGTTATTTTTTAAGTTTTCACATCACTCATAATATAAATGCTTAAACTTCAGAATATGCTTTAAAAGATTCTACTATGTTTATACTTGGTTTTTTGTTCCTTGGAATTACCTTGCAGACAAACATATGACCTTAGAAGATAACATAAAGGAACTTGGAAGAGCAATGCCTGGAATAGGAGAAACTGATTCAGAAAGAAGTGGTGACTTAGATGTCTTCAGCATTGACCAAGCCAAAGCAATCATTGATTACATGAATATCAGGTACTACTCCAGGATATATTGTTTCTTATTCAACTGATTTAATGTGGGAAATCTGATGATGAAATAAATTACAATTATTTAATTGAATATGTCCATAGTGTGCCAATATGCTGCACACACAAAACTTAAAAAGTGGAGAGGAATGAAAAAGTCCTTTTATTATTGATTAATTATATATATTCATTATAATACATCTTATTGATGTAGGATTATGCTGAAAATATTTGATCTGAGTTTTGATTTGAGAGATTTAAAGGAAAGGAGAAAGCAATGTATGGAGACTATTATTGCTTTTAAAGCTATTTAATTCTAGATGCTAACCAGCTGAATAATATCCTAGATCTCATCTAAAACTTTCAGTATTTCTGTGGTCTTGTTAGTTGCAGTGAACTTGTTAACTGGCTTAAAGTTCTGTACCTTATGGAATTAAATCCATGGTAGATCTGTATGAGCAATAAAAATGTATTTCAAAGTTAGCCTAAGTCCACTGTCTGCATGATGAGATTCCTTAACAAGTCTCAGTTTTTAAACAGACACAGAAAAATATATAAATTCAGAAATCATTGGTGATAATTAGAAAAAAATGAGTGGTTAGAGGGTAGCCAATCACGCACCTCTCCATATAAGGTGTTACCTCTCTAGTAACATATATAAACTTTTCTCCTTTGAAGTACCATAGTTAGGAAAGTGACTATAATCCTATACTACTGTTTCCAGTATGGAGTGAACAGAATGGTCCCTCAACTTATTGCATTGCCCATGAATATCTGCAGCCAAGAAAAGATGGAAAATAGAAAAGATATGATTGTAACATTTGCTTATACGCCATATTGTATTATAGCCAGTTAGTCCATTTCCTGAGCAGAATGGTGGTGCTCTGTTTGTGGATTTTTGTTGTTGTCAGCGGTATTTTGGTTGATGTTTTTTTTTTTTTTTTTCATGGAAGGTAAAAAGAACTTCAGGATTTTCTCATATGAAATGAGAGCATCTTTTTAAATGTCAAATTTCTATATCAAGGCAAACCAATGTCCTGCCAAGAACAAACCCTAAATTAAAAGGAAAATTGGCATTTAAGATGTCTCACTCAACTTCTACTTCTCCTTTCCTGTCTGTGCCTTTTGTATATTTATTTGGAACAAATGTTATTTCCAGATAGGATCTCTATGACTCTTGCATAGATTATCTATTAAAAGAGATCTTATCCATAAAGTAAGTTCTTCACAGACTCAAGAATTTCAGCCGAGAGGTGAGGTGCTCCATCCTACTACTGCTGAAGTGTTAATACAACAAGAATACGATCAGGATGCAATATTTTAGCAGCAGCAGTATTCTGGCCACTAGATGTGGTATGATGTTCAAGCTGCTCAGATGTACATGCTGTTGCAAGGTTATGGATATATGCACATACACATAAATATATATGTGGATATATATATATAACGTGCACAAACTATGAAATGTATTGTATATATCCACTTTCCCTAATCCGTTATTTGAGTTATTTTAATACTTTTTTCTAAGGAGAAACTGAATCAGCATGATTTTTTATGTAATTGTATTTTGAACTTTATGAACCCAGTTGACTGTGTTGTAATGAAACTCAAATTAATGTATGACTTCAGCATTTTTTCTTGTTCTTCACTTTTTTTTTCTTTAGTTTGAAATGATAAGTCTATAGCTTTCTTCTTCTACTCAAGATAGTATGACACATTTTAGTTCAGATCATATTTTTACAGGTGAGCTATAAACCCATGGGATTTATAATGGAAATGGGAACAAATGCTTAACCACATCAGCACAAACTGTGTAGCAACTCTAATGATACCTTCAGGTTTGGTGGAAGGTGACAGTTATCATCTTTTTATCTTGTATCCTGCAGCAAACACACATCATCGTAGCTCTTGACATTTTCTTTCAGGAAGCATTGGAGCTAGGAAAATATGTCATCATTAATCATCTTCATATACTCATATGACATCATAAGTGGTTCTATTCTTAAAGATCTTACTTTGCATGAGTAAAACATATTTTCTTTAATTACTGAAAATATTGGCTCTTAATTGTTCGCAACAGATACAAACAAAAAGAAAACATTTTACATAATTCATGATAGAAGAAAGAAAACTACACAATGGTTTTAAAATAAATACTGATGTATATTTGATGTGATTTGATTTGAAGGACATTAGAGGGAGGAATTCTCTTGTTTATATAGAATTAAGGCGGCCAGGTCAAAATAGAGTTGTTTGAAAAAATAAAAATATATTCAGAAATGTCAGAAGCAAAGATTTACATTTTTTGAAATACCATGAATTATCTCTACATGTAACACAGTCCATAGAGGATATCATAACACAGTTAGAAAGTCCAAGGGAAAGTACTGGTTTTCAGCTGCTCTCTATCTGGCTTCTTTCCAAGGCACTGGAATAAATAAAAGAAATAATTTTAAAATGTTAGGTTCTGTCAATACAGTTTGAAATACATGTATCTTATTTCTTGTATGTCTGTGATGTTCATTATTTATTTATTTATTTATTTATTGTCTTTTTCAAAGAATCTCTATTAGATTTTTACCACAAATAGGCATGTGAGTGCAAGGACCAAGGACACATATTTTCATGACTTTATCTGAGTAATTTCCACACAAACATAGTTCATAATCAAATTCCTGTATTTCCACTGAAACATGGCAGGAATTATTTGGTGAAATACTACAGTAAATATGTACTGCAAATGAAATGTCAAATACTGTAGCAACTTAATTACCTGTGTGCTTTGGGTTGGGGGAAGGTAACTTGCAGTTGATGATAGCCAAATTTCTTATTCAAGGTAGTGATCAAATTTGTTTTTTTAGAAATGCTAATTGGCTGAATTAAATACAACTGCAGAATAAAACTTTTATATGGCTCTTAAAGAGCCAAATGTTCAGTGAGGCTGCCATAATACTTCACACAAAATTAAGAAATGCATCTGTACATATGTTGAAAAACGTCTGCGCCCATTTGGGAACAAATGTATTGGGAAGTTTCATGGATGCATTTAACTAAGTGTGCTGCAAAATGTGTAATTGTCATGTGAGATAGAAAGGCAATGCCACCTTTGTGCTCTTTGAATTCTGAGCTGCACGCAAGGGCTTCAAGGAGCATTGCTGTCCATTAGTTGGCACTTCAGCACTGCTTACATTAGAGGAAATCATCTCTGGTCTGTAGCGTTTTTGAAGCTCTGTGGTACTGTGACAGTGGCTGGCAGCACCATGTAAGTAAAGTGAGGGTCCTTCCTCAGGGAAGGACCCTCAGCTAAAATAGTGTGTGCTGAACATAGACTCCCCCAGATGGTTTTCTCATTTCTTTCCAGAGCCAGGGTTGGATTTCAGACACCTACGTCCCAGCGCAACAGCCTCTCCCTTTGCAAGCACGGGCTGATCCAGCCCTGCCGTCACCTGGGCTGGGTGCATGGCTGTGGGGTGATGGAAGAGCCCCAGCGGTGTGGGGCAGCCAGCCAGGGTGGCAGCTGCGAGGGCTGGTTCCATAAGAGCCTCAGGGACCATCACATGTCGAAGTATGGCCCATGATTAGTTTTGTGGCTGGGTAGGGTACTGTAAACACATTTTCAATGCGAATGAGCACATTTTTAATAGTATATTCCTGAAGTATTTCACTCAAAAAAGTTTTTTTAACTACTTTGTAGTTAACAAATGCTTCAAAACACTTATTGTTGACTTGGAGATGTTCTACCTGCTCTTCTTCCACTCCTTCTACTTTTAATACTTTTACCAGGATTTTGTGATAACTTTTAAAACTACTTGCATTATGATTAAATTACTGCAGAAATTTTACACTAAAGATCATATTTTTCTAGCATGTACTGTGCCTATCACAATATTGACTTTGATCTTCTGAAAGAGGGAAAAAAATAAAAAACTTGAAAACATTGTATTTGAGTAGTGAGCAGCATCATACTCCCATATGCTCCCAATAAAATTTGAAATTCACATATATTTCTGAGCTAGCCATAGGATTATTCTGGCACTCTATTCAAGAGACATACGGCAAAGCAGGGAGGAGCTTCTCTAAAAGTATTCAGATAAAAATGTTGGTAGAAATGCTCTGACAAGGGACTGTCAGTGCTCGTGTGCTGTCTCTGTACTGGCAGTTAACTTAGAGACCAAAGGACTGTAGAAGCAGGGCACTGCCTTCCTTTTGAGAGGTGACATATAACTTAAAATATTAAAAAAAAATTTGAAGGGACATATAAAATTAATCTCCTGGCCCAGAAACAGTGGAAGGTTTAGATGTGCAAGTATGGTGTTAGCATGGTATCTAGTTTCTAGCAGCAGTGTCATTAGAATTAGGTAATTGCACACATTGTTGTAATAGTTATTTGCACGGACTAATAGAGACACTGAGGTTGGAAGAGATGTGTGGAGGCCATCTAGTCAAAACCCAACTGAAAACATGCCTCAGTATTCAAGATGTGGCCTTGAAGGTGTTGAGCAGAGAGGTATTGCCACGCTGGCTAGAAAAAGCCATACTGACTCTCTTGGGGGAAAAAAAGAATCAAAATGAGCCTGTGACCTATCCTTAGCCACAAAGCATAGGAACCAGTTACTGACATTCTATGAAAAGCTTGCCATATCCTTCATGGGTATATCAGAGGAGTGTGATAAATTTAGAATCATTCTTCAACCTGAACTTGCTGTGAAATTGTAGAGCTGTGTTTTAAATCATATGTCAGAATGACGTGACGGAAGCCAGAAGTTCTGCATTGTGATTTTAAGAGAAAAAAGTAATTGTAACAGATGGACTGTGAGAAAGTGAGCCTTTGATTAAAATCATACCATATCATTGATCATAAAGAAAGGAAGCAAGGAGTAATGGTTAAAGCGTGAAATGGAAAGCCATATATGTTTTTAAAGGAAAGTAAATATTTTAGGCCATTGAGATGGTCTACTTTGTTAGTTTTGTAGTAATATGCAAAACTGCAGTATGCCAATCCGGTCTTCTAGCTTTTCTTTAAGAAAATTGTATGCTGATTTTGAAATGTGATCTTGAGAGAATAAATGCTTCCATTCTTTTTTGCCTTGTCTTCCAACATCAAAATTGATTGCTGGACCAGCAGCCCAAAATCTGCGAGGTCATTTGGCTTTGTTTCCTGCTTGTTCACCATCGCCGATGTTAAAGGCAAGAGTATCCTGATGATAAGTGTTTCAGAGATTACTTTTTTTCTAAGTAGAACTTAGTGTTTTCAGAGTTTGACTTCGTAAAAGAAAGCAGATGTATCGTACTGTATTTCCTACAGCAATCTAAAAGTAAATCCCATAAATTAAACACACTGCATATTGTAGCTTGTAGAAGTTAAACAGCAGTTTGCTAAAGTTAACCAATCCCTTCCTAACATTTGGAGTATGACTGGTTTGGAAAGTGACTTTTAGTGTAACAAAATTTTATGTAATATTGCCTTTCTAAAAATTTAAAGCTGTACTAGTATTACTTTTTCTCTTGTTTTTCAGCTTATTTCGACACTATAAATTGTATGAACATATCTTCCACAGTCCTAGAGAGGAACATGTGATAAGTAATGAGGTAAATCGTTTATATAGATGGAATTCATTATGTAGAGTTATTTAATGAATGCACTCTGGCATATGTTTTGTATTGCTCAAAGCAACTTCATTCAACATTACTTCATTACTAACATAAAATGGCTGATTAAAGAATATAAGTTAGATATTTTGGTTCTCAAATTCAAAATTAATTTTGAATTTCAAAAAAGTGTAAATGCAGTGCTTGGTTAAAACGTTGTGTCAAATCAGCAATACTTTTGTGTATGTGTATTTAAGTTAGTGCGTGTCATTTGAATTAGAAATGCATGAGTCTGACTTTATGTTATAATCAGCAATCAAAATCAGAAACGTTTGTGCACCAAGCGTGAGTCTGACCACAGTCCTGATATTTATGTAGCCACAATTTATCATATTTATTTATCCATCCACATTGGTCACCAATAGCTAAATATACCCATTATAGAGAAACAAGCTAGCTAGAAATCCTGCATTTTGAAAACAGTGCTAACAGTGAATTGGCTTGACTTTAAACTTTGTCATATTTTATAACTTCTTTGTGAAAAAATACACAGAAAAATGTGTTGACTCAGGATGTGGTCTTAAATCAAACAGACAGGTTCAGTTCATCAAATGCACCTTCCTTTAGTCTGGTGGTGCGTTTTGATGATATATCTTACCATACATCAAAAAGAATTTACATTTGTAATTTAGGAGACAAGTGGTTGCTCTGAGAGGTATGGTAGTGTAATTTCTTTTCTGGCACTTATTTTAGCTTTTTTGGTTCACAGTGAAGTTAAAGTTAATGCATCGGAAAATGTTTTTTTACACATTAAGCTAGTGGATTGGGTCTATAAACAATGTGGTATAATTTCTTCTGGTGTCACTTTTAAAGTAGTTTTGTTTTATGTGTGAGTTATTCTGAGGTTAGTTATAAAGTGGCTTAAAATTCTGGCTCTTGTGAAATCATCAGCAGAACTCATAGAGCAAGTAGAGCAAGACTTCATCACTGTACTGCTAAGGTTGTTTAGTTATGTTTTTTTCATATTAGCTAAAAAGATCAATGTTTGGCTAGAGCTTTCCAATTGATAAAAAGATTTTTAATGAGGCTTTGATTACAATCTGTGCAAAGTATCTGTTGTAGAGATGCTTTTCTCATTGTCTACAATCTGCATACAGTGGTACAGTTTTGAAGCCACAGAAAAGTTACTGCTCTGCACAGTTTGAAAGTACCACCTCTATTGAAGGTAGAGCTTCCACTGTGGAAAAGCAGAAATGTGTTTCTGTGAAGGATTTTGGTGGTAATCCATAAAGGAAGAAGCACAATTTAAATATAACTGTTACAAAAACCTTCATGACAATTTTTAGCTGCTGCTCTCTTCCAGCTTTTTTTTTTTTAACCTATGCATTAATTTGGTTTAAACTGTTTTGTATTTTAAGTCCCATGCTGGAGGCTCTCTTAATTTGTCAAACCACCATGCAACATCCAAAATGACCAGTTCTTATATATAGGTATAGTTTATTTTGTTAGGGTGAATATCATTCTTCAACAAGTTACAGTTTAGCACTTCAAAACTACACAAATTTATACAAATTTATGGCATTATCTGCTCCTGCTTAATATGCTGAAATGTGATGATTGGTGAACCCAGCATAGACTTAAAGCTCTCTTTCTATAGAAATGCTTATCCATAAAAAAGGAGAGTGTTATCTTCTACATTTGCAGCCCCTTAGATGAAGAGGTCAAACCCTGACAAGTTAGAGGGGCAGATGTTGTTTGATGCATATGGCTACAGCAGGAGCACGCCTGGAGTCATGTGCTCTGCAGTGCATGTGCTCAGCAAGCAGAAGGAACTGGAGATTTGTCTGGGAAATCTGTGTGCTAAAAGTAGATGATAAATCTGTGATGAAAGGTTGACCGTTGTCTTGCTATGTAGATCACCATCCTTGGAATAAATAAATAAAAATAAAGCCTCTGTAGACATACCATGGCAAACAGACAGATGTTTTGTAACTCCTAAACTTACTGCTGCTAACATCTAAACAGTTTTCCATTCCCTTCAGCAATGAAAGCTGTTCTTTTGGAATGAGAGACAGTAAATTGTAACGACCATATTTGCCCAAATCACAAGTACCATAGTATTCTAAAAGCTTAATCAGTATTATCTTATTTTGCAAATGAAGACTTGGAGACAAGTCAACAGAGATTTACTCAACTGGGATGGCTTGCTTTAGCAATTTGTGTTCCATGTGTGCTGAACATACTACCTACTAAATAAAAGTCCACTAGGCTAATAAGAAGACCTGCATCTTCATAAGAGATTGAGGTACAACAGATAAAAGTAATCCTTAGTGTTGTAATGAATATCCTTTCATGGAAGCCATGGTATGTGTTTTCCAGATAAATCTTGTAGCAATGGATTATACGCCCATTAAATTTTATTTTTTTCTCTGGTATGGGCAATTATACAGTGTTCTCAATCAGATTTCCTTTTTGATCTTTCACTGCATTTATTTCCAAATGACCCTGTCATTTCCTGTGTAGAATAAAATCAGACAAGAAAAGGGAAATGACTCAAAACTGAGTTAGATTATGCATACAATATCTATGAGCTTGCCACTTAACAAAATCTAAGTTACTTAAATATGGCACATAATTAGTGGAGCTTCACAGTCTGATTAATATGCTGAGTTTGATGCAGCTAGAATAATAAAGCCCAACTTTGTGAAATATAGACAGTATTTAAATCTTAAAAAAAAAAAAAAAAGGAACAAATGACTGGCTAATTTAAATATATTTCTGCATCGGCTAAAGCCTTTAAATCAAACTGCCTGAGGTGATCATACTGCCTAGGAAAAAAAAAAGGTTAACACTGAAAGAAATGAAAGCTTACTTAGATGATAAAACACACATCATAAATCTAACCTAGTTTGGCAGTCTTTAAAATTTAAAATTGCATTTCCAGCCATCAAATCCCTTACTTCTCCTTCACTCCAGATCTACAAAGACCTATATATTACATATGCACAAACACCAGTTAGAAAACACAATGGTACAAGAGGATAATAAGTGGTGTTAAGATTGCCAAGTAAATTCATTGCTTTTTTTTTTTTTTTTTTTGCTGTTTGCTGTGTTACTATTATGAGTGGTTCCCTACATTTTAATGGACAACAGAAGAAACAGAGCTTTAGTGAGACTGTGACCATAACCAAATTAAAATGCATGCAGGACTAACATACCGCACATCTTAAAGAATGCTATTTTTAAAAATAATGTTTCTACCTTTTATCCCTTCTGGAGGTTTTGCCCTCTAGCTGTGATTTTAGTGCTCTTATATTAGCCTGCAAATTCAAAGAAAACAAACAGAGTACAGACTAAATCTTGATGTGCAGGGATTCAATGGAGCAACACCCATTAACATGTCAGATCTTATAACAAATGTTTAAATTGTTAATACATGAATTTTGTAGAAGTTTTTATTATTTTCTATTTTCAGCTAGTTTATTTTGCTTTGATAGGGTGAGGCATTGCTGCCTTTTTTTTTTCTTTTTTTTTTCTTTTTTTTCCAGATTTACAAATTGTATCTTGTATTGCAGTTCATGGTTTTTTTGCTGCTCTCCATTGTGTATTTTTGGATGGAATGAGACTAAGGTCTTCTGGGATTATGTCTGCTTTGAAACATTTCCTAATAAAAATAATGTGGTTGGTAAATCTAGTTTTATTCCTGGCTGCTTTATCCAGCCTGATGGAGTAATCTGCTATTTTATGGCCCAGATGACTAGCTAAGTTTGACTTCTTGAAGTAGTAGTGTACAATGTAATTTTCTTTAGAGATGTCATAGCGGGTCAGGTTGCAATAAAAATATCGAAGATTAAGTTTAATGGCAGTGCAGACTCAGTATTACAGCAGTCACTAAGCATCATCCCCTGTACTTACAGCTTTCACGGAATGGAAACAAACAGTTTCCATTAATGCTGTCTTTCCATGTACTCTTACTTTCTGAAACATTAAGCTTTTGGAACATGTCTGGTCTCTACACAAATGTGGGTGGGTTTTATTTTGGTTGATTGGTTGGGATTTTTTATTTTTTTCTTGTTAGTTGATTGATTTTTTTGTTGTTCTTTTGTTACCTTTTGGGTTTTAAGTTTGAACCAAAATCCCTTCCATCAGTGGGAAGAACTATTTGAAACTATATACTATTTGAAAGCAAATTAAGCTTTTTTCACGGCAAACGTCCTGAAGTCTGGGACTTCACTTTGATATATAATTCTGATTCGGTGTTGCACATTTGCTTTGGTTAACCAATCATTTTTTTTAAACAAATTTGCTCAGTGATTCTTGAGAACTCCATTTTAAGGATGTGTGAAACCAGAACATTTCTATGAGTATCAGTTCACACTAGAGAGACCCATTCCCCAGCTAATAGAGTGCGTGCTTTTTAAAGCTTGAAGGTTTCAAATATTTGTAATGCTTAAAAACCACAAAGTTGATTTACTGTAGCTTTGTTTTGTAAATATTAGCATAGCAAAGATATCAAGACTAGTTCAAAAGAAATAAGAGCATACTACTGGAAAGGACCTCTGCGATTTTCAGATCTATTGCTGCCTTCTCATAGGCAAACATATATAATCCTCTTCAGAAATGTGTCTAACTCAAGCTTAAGAAGTTCACTTTTTTTTGTTTCTGCTGTTACAGTTAGAAAACTGCTCTGGAGCTTGATTGCTGTAATAATTCCAAAACTTTTAATCTCTAGCCTAAATGTATTCACAGCAGGCTTATATGAACTTATCTATGTGCCAATCGGTGCCAGTAGTGACCTTTAGTTCTTGTTCGGTTCACAGTGTTTATTTTTCTAGCATATAAAGAGACAGCAATCTTATTGTCAGCCTTCATTTAGCTACATTTGAAAAACCAGTCTTCCCTAATCTCTGCGTTTAAGATGGGCTTTTTTTATATGCATTCTTACATACACAGCAGCCTTTAGTCATCCTGTTGGTCATTTTCTGTAATTGTTCCACTTTAAATTAGTTTTGTTTGAGCATAAGTGACCAAACTGCACAGTATAATGCATAGTATTGTCGCTGAGATAAAAGCAAAACCCTGTACAATGATAATACTGCTTTCTTTTTCTCTTTGGGAATAATCTACATGTGTCCTAGAATCAGTCACACATTTCATAACTGTATCATGTGGTTCTCTTGTCATAGATCTGCTATTTTGCTTTTCCTTTATCACTGTGTTTTCCAGCTGAGGTACTCTCAGTGCACTGCAGATTTTTAAAAATTGTGCCCCAACAATGTCACCTCACAATTTCTCATTAAATGCAAGAGTGAATATTCTTCAAGGTCATTCAGTCCCATCTGTATGATATTCCTTGCCTCCCATGCATTCATCGTGTCTCACACATCCTTTTTGTCTAGAAAATAGATTATCATATTAAGTAAACTCTGAAATTAGTCTGGCATCATGTATCTTTGATAAACCAATGTTGTGTTATATCCCATTTTTCTTTAATTTCCATGTCCTTTTTTTCTTTTTTTTCTTTCAAAAATTGTTCCTCAATCCTTTACTACTGAAGATCAAAACTACAGCTTCAGGAGTAGGTTTATTATTTTACGATTATGAATGTTTAAAACTGGCAAACTGGTACTTGGGCTTTTGATGTCTGAGGGAAAATTTTTGATGTCCGCTAAAGTGTGTCGTACCAGAGACCTGAAATATCAGCTGGAGAGCCAGTGGTTTTTGGTGACAAAAATAACTGAGATTTGGTCCTTTGATCTTGAATTTTGCTATGGCTATAACCAGAGGGATCTTGAAGGACTTGTGATTACACCGAACAAAAAGTGAAGTCTGTTGGGATTGTATGCATTATTGCTTGAAATATTTTAAGCTTATCTTGCACATTAGAAACTTCTCTTGTTTTACAATGGCTGACTTTGCTATACTCAGTTACCAGTACTGAAGATATACTGACCTTTAAGAGTTATGTTTTTGTATAGGTCACATGCTGATGATCTTCTACAACTATTTTAACATACCTGTGTTTTGGTAGCTGAATTTGAAGCCAGGAGCAGCTCCAGAGAGAGAGTTGGTGGAATTTATAACCAGGTGTAGGGTCTCTTTGCAAATCTTGCTTTAGAGAATGATGAACAAAAGGCTTTTAAAATTATTTTCTTAGGAAGCATCACATACAAAACAAGCATGCTTTCTAATTCAGTACCTTGTAGAAACTCATGATAGTAAAAACTCAGGCAGGAAAAATGCAGATGTCGTAGGCTACACCCTTCAGTGTGCAGAGCACTGTGGTTCTGACAAGCCAGTGTTAAAACAAATACCTCTTTTTGAGTACTTGTAAAATTTTATTTTGGTGGATCTATTCATATACACAGAGTTAAACTGAGAATTGACTGAGGTCATGCTGCTTGTCACTTTGAAGGATGAAAAGCTGAAGACACGAGTGCAAATATGTATATATGGTTTTGAGGCTTATCATCGTTTTTGTTTCAGTTGTATAGTTGTCAAAGCATTGAACTTTTTATTGTATAATGTTAAATAGGAGAGAGAGGAAAAAACATTAAATTGCTGGTGGTGAAACGTTTCTGGAACTGTGTAGGAATTTACATACACACAGATGTGCTGTGTGGCTTTTTTAATTATTTAGAAAGTGAGTTGATTTCTCTGTATGTGGGTATTAACATGCGTGGTTCTGATAACAGCAATAATGGTTTATTTATTTGTTGGAATGCAGGCCAAGAAGGAAGTGAAGGCTTTAATTTGAAGGACAGAACAGCATTAGGGGCAGCTTTTTTTTTTTTTCCTATCGGAGTATTTTAAGATCCAGAAGACTAAGTGCTGCATTGAAAGACTATAACATGTTAAAAAATATCTGCAGATGAGTATTTTTATTTATGTAAATGTAAGGCAATGAGATTGGCTGAAACGTAGACTTGGGCGAATTTTAAAGTGCTTAAGCAAAGTACCTGAGGACGGACAGGTATCATTTGGATACTTGATGGTCCAGAGTTAAGACACTGGTGACTAGTTTGCTGAAGCAGTTTCCCATATTTCCCAATTTTCCAGCATCATTTTTTATTAACTGCAGGGCACAGCTATTTTTGAGCCCACTACTTTCATCTCCAGGTTTTCTTAAAGATTAAATTGTGTTCTTAGAAATATCCGTGGAATGGACAAGTAATGTAATATTTCATGGGAATGTATCCCCATGGGTGGATCTGTATGTATCAAATGCATACATCTTGTGACCTTATGTTATGAATAAAATTTTGACGTTATTCGTATAAATAAATAGCATGGCATTTCCTTACGGTGATGATTTATAATCAATATACATTTTAATAACTTTTTATACTTTTGGTTGGTTTTATGAGAATATGAATGTATTCAACAGATAGGTTTTAAAGATGCTTAAAGTTCCTTTTATACCAAACTTTCTGGTGCATTTTAAGCCTTCTACTTTCACCTTTAATTTTATAACTTGTCATAAGATACAATATGAAGAATTTTAACTAAACATTGATTCCGATGTATTTGAATATTTAATTCATAAAATGTTATTTCAATTTCCTATAAATATGCTACCCTCAGCAAAACACAGTGTTACTAATTAGAAAGCTGAGTTTTATAGGCTATGTGGTTCATATGTGAGGTAACTTATATTGCTACTTAGTCTTATATTTAATAAACCTCAGCTAGGAAAATTGTTTAAGTATCAAAGAAAAGATAATAAATAAAATGAGGGCATAGAATATTAATGTGAACTCTGCCTTTACTTTTTTTAAAGCATTCAAAGTTAAATAGTGGTGGTCTGTTAACAATCTTGGGCTATTTGGCAAGTCTTTAAACTTACTCAATAATCAAAACATAAAAGGACAATGGAAACTTTTTACAATAAAAGAAAAAAAGGAGTTGAGTACAGAAACCAAACAAATTATTCTCTGCTTTTTCTTGGTAAGGAGGTGAACTTTATAGGAAGGGCAGCAAGCTCTGAGTTAGGGTTGCCTTTTCCTGTCTTTGTTATAAATTACATCTGTCTGTGCAGAATCCTCTCCAGTTACTTCGTACTTTGTGGTTACGGGGGAGGCATGCGGGTGCATGGGGGATGGAGCCGAGAAAGACAGATTAGGGGGAGCCTTCTTTTTTTAGTTTTTTTTTTCTTTCCTCTTACAAACTGGCACTTTACATTAATCTGCCTTGCTTGCTGAATATACAGATAGATAAAATTCCCAAGATCCCAGCTGTGTAAATAGAACATTAACAAAACAACTGTTTTCTTCAACATATGTATTTATTTGTTGTTTGTAACATATGAGGCTTTTGGAAGACTTCTGGCACCACTTAGGTTCAGGGTAATCAATCAGAATGTTTTCATTAGGGTTCAAGTGGGGAAGACATTCGGCAAAGAGACAGACTTCATCCAAAGTAATGCCTGATTTTTTTGCAGAGAGCCAAATACACTGCATTATCTGGTGCATCATAGGACACCAGAAATATGAAAAGAAACTGCCAAATGGTTCAGTAGAGAGAGCCATATACCTTGGCTAAGGGCTCTCCTCCTGTCCTTTCTTTGTACCTGCTGAGCACCTGAAGGGAAAATGTAAACCTGAGCGTAGTCACAAGTCTGAGCAGAGGTAGCCCATGTGCAGCTATGCAGAGAAGAGCCAAAGGGGCCACAAGCAACAACAGGGGCCATGACCAAGTTCCTCTATTGTTATTTTTTTAATGTCATTTGAAACTGAAACAGGACTCACAAATAGGTTGCTAATGACAGGGGAGAGAGAGATGTTTTGACATTCTGTTCCTCTTCTGCAGTAGGGGCTGATGACCAGCTCCAGCTCACTGAGTTTCACTGTCTCTTGTTCCATTGTTTTAGAAAACAGGTTCTTAATGATAACTGTAATCAGCATTAACTTAACCTCATGTTTGCTAGGTCTTCCACTGAACCACTGTTTTCTTATAGAAGCTAAGACATCATTATGTACTTCCTGCTACTGCGCTCCATAAAACAGCATTGGACAGGTAGACTACACTCTATGTCCTCAGGGTGTCTTGGAAAAACAGCAGCTGGAGTCTTTAAGAGTGTTTTACGATTAAGAGTATGATCTGGAGCACTTTATACTTTGGCTTCCCATTGCATTGTTGGGAATTCAGTAGCCAAGTAATCTTGAGTGTCCTCTTGACTAACTTGAAACAGCTGAGGAGGAATGTTGAACTGTTTATACCTAGTTTTTGCTTTCCCTTACTTATAAAAATGGGCGGCATCTCTAGCTGACCTTAATCACAGAATCACAGAATGGCCAGGGTTGGAAGGGACCTCGAGAATCATGAATCTCCAACCCCCCTGCAACATGCAGGGCCACCAACCTCCCCATTTAATACTAGACCAGACTGCCCAGGGCCCCATCCACCTGGCATTGAACACCACCAGGGACGGGGCATCCACAACCTCTCTGGGCAGCCTGTTCCAGCACCTCACCACTCTCTCTGTAAAGAATTTCCCCCTGACGTCCAAACTAAATCTCCCCTCCCTCAATTTAAAATCATTTCCCCTTGTCTTGCAGTTATCAACCCTTTCAAAGAGTAGACTCCCCTCCTGTCTGTAGGCTCCCTTTAGGTACTGAAATGCTGCAATGAGGTCACCCTGCAGCCTTCTTTTATCCAGGCTGAACAAGTCCAGCTCCCTCAGCCTGCCATCGTAGAGGAGATGCTCCAGTCCCCTGATCATCTCTGTGGCTCTTCTCTGGACCCTCTCCAACAGCTCCCTGTCTTTCTTGTACTGGGGGCTCCAGACCTGGACACAGTACTCCAGATGAAGAGCAGAGTAGAGAGGGACAATCACCTCTCTGTCCCTGCTGGCCACCCCTCTTCTGATGCAGACATCAGAAGATGCTAAGGTGGTATCTCTATTAATTTACTTTTTTTTATTATTTATTTTTCACACTGATTTCACCCTCAAAATCTGTCTCAGATTGCAGAGCCTATGCCAGAACTTGCAAAGGTTCTTCAGGGCTATGCTACAGGTGATGCTGAATCCAGGGTAAAACCCCCAAAAATACGGATGATGTTTTCAGCTGAAATGTCAACATTTTTGTTCTCCTTTTTTTTTTTTTTGCCTGATAACTGGTCCTTCTGATTTTTTGGATTTCTTCTATGGGAAGGTCTAGCCACATTATAAAAACATCTTTCAGAAAATATTGTTACTACTTTCAAAACAGAGGGCATCTTGCAAGTATTGCGTGCTAATGCTCTGTTTTCTTCAAGTTAGAATCTGTGTACTTGATAAAACTTTTATTGTCGCTCTATTCTATTAAGCTAACACTACACAAGTAACAATATCTTCTTTGCAATTGCTCAGTAGTTTATTTTGACATTATATATCAGATTTGGCTTGTGAAAACAGTCTAAAGCAATGGCATAGATTCTAAGTGATAAAGATGAATGTTGCATGCTTCATTTACAGCAGGGCTTTCCAAATATGGTCTCAGAGTTGTGAAAACATCCTGTGCTTGAGAAGACTTGAATTTTGACATGATCAAGGCTGTGGGGGAAGTTTCAGACACTAACAGTCAGGAATTTGGGTCTATATCCTTTAGATTCACTGAATGTTGTGTGATGTGAATAAAGATACCTTGCAACCAATTGCGATGTCTGTAAACTCCATGTATTGCTCTTGTTTTAATAAAATTGAGGAATGATAGGAGTGTTCTGTAGAATTTATTATGGCTTGAATATCTGCCTAACATTCTCTCAGAGTTTTTCTTTGTGTTCATTTTGTATTCATGGCATCCATTTATCATTTTCATCGCTATCTGTTGTACATTTAGGACTCGTAACGATTTTCTTTTGTTCTAAGGAAGATACTTTGCCAGCTTTTTGTGCTCTCCAGGAGTTAGGATGAAGCTGAAGATTTACATTTGGAGAAATGTTAAATTACCTGTAACGATCATATTTCAAATGAGTACTTAAAGATTTTACCCTCACTTAAGCTTGTTGCTCGAGACTTTTATCAATTTTAGCATTACTGTTATCCCTCTAGGCATAGGTTAAAAGCAACTAATAGCTAGAGGCTAGGTTGCTGACTTGTCTTTTTCTTTCTTTGTTCTTTGTTCTTTTTTCTTTTCTTTAATTCCTACCAGTTTTGCATTGTGGTGAACCCCGTGGGATTTCTAAAAACATCTTTATGTTTCTGTTTATTTTGAGAGTGACCCTTTGAGTCTATTGATGAAGTGCAGTCATATTTGTTTCTGTTTAATCAAATGTTGTTTGAGAAATCAAGAAATTCTCAGGATAGAACTGTGGCTGACTTTGCCACTGCAAAGGTTTTATCTTTTGTCCCTCCCTGCTGTGCTTGCAAATATATCTCTCTGAATTACTGAATGTTAGAGTAATATCCTTCTGTTTGGAACCCTGGCAAAGCAAAGCACAAGAAAAATAAGAGAATTTAAAGACAAGATTTCAGCCTTATCTCCATGTTTCCTATCTGCTGCTGGTTTGACTTCAGTTCCTGCTGTTGATATTCATACTCGGTTTATTGCAGTATATTTAACTAACTCTCTTTCTTCTGATCAATCCTCAGTTAAATGGGTAAATAATAATAATAAAAAAAGGGTACATAATCAAATTACTATAAGGAATTGGTCAGTCCAAGCGTTACTGTAACTTTGCAATGAGCGGAAAAAACAGGGCTTTGTATCAGTCAGTAAAGGCCAAGCCTTTAAAACTGACAAGGAAAGCACGCTGCTACATGGGCACGCTTTCTGTGAATTTAAATTACAAATTATTATATATAATCAAAATCAGAGCAACTGAAAAACCATACAGCGTGGATAGACTTTGTTAATTTGGGGTACAAACAACAGACATTAGACAGGTTTACAAGTCTGACAGAGTAGGAGAATCTTAATATGTGACAAGTTCAAGATAAAATGAGAACTTGTCTTGTGGATTATTATTTTCTCTCACAGTGGAGGGAACATTACACAAACTAATAAGGAGGAAGCTATATGCATTAGAATAAAATGTAGAAGTCTGTGTTAAGGAAGCTTAAGAATTAAGAAAGTTTGAAGACTGTACATTGAACAGCCAGAAAGATATGGTGTATTAACTAGGGAACTGTAGGTCGCTCTGGGAACGACGAATTAGACACTAGAATTTTTCTGTGGTGCTGGATTGCTGGTTTAATACAGTTACCACTTCACAGACTAACACAAATTGGTCTTGTTGCACCGTCTCGAGGGTAAACAATTGCAAAGGCAACCTGCTTTTCTAGTTAGCACTTATCTGTTAGAGTACAACTGAATTTAGATGCAAAAGTAATTGCTTAATCATTTGCCAATAACTCCAATATATACAGAAATATAGAAATCGGCTTTTAAAATTGTTCTCTTCCTGACAAATCTAACTGGGGAAGAATGGATGAAAGTAAAAAAAAAGATAGCATGAATGTTAACTAAACTTTGCTCTGTGATATTTACTTGTACAAAAGGCGCTCTTTGTAGAATGTTAGAGTATTCCATGCATCAAGTCCAGGAGGATCAATACAGCTGGGGACATAAAGGTTCTCATGAAGAGTACCCAAATTTTGACCAGTGCTGTAATAAGCAGTAGTGGTGCTGTGAGGGTATTGCAGCTTCATTTTTACTTGGGGGTCTGATTAACTTTTTCAAATCAGCTCCCGGCTAAGACCCAATTTATGTCATTGCATTAAAGATTGCATAGAGACTCCAGTGTGATTATAACATTGACTTGAACTTTGTCTTCAAAGAACAGTAACTTCTGTTCAGCAATGACATTTTGAATGTGAAAAGTAAAGGAATTGTTGAGAGTTTTGGATAAATTCATCATGTGATACATATGAGAAGGTTTTTAATGCCTATGCTTTAACTGCTCTCTGGTATCAATTCTGACTATACTATTACAATTTACAGTCCAATTCGTGTATCTTGAATTCACAGCACCCCGAGTGATTTCAAGGACCCTACTGCGACTGTATACACAAAAAGGCACTACGTCAACCTAGTGTGCATTGTTAGCAACATAGGTCCTCAAGCTGTAGGTGATTAAATGAGAAAGCGTCCTTGCAAATTTGCAAACATCCCATGTTTACAGTTGTATAAAATACTGCTATAGCTTTGTGGTATGTGTATGTGTGAGTAGAGTAAAAAGTGCTGCATTAGTTCATCCTTACGGCTTATTCCTTAGTAAAGAGTTCATATTCAAAATGTTTTAACTGAATTTGCTTAGTATTTCAGTAGTAAATTAAGGAATTTACTTAGTTTTCAACATAAGGGAGGACTGCTACAGTATTTCTGCAATATAACAGGAATTATACTTGTTAATATACTTCAGAAGCATTTAAATTCTAATCACACAGACAAAAGGAAATTTCAAGTAATGGAAGTAAATTTAAATTGCACAACAGTAAAGGCTTTCATACCTTTGAAAATATTTTAGTGCTGGCTTTTTTCCTTCTTGCTTTGATTATCCGTGATCACAACAGCAGAATTCTATTGCTGTTGCCATAATTTTGAAAGCATAACTGTGTTAACATGAAATTTGCATATATAAGTACATTTGCCAACTTCTTTTCATTTCTTTCATTTCCTTCCTACTTCTGTTCTGAGAGAGGCTGTTGATCAGTGCACTGGCTGAAGTAAAATGCAACATCATTGTAGGAGAGAATGGAGTCATGCAGGCAACTTTTGCAGAAAAAAAAATGTAAGCTTTTTTTTTTTTCCAGAGTGAAGAAAATTAGATTTCCATCTCCTAAAGCCTATCTCCTGGACTCCTCAGATCCTTTCATATGCTAGCCAGCATTCATTAGCCATGTGCTCTCAAGCATCTCACGCGCACTGTGTAAGAGAGTATTTTTATGCAGTGTAAACTTTACCAGCTTTGCAAACATTGAACATTATTCTGGATCGGGCCTTTCAAGCTAAGCATTATTTAGTCTGATACATAGAGCTCAGCACCTCCTGCAAGCTGGGTCTTGGCTGATTGAAGACTACAATATATGACATGAAGTGAGCATGGAAGGGAAGAAGACTCTGTCCATGGAAGCATTTTCCTACCCTTCTCCAGCTTGATACCCTCCAGCCATGGGCTTTCCATCTCTTTAGCCTCACCTGCTTATGGTAAAACTGAGAATGGGGAACCTAGTGCCACCATGACCAAAAATACAATTCCCAGATTTTATCTATTGCTGCATTTAACCTCTGTTCTTTTAGCCATATGCACAGCAGGAGAAAAGGGGATATGCTTTAACAGCTTGTCAAATAGTAAGCAGTGCAAGAAATCATGCTATCAGTTGGAGGTAAACAATAAGGCTACATATATTTAATTTTTAATAAATTTTGAGTTATGCTGTTCCTTTAATTACATTAATCAGGCAGGCTCCAACACTGCAAGCCTTAGGGCTTGAAGTGCAATTTCAATACTTTGTAATAAATTTGCGTAAGTTTGGAAATAGATGAAATGGCTTAATATTAAATATTCGCTTGATTTAAATTTTACTAACCCATGCACTGTATAATTCATATTTTTTCCAGAGCAATGTACTGCCACAGCAGAATGATCATAATAGAAATTATAAGTGTTCCTTTTGAACACAGATTTGGCTTATAAACTGGACAAATAAAGGAGCTGGGAGCGTCAAGGGAATGCTAAAGACCTACAGAGCCTTTCACTTCAAGGTCATTGGTTCAAATACACATCACTGAAGACAGAAAGTTAGCCTCTGATTGGTCCTTCATAATAGACCTGAATTTAGTTTGTCGCTTGAGACAAGAAAATGGTACAATGACTTTAATAACGTGAAAAGAAGTACAGAAGTAATGCAGAGGTCCAAAAAAGAGGAGGAAACAGGAGAAACAAAAATTACCAGGCAGCCATCTTCCCTGATGTGAGATCCTAAGGGCCATACTCATACTTTGATCTGGAAAGTTTAAAAAAGCTGTAGCCACCTTACATAGTCTCATAAAATCATAGATTGGCTTAGGGTGGAAGGGACCTTGAAGGTCACCTTGTTCCAACCCCTGCCATGGGCTGGTTGCCACCCAGCAGAACAGGCTGCCCAGGGCCCTATCCAACCCAGCCTTGAATGCCTCCAGGGATGGAGCATCCACAGCTTCTCTGGGTAGCCTGTGCCACTGCGAGTCTCATTTGATTTCATAAGCTTGATTGAGTTGACCTAGGTTAATACTGGGTCAGGAGTGATCCTAGGAAATTCAGGTGGAAAACTGTTTGATAATGAAGTAACTAATTAACCTGGTTTGATGATGCTAGGGCACTACTCAACCAGCTCTTTGAAAGAATATCCAAAACTGATATCCTGACCACTTATCCTTACCTCCAGCATATAAATCACAAAACAGAAAACTGTGAGCAATGGTGTCCTCCCAAGTGCCTTCCAAGTTAGTAATTGCAGCCTGCCAATGTTAATTCCTCAGCAGATTTAATCAAATGAGGTACTCATTTGATCAGTTGTGTGCAGATATTGCTCTTTGAGACTTCTTTAAAGAAGTGATTGCTTTTCAGTGATGTGTTCCCTTTATGTGAGACTCTAAGATTAGATGTGTCAAGAGGAAGGAGTGTATTTTACATGGTGGTGATTTTTATTAGCCATTTCATATTTTGTTGTCAAAATGAAGTCAATTACTTCTGTATTGTAAAAAGTGCATCATTTTTCACTTTCATTTTGAGAACAATTGAAAGTTAAAGCTGTTCCACAGCTGCCTTTTCTCTTCCTTTTGTCCCAGTTGTTGTTGTTACACTTTGTTTTGCAATCAGGGCTGAGATTGGACCTAGAATGCTCAAAAAAAAAGAACAAAATTTGAAAGGGTTACATAAGTATTTTTTATTAATAAACACTCTTTAAAAACAGTTTACCAATAAGAAAGCAGAAAGTGAGGAAAATCAGAGAGAAAGAAACTTTGCTTCTGAATAATTGGAGATATAAAGGAGTTTATGGATAAAAAATAGGTATAAGCAACCTGGCTTTGATATATATATATATATATTATTTTTTTTTTGCCCTTTAGCGCTGTTGTTTGTATACTTAAAACTTTTATATCTTTGAAAGAGATTTAAGTCACAGTTTTTGCTTTATATATATATACATATATATGTGTGTGTGTGTGTGTGTGTATGTTCACTGAAAATATTTATACATTTTATTTTTAATGTAGGCTTTACTTTTTATTCTCAACACCTGTCTGGAGCAGAAAGCATTTTTTCAAGAACTCTTCTCTGAGTGATTGAATTAATCTACAAGTAATATAGCAGTAGTTAATTTGTAGGTGCTTTCAATGAACTGTAATGGAGAAATGCCACAAGAAGATTTGGTAATAAAATTTTATGAATTATATTATGCTGTAAATAAGTACATGATGCTTAATGAAAGGAACTCTGGAACTTTCCTCAATTTTCAATGCAATTACCTTAGTCTGTGTTTGTTTTTATGACAAAAGTGTAGTTCAAAGTATTTCATTGAATAAGTGAGTTGCCTTTTTGAGTTTATATGGCCAGAGCTTATTTAAAAGAAATAATACATTTCAGGCTCTACTTATTCATACATTTCAAAAACCTACTATTTATTTTCATGAAAGATGACATCTAAATTCACATCATAACTTTATATTTGGCAGTGACAATTTAAAAGATACTTGGGGTCAAAAATGAAGGAATTGGAGGTCAAAAATAATATACCTTTGCTGTAGTCCATGGAAAAATGTGTATAGTAAATGTCAATGCTCTTCCTGAAAGAAATCATTGTAATTAATTACTTACTTTGCATCTTGCGTTTTTCTTCTCCAAATTCAAATACGAAACACTCTTGATATAAAAATTAAATAGGTTTTCAAAATTGTTTTCATATTCTGTAGAAAAAATGACACATGGCTTCAAATAGTTTTGAAAGTATTCTTCTGTCACAAGTTATGGCAATCTGCAGTATTTGGCTACAGGGTTTTTAGAGTTTGGGGGGAAAAAAACAACACCAGGATCCAACAAAACTTTTACATTTCAAAATATTATTGCATCAGCTTTATTGCTAAGAACTGAAATTGTTCAAATGACCTCAGTAAAACAATTTGGACTACAATTCCCGGAATGCTCATGAAGCTGACATGCCTGCATGTTCCTAAAAAGTCATAATCCATCATTCTGATGCTAGATCGATGGATTATGACTTTGTGATGTCAAGATCTGTGAATTAAGGCTTTTTTGAGTACAGCCTGCTATCCAATTATTGCCCCTATTCATATATTATAAATCATTATTCCTTCACCAGGTAGTCAGCAGTTTCTATTTCCTAACATTTCGGAGACTTCTTTTTTTAGCCATTGTTGCACTCTCATTGAGCAATCAAAAATGGAGAGTGCTGACCTGAAAAATAAAGCTTCTATCACAGCAAATTGTAGAGGGAACAACATTCATTTCTAATTCTTGTAGTTTGTATTGAAATAAAGGGAATCAGAATAGATTGAAACAAATCCCATCTTCTTCCAGCACAAATGAGCAACGTGATAAATTGGCACAAATGTTGTTGGCATGTATTGACTTTATTTTTTAGTGCTCATGCCTGAGTTTCACACAAATGATGTTTGTTTTTCTGATAAGTTGCAGGATTTTTTTAATATGAAGACAGATCAGCTTCTGATTTAAAGCTGAAATTTGCCAGCATGCTACCTTAAACGATCGTGTCTATTAGGCACTGTTAAACTGAAGTTCCTTTGAATGAATTATTTATAGAATAATAAACTTGCTTCCAATGCAATGAAGTATATGATAAAAGCAGCATATGCTTTACTGTAACCAGTTTAGGTGTGTCAAATCAAAATGCTCTTTAAAAACAACTTTATTAAAAGATATTCAGAAAAAAAAGAGCTATTTTAGGACCTGGACCTATCAGGCACCCAGGAGAAATCATTAAATGAAATGTAATCATGCCGTGTTGGAGAGTTTTTTCAAAAGATTTCTCTAGCTAAGGGAATTTAGGTTTAGTCTGTATGTGGATGGAAAGAAATCAATAGTATGATCTTGTTTTTTATTTCATTTTGCTCTACTGATGGTTCTTCATTAGGATGCAGTTTTCACACTAGGTGGCTGTGCATAAAATACGTCCAGTCAGTACTTTGCTAGCTGAATTGATGTCAAAAAGGACGGTAATCGATGGAAGTTAGGTTGCTATAATGACTGTGGTAGAATTAGTCTTTTAATAACTACTTGTTTTAGTCCTCTGTCTGACAGATAAGAGCTGTCACATCACTGTCTCATGCCTCAGTTTCACCTTTATTTAAACAATCACACATTCTAAAATCTGTCTCCAAGGACGATTTCAATGGCTCTCTTCTGATAAACAGATCTGCCTATCTTTTGTTGCCTTTGTACCCAGTCTGTTTTGCAAGTCAAGGGTGATATCTGAAACTACATGAGAAAGTTAATGCAGTATTTTGCCTGTCTTGCTATCCATGAGCTGAGGTTGTGCTTTAATATGCTGTAGTTTAGTTCCTAAAGAAAGATGTTGTCTTGGCATTTTTATCTCATTCCTTGATATTTATTTATGGAGCTCTGGGTGTTAATGGCATCCTTTCTCTCATGTACTTTTTCCTTTTCTCTGTTTTACACTTTCAAAATTTGCTTTATAAGTCTTCCAGGCTGCTGAGGAACGTAAGAGAGATTTGTTAGTTTGCTAGGAGAATCAAAACGCTTTGGTGCCTTTTTTGTTTTAGATGATATCTAACATGACGCAGCCATAGAGCCCAGTTCTACTGGTAGGAAGTCCAGCAAAGCTCCTTCTGTCTTCCATGAAAGTAGACTCCAACCCATTTTCAAATTTCCCGTTAAGTGCAGTTGCCCACTAGGTGGAGACATAATATGTTGTACATCGGTGGATATGCAGATGGTAATCAAATCCACCAGCTGCTGCCTGCTCTTCCTGGGCACCTTGCCAATTCACTGGCAGTATGTTGACTGGGAAGCAGACAGTGACACACTTTGATCGAAAAGCTTGTATGATGATTTTTTTTTTGGTTGTAATATTATTGTTTTTTAAAAAATGATAAAAGAGATCAAGATGTGTATCTTGATCAAAGGGTATTGCTGTCTGCTTCCCCATCAGCAGCTTCTAATTTATAGAAATCAGATTGTGTGGAAAGCAATCAGCAAAGATTTGAGGTCTTTCTTCTTCTCACTGTCAGGAGATGCTGACAAGTGAGAAAATTAAAATCAGCGGAGGTGGGGAGAGAACTAGTAAAACACTGATTGAAATATAATTATTTTAAATCAACAATTTTAATAATTTTAAGGCTTAAAAAATCCACTTGAAGTGTTTCAATTGGCTGTCAGTTGTGTTACAAGCGCACTGTGGAGTCTTTCAATGATGGAAGATGTTGCTTTGAGGCTAATTTACCATTTAGACAGATATTTCTGCAAAGCTAGTTGTTATTGAGTAAAAAGAACCTGTCTGTGTTTTTGGGGCCAAGTTTTTAAAAAGTATCTCCGATCAGCTTTATTTCTTCCACATGGAGCTGTGCATCCAGCAAGATTTATTAGGGTGTATGAATGATTTAATGAATACCTGCAAAGAACACTTAAACCAGTCAGTGCTTTAAATATGGAGACAGAGTTTGCAAAATCAGAGGACTCATACTGAAATTGGTCTATTATGTTGGGCAAGTAGGGTGTTGGGTTTTTTATTTTTTTTAAGTAATGTTAATGATTCCTGCTTTAAAGGCCATTTTGTTGTGATTATGTTCTTTGCTTCTTTTTTTTTTTTTCCCCCTACCCCTTCTAAACTTAAACAGCAATTGGCAATTACAGATATATAAGCATGTATGCACACAAAGATGGATTGCGTCACTTGTTGAAAGTATTACGGTGCGCAGGTAAATACTTAAATATTTCTGGCCAACATAGAACCAGAAACCTGGGAGCAGTGGTGAGAGTTGCATTACATGCTGCCAAATATAAAAATCAAAGTAATCATATAGCAGGAAAAGATAGGATACATGATATTTTGTATATATGGAACAGGTGATTATCGGAGGGAAGCGGTCCGACATTGGTAAGGAGGTGATCAGGGACCATGTCCAGGAGTCACCAAGAGTGCTATCTTTGTTGTGATCTTTGGGTTATGAATTCTTTTGGGTAAGTTAGTTAAAATCTTGGTTTGGTAGAAATAGGCACTGTTGGAGGACATGCTGGACCTTCTGCTGCTTCATGGCAGTTGGTGCTAAGAATAAATATGAAACTGGAATAATTAAGGTTCAGCATTGGACTCTGCTCCCAGAGTGATAACAATGAATCCATTTGGCCACTCTGCCTCTGCCCTGTGCTTTGAACAAGTCTCTGCACATTGAATATGTCTCTCTTACAGGACCAATTTAGTTCCATGTCTCTATATACCCCCTTGTCTCTACTGCCAGCTGAGTTTTGCCAGCTCTTAGGGATTTTTCCACCCTCTCTTCAACTTTTCTGCTTGGCAGTCCAGACACATGGTGTTCCTGATGTTCCTTCTGAGGTTAGACCAAAAGAGGGCATCTCCAGAGTGGGCAGTGTCAATTTTCTGGATACTGCTGTATGTTCCTAGGAGAAGGTACTGCTGTTTGGCATTGGCTACCTTTGAGTTCTTACAATGCTGCTGTGATACTAAGGAAAGCTGCCAGGGAAAAGGTGTGGCTGGAATGAATAGATAAAGAAATCCCTTTGACATCATTGCATCATTTCCTTTTCCACATTAAATCTGACCATCACAGATGTATTATCCTTGTCTCAGGAACACAGTTCAGACACAGTTCAGACTTTGTAATCACAGTTTCTGCACCTGTTCTTGTAGTTTACTGAAAGGACTAAATACAAGGGAGGAGAGAAAAACAGAGTGCAATTGAACTCAGTACCCTTCATATTCACATATGGGGCCACTTGGAAATTCTTGCACTGTTTTTTCAATACTGTGATAATGCTGACAAGAAAAAAAGTTCAGTCTCCTTTACTATATTAAACATGGTGTAATTAACTATATTACTGAAGCAAAGTGTAATTGGTGTAAATGAACTTTTTTCCCCTTACATAGCTATAGGCAGCACTCCTACTCAGGTGAGTCTTAAACTTTTCAGAGTGTTTGACATATAACTGATACAGAAATGTTGGTAGTTGGTAGTTGGAATGATATGAATGTTAGGTAGCATGTAAGTATGCCAGTAACAAATTCTTTGACTGATATTTGTTTAGAATTCCACGTAGGTCAACAAATAATGCTTAAAAACATTTAAATGCCACATTCTCTGTAAGTGACTCAAGAATTTTTGTTCAGTGTTAGTTCATAGTTCTAAATGTTTCCATGCAGTCCAGGCTAGTGTTAAAATTCTGTATGCTTGTGGAAATCCCCTTTGAGCAAACCTCAGATTTATATTGGGTTTGTTACCTTTGTTTGTGCTAAGTTTCTAGAATATGAAGTTAAATCAGAGTTTATAAGGAATAAGGAGTTAAGTGAGTGGTAAACATTTTGTTCTTCAGAGAGAAATTATTTTGCTTAAACAAATGTTGATATGTCTACATTTGATTATAAGATTTGCTATGAGCTTCCTAACAAGTCAAAGCAGAACGAGATTTATATGCTTTTTCACCAGAAACTATTTCATGCCCCAACAGAAATGACTCCTTTTCTCAGAAACCTTCCAAGTTGAAGTGGGAGGAGATACGTTGTAAGGAGACGCTACCTACTGAAAAACAACCTCACATTATCTAAGGTGTGGTTGGCTTTGGCAGCTAACCAAGGGGAAACGTAATAGTTTTCATATCACCCACCAAGCCAAGCTATGCTGAAATAAAGATTTGTTTAACTCTTGTGTTGACTGGACTAACCCTGCCTGTATCCACAGCTGCATTTTCAATTAATATGAATGACAATATTACGTATAAGATAGAGTTAAAACTGACCCCAACTTTCAAGTTGAGATCCAGTATAAACAGCATTATGAGAATGTACTGCCATAAGGAGAGCCTGTTTACAATGGAGTATGAAATTTAAGTATGGTATAAGGAAGTAATGATATGTTTTGACTAAAAGACTGGCTAGAATACTTCAGATTCAAGTTATGTAGAAATGCAGTTGTAATACTGATAGCTTTGATGTGTTTTTTTCTGCATACTGATGAAATATTCTGGTGTTACAATAGGCTACTTTCACATAGAGGTAACCAAAAGCTGCCTAACTCTGAAATTCAAAAGAAAAATTGGCTTACTTCTGCACTCCCAAATTGGAAAACGTATGTTAATAACTTAATTTGGATGATAAAAACATGAAAAATAAGTCCTTAAAATACTGTCTAGTCAATTTTCTGATAAAGTAAATTTGTTTTCCCATTTGTGATTAAAATGACCTACAGTAAGATTTTTTTTTTAACTAGGTGTTAATTAAAAATATGGAAATGGATTTGAAAAACATTGCAGTTCACAGTGGAAGAATTACCATAACTGATTTGTTCTTACAGTCGTGCCTGTTTTGAGATGTTTTTAAGATGTCTGCATTACCGGTTCTTTTTCTGCATGATTGTTTCCAAAGCAAAATGTGATTCCAATAAAAACAGTAATTGAATTTACAGTCCACAGGAAAAATTGTTGTTTTAACAGACACTTACACATTCAGGCAAAGACTTCATGGTTTAGGTCTGATAATAAACAATACAAGCTCACCATTTCATGTGACTGTTTGTCTTAAAAAGTTTTCTAATGTAGCATATTTTAAAAAAAAAAAGTCTATATTCTAGTTTTTAAATTATATAAGCAATTTTTTTTACTGTTAGCTTGGAATCAATATTGTTTAGGTAAAAAATTTTTAATGCAACCTTTTAGATGTTAGAGCAGCTTTTTTTGTACAATCAGCTCAGAGTCAATCGATACAGTGGAGCCTATTCACAACAATGCACCTGATGTCTGGGAGGAGGGTAAGGAGAGCTGGCCTCGTCCTTTGGTGTGAGGGTGCAGAGCATGGGGCACTTGTGTGGGAGGCCTGTTCCCAGCATGGCTTATATGGAGCCAGTGCCATTTGCGGAGGAATGGCTAGGAAAAGAGGGCTGTTCAAAGAGCAGCTGTGGATAAAGGCAGGAGGTGGGACCTCCATCCAACTACACTTCGCAGAAAAATATTCTTCAGGCTGACAGAAAGCACTGTGGAGCTGTAAGTGTTGTTGGTAATGTTGCTGTATGTGGTAATAATGCTGCCTGTAGGAAGTAACACCCCACAAAAACAGCACAGGATATGTCCAAGAGCTGCCTGACTTTTGCCATGGGCACTTTGAACTGAAGAGGCTGTGCTGTTGGTTCCTATTGAGTTCCTACAGCACTCCATTCAGCAGGAAAGGGAACTATGTCACACCTCCCAGCTCTGGGAGTGTGCCCTAGTGACGACCCCAGTTTTGCTGTATTTCCAGTGGGAGATACAACAGGCTCCCCTTGCTGTGGTTCAAGGCAGGTGTATTAAGCAATTATTGGACTTTTAATCTATCTTAGTGTCTCTGACTTTCCTTTAGGAGATGCTCAGTGCTGACGATGGGGGTTGATAAACCACCTAGAGAGGGTGTGAGGAATATCATTTCTCTAAACATTTTCATTCCTCTAACCCACTTTGTTGCCAAAGGCACATACTCTGTCACAAATAGGTTTTCTTTGAGCATGGGACTGCAGCAAGCCTTTATCTCCCAGAAGGAGATACCAAAATGCACCTGGTCAAATATGCTTTCTCATTTTTATTGTTGTATTTTCAGTATTGATGTCAGATCTTTCCTGATCAAATGATTTGGAAAAAGGGATGCGCAACAAGGAAAAGTGAATCTCTGGCCTAATCAGTTGTGTGCCACCATACACCCTCTGTATGCTAGTTGTGCATTAAGTTCAAAAGAATGTACTTTTACTTTTTTTCTCAAGTGATCACGTGAGTAATTACAAAACAAACAAATGAAAAACAACAACAACAAAAAAATGACAAGAACCCCCCACCCACACATTTATTTTTCTGATATTTGTACTGTGGTTAGTGTGGAAACGGCTCTTGATATACATACATGTAAATATGTATTTATTTTATTTTATTTTATTTTATTTTTAATTAAGGCTTTCAGTCTCCACTGAATAAAGCAATATAGCCACAATGGGAGCTGGCTGCAATTTCCTTCTTGGGTGCTCTTGAAGTGGAAAGGTGGGGCTGGCACTTTAAAGAGTCCTGATGTACTTTCAGGGGCTAAAAAAAATCCTTCATACTTTCTCAAAATCAGTATGCACTGCTTTCAAAGGGTTTTGTTAACCTTGGGCATTTAGAATGGTGAGCAAGATTCCCCAAAATCAGGAGACTTGCTTAAAAATAATTGTTGTTTGGTTCCTTTTGCTTACAGTCTAGTTTTTGAGCTTTCAAGATTTATGTTTTTCATCTTTCCTCTGCAAATGTAAAAGCTAGACATGAACTTTATTTTTAAATGAAAGTTGAGATTCTCTTGTAATCCCTTGACTCTAGGAGATTTGGCAATGCTAAACGCAATCTGAATTTAGAGTGACCATTCCAAGGTGAATCATTTAGTGATGTGCCCTCAGTGTGAAAGCCAAGTGGGGATTTTTTTTTTTTTCTTTTTGCCTCTTATTTTGTCTTTCTAAATAATCTGCAAATTGGCAGTAATAATTGGAGGCTTAGAAGCATATGACTCCAGCTCAGTAACATCAGGATTTTTGTGTTTTTTTCCTGGGACGTGAGGATATCCTTACAGAATGTAGGTATTAAGGGCATTCTGCATTAAGGTGTCTCTAGAGAGAGGGGGGCTTTGGTTGCTGTTGTAGAAGAACCCTTTTCTACTCAATCAAGCATTAGTTGGCAGCAGTTCTTGGAGCAGCAAGAATATCCTGGTTGTTGCCCTCATACAGTTACTGAAAACAGCAAGAGGATATGTAAAAGCTTCCACTCTGAGGAAAAATATTTATAACTATGACAGTGTGCTTCCTTACAATTATTTATGGGCAAAATGTAGAAAAGGAGGAACACAAACTATAAATAATATTCTGTATGTAAACATAATGGCAGCAGCAAATTCTTTTTATTTAAAAATTAATATTGATGTTCATTAATATAAATTACCACATTTCAGATGACTCTGATGTCCTTGAGGCCAGATGTCACCAACTGATTTACAGCTTCCTGGGGGGAGGCGTAGATCCTGTTTTGTCAGTGTAGGCACCGAATTGCTTCACATAGCTATTTTGAACTAGATTAATTGCTGATGTATTGTCAGCAGAGTTGACTCACATCTCAGCTCAGAAATATGGAAAACTGTCTTTAAAATGTATTAACTTGAATTCTGAAATACAGGGAAAAGAGCATTAAAAATACCTTTGACTTACTGAACTTTTGTCTCATTTAAGGAACAGTGATTAGAATACTCCTGCCTAGGAACATGCACATGGACTTTCCATGTACATCACTGGCAATTGAGGAACATTCTTCAGAGGCCAAGTTTAGTCCCTCCTTAATCTTAACTCAGATTTAAACATTAATACAAATGTCTGCAGTGAAGGCATTCAGAAGCCATCTTAGTCACACTGCACGGATCATGTACCTGGATTAAGTTTCTGCATGCCTCATAACATCCCTCAGTCCTTTGGATCTTGTAGATAGTATTGTTACAAAACAAGGCAGCAAATGTATTCGAAGAGCTGTCAGCAGCCTCCCAGAAACCTCGCTGGTGAGAGCGCTGTTGGGCAATGCCTTAGGAGTCTGGTAGAGTGGATTCAGTGTGCTTGCATGTGTTGGGAAGCTAAAGAGAGGAAAAAGCAGGGTTTGAATAAGGATGTGGCAGTGCTTCTCTGACCATTAGTTATTCATTCAAATTTAACCACATGAAATACAGGCACCTAACAAAGCATATCTTGTAAATTCATTTTATTCCAGCAAGTGAAATTCAGAAGATTGGTAGGTAAGCAGCTGGGCCTGCTTAGCATGAATGGCAAAGTAATGTCAACTCTATATTAAATATTTTGTTTCATAACAAATATCACATATGAGAAATCTGTGCAGGTCTCGGAAAGCGTGAGGCCCTGTGACATCCTGTCAGAAATTACATAGATGATATGAATATAGAGAATAACACACAAACACATTTTTAAATGCATCTGTCATCCATATAAAATCAAATCCATATCCCACTGAAGGACATTGAAAAGCTTTGAAAGATGTTGCAAGGCTTTAGAAATGGTCCGTGCTGAACTTGGGATATTTTTTCCAATCCTTACAAATAATTATTTTCTTATGTTTGGTAAGATTAGCTACAGAGAATTTGTGTTAAGTCCCTGTGGACAGGGGTACGGAATTTCAGATTATTCTGAGCTGAAAAGGTGGTTTAAAAATGTCTCTGTGATACAAAAGCTTTGTATCAAAGAAGCGAATACACCACCACCCCAGTCTCTTTTCTCATTTAAGAAATAAATAAACATACACTGTAAATTCTAATTTTCAGCAAGTATGTTAGCAGATCCATACTGACCTTGACCTCAGCTTTGCTAATTTTCAAACCCTGACATTTATTCCCTGAGTAGATTGGTTCCCTTCATGCCACATGCATAAATACTGCAAACCTTTCCAATGTCTCGAATTAGAGTGTAAGTAAATAGCTGGTTTTAATCTACATAATATTTTGAGAGCAGACGTTCTGTGCTATGACTATTAAGATATACCCAGCAGCCATTTGTATAATACTAAAACCTCTTACATATATTATTAAAAGTAATGCTATCAGCCAGGGCTTGTTTTATGCCACAGAAACTTAAATAATAAAATACAGTGTGGATAAAATCTGCAATAATAGTAACTTAAGCAAAATTAATTCAAGTAACAGATAACATCTGGGGAAAAATGTAATGGTATATTGGTAAGTTATGCAAAGCTAATTTTATAATAACTACCACATCTGTGAAACTCATTTATTAGAATGCTTTACCAATCTTCTTTCCTGCCATTACCCTGTTTTAGAAACGTTCCTGTATGCTATTTTACTCATTGCTCTGCCTACATTTGTAACAAGGTAATTTGCTAGCTCTCAGCAAAGAGGAAAGTCTGCAGGCTTCTGTACTGCACAGCGGGACACTTTGCTACTTTGGCCTTTTTAATTCAAGCTTTTCCTAGAAAGGATTCTGGGAAAAAATGGAGGCATGTGGGCGTAAGTGCAGAGCGGTGTTTGAAGGGGCTGCAGCGACGCTTCCCACGTGAACTTCTCTGAGGCCGGAGCAGCCTCCAGCCTGTGCTAGCCAGCCTGGTTTGAGGGGTCCAATGGCACCCAGGAGTTGGGTGCTGTGCGCCTGGTACTGCATTTAACTCCTGCTCCTCTGATCCCTTTCAGAGCGTCCCTTTCTCTGCAGCTGACACCAGCGTGTCCTCTCCGTCTGTGCTCTGCCTCACCATTTTTTCTGCCCGAGTTCTCTTGGGCCGCTGGACTGCAATGTGCCCGACAATATTGCCAATTAATCTGAAGGCGTTATCATCTTGCCAAACTGTTTCTCACATTTCAATAGTTATATTGATTCAAAAGGACGCTCTGAGTAATACGTCTTTGTCACAGTGAATAATGCTCAGATAATGACAAATCTTCAGGAATTAAAAAAATGGAGTATGAATTATTTAATGTAGGTCAGTGGAAGTAATTTGCCACAGATTTACCTAGACTTCAAAAATTAGCAACGTTTTTTTAAAAGCTGGCTTTAACTGTATAAAACTTACTGTGTCTCCTTCCCAGTTTTTAAGTGGATTTCACTGCAGCGCCATTGGTGCTATTAAACATGAGGTTTTGTTCAAAGGAAATACAAAGACTTAATTGTATTTTTTAAAGGAAAGTATTGCATCAGAAGGATTCATTTAAATACGTTGGTTGGCTTCGGGCTCTCACCGCAATTCATTTGTTCAGATTTTCCCCTGGACTTGTTAAGGACACAATGTATAGGAGGAACAATGCGGAATGGCATTTTTAGGTCACTATATTTTGGCTGTAAAATGTAGTACTGCTCATAAACTTACTACTAAACAGAATATTTCATATTCTGCATTGCAGTTTCAGAGACTTTTGAAAAACTTTTGGCTGAATATTGAGACTATTATGCCTCATTAAAGAGCCTAGTTCTGCTGTAATTTAGTTATTTCTTAATGATCCAAGGGTTATTATTAGACACAGAACAGATGAGTAAAGAATGGCTCTTTTTAAAGGGATGCACTCAAGTAAGAATGTTGTTCTAAAACTGTATGTCTGAAAATCCTGTCCATGCTACAGAAATGTATTAGAATAGCTAGGAATTGGTTTTAAAAACCTCACCTACTTATTTGTTTATTTATTTATTTGAGACCAAAGTGAATAAGTTGGAAATGTTTGGATCTAAATAAAGACAATAGTAGAAGTGAATAGTTAGCTAAATGACCAGAAGAAGTAGTTATAGGGAAGCAGAAACTACTTGTGAATTCTCATCCAATTTAGCAAATATTTTTCAGTGAGAAAATACAGGTTGAGAAATCAGAGAATGCTGAAATACTTGCTAAACCAAAAGAGCTCTGGTTCTCAAAAACATTGGAATTTGAAAACAAAGCTTCTGGTTCAGTTTAGAAAGAATAGCATTTAGTTCAGCAAAGGGTTTTTCCATTTTGATGAGAAAACCTAAACTTTCTATTTCCTTTGTCAGTATTTAGTCATGAGCAGAGTGCTGTTAAATTTTGGGTCACAGGTGTTGCTGGAAAGGATTGTTGGTCTCTATAAAATCTTTTTCTTCACTTAAGTTCTTCCTTCATTTTGGGTTCTTAGAAACCTGGGATAGCAGTGTCTTTTTTGGGCTAGCTGATTCATAGCAGAGAATCCTGAAGAAAATGGCAGTGTCCAAACATCTCTGAAATGCTTTTAGGACTATGAAATAAGCTTTTAAACTGACAAGGTCATCACTGTTTCTCCTTTTCTTTTCTTTTCTTTTCTTTTCTTTTCTTTTCTTTTCTTTTCTTTTCTTTTCTTTTCTTTTCTTTTCTTTTCCTTTTCCATAAAAACTGTGGAATCTTTCATATTTTTTTAGCATATTTAACTGTAGCAGGTAACTGTAAATGAGCCAAACACCAATCTAGCTGTGATTTCCGAGGTATGAGGAAATTTAATTTATGGGAGCTGCAATTAATGCAGCTGACTTGCACCATGCAAGCAAAATCCTGTTTTGTAATAGCTGACTCAGAACTGGAACATCTGCCTGGTATTCTCAGTGGGCACTTCCCTTTGCAGAGGCCCAAAACATACCATTAGTATACCGTTTCTTAGTCATTCAAAAGTGCCTTCTGTCACCATGATTGACATGTCACACAAATTAAAAAAAAGAAAAATCAGAAACACAAAACCTTGGCCCCTTCGAGGACTCGAGGCAGCATTGTGCATCACTTGAGAGTGATTCAGACTTGAGACTGAATGAGGATGAAGAACAAGTGCTACATCCAGGTACTCCAGGAGAGAAAATATCCTTTCCTTACCTGAGCATTCCTGGAGCAGCAGTTCAAACACCAGCATAATTCCAGTGAGGTGTTCCCATTACCACAGGAATGAGAAATGGGAGCAAGTTGATCTAGCAAAAAAAATTGGACCGTCGGTGCTTCTCAAATTATAGTCACATATTAAAATGTCTGGTACAGTGTCACTACAACTTTACTGCAGCACACTCTTGTCACTGAATGTCTGTGTGGAGGGTATTTTCTAAAGGTCAGGACGGTCTTTGATTCCAAAAAGCAACAAGATCCCTGTTCAGAAGTGAAATTTGCATTGTGAAGACTGCACATTATCTAGTCACTGTGTTTTCTAAATGTAATTATCCATATGAGTAAGAAGCTGTAGTGTTATGAAATTATGAAAATCATATGTTCTTTCCAAGTGTTATAAACAGGTTCTCTTGAGATGCAGCTAGAAATTAAAGTTGATCTATAATCCTTTTTGGTGTGCTTTCCAGTTCTTAGCACCTGGAGAGTAACACACACACAAAAAGATATTTTTTTGTAATTTTGCAAGCAATAAGTAAACCTGAATTACTTTTTTTTTTCCTTTTCTTTTCTTTCTTTTTTTTTCTTTTATATATATATATATATATACTGGCAGTATATGGTTGAACTTGCCCCACCTGCAGTTACTCCCTTCCCTGCTCCATCTGAGGAAGGTACATCTTCTGATATCTATGCATCACTCTCAGCATCACCAATAGCTGCAGATATGGAACCTAAGGTATGGAGTTTTGTTCCTTTTTTTTCTCCCAGCTATTATTCTGTGAATTTTCTACCATGTTTATTCCCTTTGGTGCCCAGTACTGTTTTCTCCAGAATGCATTCACTTCGAAAATAAGTACTTGAATGAAATTGCTTTTATTGCATTAACCAGTCAGCAGAAGAGGACTTTTATTTGAGTCAGCACCTCTGGGCTGTCATCCCATGGAGCTTCATAACCTCAGCATCTGCCTGTCCTGGGCAGTGAAGGAGTGATGCTGGCTGTGTCAGTAAAGTTTTCAAAAGCAGGCTTTGTGTATTGTTGCATGTCTTTGAGCTGACACTGGTCCTATAGAAAATAGGAGGATGTTCTAACTCACATATTTCTTATTGTTGATTACTGCTAGGGGTCTGATCAAGAAGGTCTCCTGGGAGAGTCCAGCCCAGAGGCAGAGTCCTTCGAGGCAGGTGCTGTGGCTGGTTTCACTGGTGAAGATCAGAAGCTCACAGTCCTTCCAAATCCCAAGTGAAATCATTGGCAACCTTGAGGTACTATTGCCAAAAAAGGTTTTCACTAATTCTATGGTAATTAGCTAGCTCAGCTTTAATGAATATAAACTGTATTCATGCTAAAGCTGGCAAAAAGCACATCCATATGCCATAAGAATGTGAATTAGCCTCTATAAATAGCTCCTAGTTTAGTCAGCTTACATGTGATAAGATAAAAAATATTCAGTAATATAACAACATACATCTTCAGCATCACCATGTGTTAAAGAAACATGGGCCAAATCCTGCTCTGGGAGATGTCAATGATAAAATTCCTTTTCCAGAGTTCAGGATCATCTGCTGGGATGGAGCACATGCAATATGTGCTTAATAAATATGTGGTTAGATGCACCTATGTTACACATCCTGCAATCCATATAAGCAGTAACACACTCATGCCAGTTCTAGACCTCGGTTGATGCATAAGTGCATAAGATGATAAGGTTGATGCATAAGAGCTGTCTTAATGGAATGGATCAGGTTTTAGTACGTGGTTTGCAGACTCTGAGGAGTCTGTGAGTTACTTCTTTAGGGTCCATGAAATGCAAGTAAGCTATTGTCAGTGGGCTTAAATTGCTGTGGGGTAACCTGCTTTTCTGTAGAGAGATCTGTAAATTGAAACTTCTGGAAGGCCAGAAGAGTAGACCATTGTTATTTTGCAACTGCTCCCTCCAGCATACCACATTAATGAAAGTAAGCCAACTAGAATGTGGCAAGACCGTGGAAATGTTATGTGTGTTTATTTCAGCTACCAGGTGGCATTAAAGACTTTAAACTTTGTGCATTGTTAGTTTTAGGTAGAGCACAATGAACGCTGTAGGCTGAGCAGAAATGTATTAAACATATAATAGTATCTGGAAATAGTGTTTACATGGATTTATATGTATTATATATGAACTGGGAATATCAGCTGGAACAATGATACCATCATTAGATCTACCTACTTGATTTCACATTCGCTTTCAGCGTGTCTTTATAATGAGAAAGAACCTAGCCAGTGTTGTATTTTTCCTGTCCTACAGAACAAACAAAATGCATGATTTTCATCTGACCTTGATTTCATTAACATCACTGCTAAGAGCTTTTCTTCTTTACAAAACCTGCGGAAATTAGAGAAACGCATTAATAAGTAATAGCAGGATTTCCAGGATGCGCAAGCCAAAACATTCCTAAGTGGCAAGTTACTGCAAGCTTTTCTAGGACAAATCCATTTACTGTATCAAAATTATATGAAACACACTGAGAGTGTGTCTCTGGACTCAGGATCAGATTTTGTGGAGCCTTTGAAGGACCTTTCAGCCATTTCCAGTTGTGTCAACAACTTTCCCAATTCCTGGAAGGACCGTCTCATTCCACTCCTGTTTCTCTTGTCTCTTTGCAGTGATGTATGCTGATACTGAAAAATGCACATAAATTCCCCGTGAAACTCCAGTATTTGTGGTCTTCGTTCTAGTGATCCCGCATTTCTAAATGCTATCAAATCAAGGACGGCTACACTTCATCACTATCACAGATTTTCCCAAAATGTCTTAAAACCTTCGTGCCACCTCCCACAAATATTGCATTGCAAATTAAGTACTCAGAATCTACAGCAGTCTGGATTTCCAGAATATGATACACATTCATAATTGTGTTTGTAATTAAGAAAGACAAGCAACACAGGAATATGTTTTTTATTGTTTGTTTTCAGTAATGCTTTCTAATTCCAGCAGTTTCAATAAAGTGTATTACACTAGAGAACAAACATCTGCAGCAAAGGAAAACAGTGAAAACAACCAAATCCCAAAGCAATTTTTCTGATTTGGTGTTTATTGGTAAAGGCTGTCTGAGAACACAGGCAAATAAGCCTATCTCCCAAGACAAGGGTATATGAGAAATGGCTGTCCCAGATCACTTCCTGTCCATGGCACACATACCATACTTTGGGGTCGCACACCGTAGTACGATAACGTGTTATCACATAAGTACAGGCTGAAACACCGTTATGTCTGCAGAACACAAGGGTGGGTAGGATAATGTCTGTCTTACTGCACCGCACTGTGTCAAAACCACAAAGACAATGTGCAGCCAAAGATAGCTCCAGCATAATCACCTTTTTTTCCTTCTGATTTTCTTTACAGGCAGACTTAAATGAAAAGCAGCAAATGCAAGAAGCTTAAACTTTGAGGACAGAAAAATTAAAAGATCTTAACTAGCCAACTGAGAAAGGTGATGTTGTATTTCTTTGAAACTGAGGTTCAGTAGGGGATGTGCCAAACGTCATTATTTTGGTGTACAGGAAAATGCTTCACTTAACTAGAAATAGTTCCTTTCAGTTCCTCAAATTTACTCTCTTTTGGCAGTGTTGTTGTTTAGCTTAGACTTAAGTGGGAGGCTGTAAACAGAAAAATATGTAATTCAAGCATGTTGAAGTTCAGTTTATTTCTGAAGGGAGGTCTAAATTAAAAAAAAAATACATATATATATATATATAGTTTCATTCTCTTTCTTTCTTCCAGTTGTGAAATATTTAACAGTTCCTGCTTTTTCAGGATACTTTGCTAGAAGGAGAATACACACAGAGAAAACATCATTTGAGTTATTGCAGATGCAGTAAGGAGAGAATTTAATTGATGTGTAACCAAACACTTTCCACTATAGTTATTCATCAGCAATATTTTTCATTTCATTTTAAATTACTTCCTAAGCTTTCAAGCTAATTTCTTTCTTTCTTTTTTTTTATTTTAATTTCCACCAAAGTAAAATTGTGTGGAAGAAGAGTTGGCACTTCTACAGTTGTCCCACAAAGACTGCCTTTTGATTTCCTTGGAATGTTTTCTGGAATGCATGTAACCTTTCATCTGAGAATGCATTTCCCACCCCTCTGTATGCTAACATGCTTACATATTTTCTCAGACACAGAAATGCTTTAAACAAAAGAGGAATCTCACTGTAGCATAAATCACATAAGAAGAACTGCTTTAATGTCTATGTTTTAAATCATAGACTCTACAGAATGTTATGTTACAAAACTCTGTGCCCCAGAAAGCATGTTGAATACAAACCATGCTTTCAAGTGGGAAGGCTGGCCCACGTGCCTAATGGAATATTCGAGAAATAGAATGTTACATTAATTACAATTTCGTATTTTTTTTTTTCTCGTTAAGTAAAATGTTAGGTTTCGTTTCACTTCACACCCGTTTTTAGGATAATAATGAAAAAGGATTGCAAGCCTGACCCATCCCAGGCAAAAAAACAAAGCACCCTGAATTAGCGCGCCTGGAGGCCTTGTTTGCTGCTGCCTGCCCTGCACAGCCAGGAGGGGGCATTGCCTGCACGTTGTTCGCCAGAAGGAGCTCCAACGCTCAGGGCAGAACCTGCTAGCTGCATTTGGGTGCCAACAGCCTGGAAATAGTCTTCAGAGGACGTGTTAGATGTGGGCGCTGAACTCTTGTAAGCAATTGTTTGAAACGTTCAGCAGGCAGAATATTGCGCTTGGTCTCATGCATTGAGGAAAATCCTTCTGTTGCTACGTGATGAGGAGAAGTGGGCTCTGTAACAGGCTCTGTAACAATGCACTTCAAGTTTTTCTTCATTTTTCTATCCACTGCTGGCCAGGGCTTCCTTTCAGCTACAAAAGCTCACTTCCTATTGGAACACTGAAGTAATTCATGAGGAATTACTGGTTTATCCTATAAAAATCTTTATAAATATCTAAGATTCATTATTATGTTCTATGTTTCTTTAGTGCTTTGGAATATGATTTTTTTTTTCCATGAAAATTTTCGGAAATCAAGATGTCCTTTATTTTGATGTGTGTATTAATTTCCCAGAGCATTATGCCCATATCATAGGTTTTTCTGGTTTTCAACTCAAAGGTAAGAACAGAATTTCTGATAAGAGCCATCTGTGGGGGGGGGGGGGGGGGGTTTTTTTTTTAAAGTTTTTGCTGGGAATGTTATTGGCAATTCAGCACTTCAGTCAGATTTGCAGACTGCAAAATTCTTTCTATAAGGCGAAGCATAAAGGGACTAACAATGATTGTGTTAAGATCAACGCTAAAGAAAGGCTCTTGCCTGTATCTCTTCCTCCCTCTCCCAGATTTTGTAGAACTGGGAAATTTTGAAGTGCGTTGAAGATGAGAATTTGTATATAAACACCAAGTATTACTGCAGTGATTTGTTAACATTCACTCTTAGTACATATGCATAACAGCTGACATGCTGCAGAAATCCAAAGTGGAGTTCAAATCCCACAAACTGTATTTGTAGCTCTCTTCCTGCTGAGCTAATGATATTTGTAGCGCTCTTCCTGCTGAAATAGTGCTACCAATAAAAACAGCTCCAGGGTTTTTTGGGGGGAATAGGAGGAGGGATGATTGGAAGGCGGAGGTGAAGGTGGGGGCATGAGTAAAAGGTGGACATGACAGCTCTCTAAGCAGTCAGATACATGCTCTGACATGGCATGTGAACATCGGTTTGAAGAATCCTTTCATGTCTTCAGAATGCTAATATGAAATGCAAAACGTCATGCTTTGGATAGATTGGTAGGAACAAAATGTTCAGATGCAATATGGTGCATTAAGTACAGTCTCCAGTCTGTATTCCTGGCTTTTCCATTGGTTTAAATCAGACTTGCTGTTTTTAAAGTCTCCCATGTCACGTTGAGTTACTGCTACAGTCGTCTCTAAAAATAAGTGTACCGTCATTTTCTGAGACCCACCAAAAGCTGAGGCTTTGGCATAATAATCTTCAATTTTCGTTACACTGTTGATATGACAGAGTTCTTTACCATATACATACCCAGCATAGTTAACAGGTTCCCACCCTGCAAAGCCTTTAAATTAAATCAGGCAGATGTTGTAGAAAAGGTGTGTTACACTCTGCCGTATCTTCCAAATACGTGGGATTTTTCCAGGGCAGAGTGGATAGAAGAAACACTATAGTTTTTCCTACATAAGATATCATACTGATGATTTTAGCATCTGCATGGTAAAATCCTGGTCTCTGCAAGGATTTTGTAATGAGATAGTGAACAACTAGTAATTATCTACTAGTACAAGGAAAGCTGCTCCGGCAGTACTTTCCTGCACTACACTGACACAGGATGGAAGTTTTGAAAAGATAGAACGCAGTTATTCAAATAAGAAGCTGGTGTGAAAAAAAGATGAGAAAAGAGGCTAAAAGAGAAAATGTGTTTTTTTCACCTGTTCCACAGTATTTTGCCACAACTCAGCTCTCAAGCTTTTCTTCTCTTTCTCTGCACCAATACCTAATTTGAATTTTAAAATTACCACATTGTTTCCTTCCTAAAATTGTAACTGACATTCCTAGAAAATTTGCTTTCCCAGAAAAGCATTGTGCGTAGGCTGTAAATTTAGCTTTTCACAAGTGAGGAAAAGACATTTTCTTCAATAACCTGCACTGCCAACGTGACCACAAAATGTGCGCAGAGTCAGCATTTGTCCATTTAAATCAGACTTTTGAGCACATGATTCACCACCAAAATTCATTTATGCAGGTGTGGGCATTGTACTTATTTGAAAGGATTTATTCAGTTGAGTAGTGTATTATTTTCATTGAGGGATTTGGTTTTCAATTCATACTGTGTAACACAAAACTTCTTTGTATTATACACTAACATTGTGGGATTTTGTTGGCTTTTGTTTGGTTGTTTTTTTGTCATTGTTGTTTGTTGGCTTTGTTTTGTTTCGTTTCCCCCAGTGGTATATTTTAAACTTTCTCTGTTCCAATTTCTGCCTCTTAATCCTGTAAGGTGCTTGGACTCTCCCGACAAGGAATTCGTCGAATCACAGAATGGTTTGGGCTGCAAGGGAGCTTAAACCCCATTTAGATCCATCCCCCTGCCATGGGCAGGTTGCCACCCAGCAGAAGAGACTGCCCAGGACTCCATCCAGCCTGGCCTTTTACAGCTCCAGTGATGGGACATCCACATCTCTGGGCAGCCTGTGCCAGTGCCATTCCCATGATATCACTCTCATTCTAGAGAAATTTACACAAGCCACTGTGAAAGAGTGTGCTCTGATGCTACTTCTGCTATATAGAGCCTCCATAGTGTAGGTTTGATCTCAGGCTGTCATCCAGAATGTTTAGAAGTGTATAGAAGGGGCTGCTCAGAAGAAAGGGTGTGAATGTGGACTGTACCCTCTCCTCAGCTAGCTGCTGTTTATGGCAGTGTGGATATGACAGGTAAGCTTCAGCATGGCTTAACATGCATACCAAGACTGTAAAGAGTTCACAGCTAATGCATGTAGCTGTAGTGGTGTTTGAAAGGGATGTTTATACTCTCATTAGCACTAATCAGTGTGATGTGCCATCCTGAAGGTGAAAGATACTGCAGGTAACTGGGCAATTCACCTTCTCTTCTCTCACTTCCCCTCATTTCAGGATGGTGTTACAGCTGCCCCTGCCACAATGTGCAACCATATCATTCTCTGGCCTGCTGGAGTAGGGAGGGGTTGTGCTGAAGGTAAGATCACCTCCACCTCTCTGGCACAATTTGCAAGGAAGTGACAGCAGTGACAAAACATTCAGGCAGCAGTGCTTGCCACTAGCAACTCAAAACTGTATGTAACATTTCAACCCACTTTGTCATGGCACTTCAAGTGTGCAGAGCAACAAAGCTTCAAGCTCCAGCAGTTATGGGTTCAGATTACATGTTCATGGCAAGAAAAAAAAAAAGAAAAAGAAATAATCAAAGGATAGTTGCAGTGACTCATATAATTGGGAGTCCCATTCAAATGCAGAGCATTAAACAGAAATTGGAATTAGTAATACTGCAGAAAGAACAGAATATAACATATTTGCAGATTGGAAACAGCTTGGGTTTTTACACAGTAGAATTAGTAGCCTGCTGCTTTAAAGCTTGCACTGTCACTGACGCAGCAAAGATGGCATTAAGTGTGAGCTTTCTGGTTGCACAGAGTTCTGCGCTGTAGTGTTGGCTAGGTGTGCTGGTACAAAAAGGGAAGGGTCAGCTGCTTTAAGTGCCCTGGCAAGGTGGGATAGGGGGAGCAAGGGGGGAGGCCTGTGTTCTGGCAGAACGCAGAGGCTATGAGGGAGAATGGTCCATTGAAGTCATTCTCCTTAAATGAGCATAGTACTTCTCTGCTCATGGCAAAATGGGCTATTGGAGTTGTGTCGATGTGGGATGCTGGTGTGGATGATGATTCAGGGCAAGAGGTTCTGGAAGTGCTTTGAAGAATCCTCTGGATGGGCCAGTACCTGCAGTGACTGCAAAGAAGGCCTTGGGATTTTGTGACCCTCCACTGAGGTTAGTCTGTGAAAAAATCAGATTTGTAATTGAGCTCTATTTTGACCCTTTCTGAAGATGTATCATACAACTTTTTCTTAAAATTAGAGCTTTTAAACTCCAGCCAAAGCAATTTTCATGTCTAAACAGTCTGTTTTTATGATTGCACTCATCACAGTGTAAGAATTGTCACGTGTAGAGAAAGCGGGATCCAAATCTCACAGGCTCCTTCCTTTGTCATTGTTTAGGAGAGATGCTTAGAGAAGGATATTGGAATGGGGCACCCTCAGAGTGAGGGAGCCTGCCATGCCCTTCTGTTGATCATTGCTTCAGAAACTTGTGGAACCGAAGCATGCACCCAGTCCAAACCGTGGTTTGAGTCAAGTGACATTTTCTCCATTAACTTGCCTAGTCTTTTTCTGAACCCAGTTGTACTCCAGCCACCATACTATTCCACAGCAGCAGGTTCCATATTTTAATGTTTGTAATGATTAACATGAGCCTTAATGGATTCAGGAGGCTTGAGATCACTTGTCCCAGAGGCTGTCCAGATCCTCAGTCTTACCAGTCACTTTTCTGTGTGCAGGTGGTCTGGGCAGTGAGCCACAAAGTTGCTGACGCTTTGTGTACCCAAGGAGCCAAGATTCAGGTAAGAGTAAGCATGCATTGCTCTCTGCTGGGCTGAGCCTAAATTTCTGCCACTGGCCCTGGTACTTTTTACATTTCTTCTTGTGCCATACCTAACCCAGATTATAATCTTCCTGAGCAAAGACGCATCATGCAGTCTTTGCCTGTGTGTTAATAGACACACATGGCCCTACCTGAACAGAAAAATACAGAGAGAGGAAAAACCACTGTGTTTGGTCTGTCGGGCAGATACTGGATATTTTGCTACCCTAATCATCAAAGTCGCAAGTTCCTTTGGAGCATATAAGTCATGAACTACCATGCAACTCCAAGGGGAAAATTTTGCCCTTTGATTGTTTTCCAAAGAAATGTTCTCAATTTCTTTTCTGCCAAATTCACATTACAGATCATACTAGCAAATTTTCCCAAGCCTTATTGACCTCCTCCCTCCTTCACAGTAGTAAAAGAAATTTCACTCATCACTGAGAGATATTGAAGATTGCTAAATTTTGCTGATTTAGGAACTGAGTGAATGAAACAAGCAGACAAAAATGTAGATACTGCCTTGCAGAATGCTCTTAGCTCTGTTGGTAAGAAGAATAGTTTGTGATGTTTCTGCTATTTCACAGTACGTTAGTAACTCGCCTGCTAAGGTGTTATTAAATAGGAGGTCTGGGACACTGTCTTATCTCAAGGCCAGAGCTGTTCCTACTGCACTGAGATTTGAGGAGGTCCTTTTTGCTTGGTGTTTTTTTTTGTTTTTTTTTTTTTTTTTTTTCCTCTCATCCCTTCTATCAGTAAATCTGTGCTTGGTTTTACCAAATCAACATGAAAGTGATGCTTACTGTGCTGCATTGAGCTGTGTCTTTTATTTTGATTGGAGTTGAGTTCTCAGTGTTCACTGCTCCTAAATCATTTGTAAGCAGCTGAGCGTGTCTGCCAAGTCTTTAGTCTGAGTAAGGATTTGGGGTTTGTTTTCTGAATGAGCAAGGTAAAGCAAAGCAAGCTGTACCATACTTCTTACAATTCACATTCACAGTCATGTATAATTGCCACATGACAATTTAGTCACTAACACAGTTTTTCACTTTTTCTATAAAAACAGGGTTTGGATTTTGTGTTATTTTTGCTTTGAGGTCATTCCACCTTCTTCTTTTTTTTTTTTTTTTTCTTTTGAGATGTCACATTTCAATTTAACAAATTGCTGGTTCAGGCAGCTTCAGTGCCCCAGAAGTCATTTCCAATGATGTACTGTAAAAGCAGGACTGAAACAGATCTCTTGACTACATTTCAAAGACCTACCTTTGGATTACAAGATTGCAGATGAGACTTTAGTTCTGCAGAGAGATACTCATTTGCCACCAAATACATCTGCTTTTTTTCTCTTTTACTTCAATTTTTTGTGAGTGATATGGATACAGAGGCTGATATTCTATGGAAGTAGTTGAATTAATTATCCAGTTGAATTCAGTTGCTGTCAGTACCAATATTTCCATGAAATGATTGTATAGGGCAATATGAAGATATGTCTCAGGCGTATGTAACACCTTTTGGATATTGCCTCTCAAACATAAAGAATGGCACTAATTTTTTAAGACCTTAATCTCCAGGCTTACTTCTTACTCTGGCAGAATGCTTCTTGATCTCGCTGGGCATATTAACCTTGGTGTGACTCAAGTGTAATAGGGGCATGCTTGGGCTTGGGCAGCAGCAGCCTGCCACGTGCTGGGTGCAGGGAGGCACGGCCCAGCGCTCAGGAACCAGAGAACCGGGCTGAGCCCTTGCTCACCTCCACTCATTGCTGCCTGCACCCTCACTGCAGGCAGGGTGCTTCCCTTGGCGGTGGATCTCACATCCACAGGGGGATTTCTCTGTGTAAATACAGCACTTTGAGCATGAGGCCGTCGGTCTCAAAGCAGGAATGTGGATCTGCTTGCTAATGCTTGTGCCATGCTCCTCATCAGGTTAAACATGTATGTGTTTTACATTATTGAGAAACATGGATGCACATTATTCCTCAGCTCTCTGTCAACAATCAAAAATAAGCTTTTGAATTTATTAGTTTGTTGTCTTACACCTATCTTAAATCATTATCATATAATAAGAACTCTCAATGGTGCATTGTCAATAAAACCTAATATTGAGAAGATTACTGATCATCTAGTGCAAATGGAGAGCACTGTAAATGATTTAGAGAATATGTGTCAAACGTTAAAGCTATCTAATACCTCCTAAAGTAGGTTGATACTCATAAATCTAAGATAAACGACCTGTAAAACCACTTAAGAAGAAATAATACGCATTTAATCAGGCACCCAAAGAAAAGACTAGGTAGAAGAGAAATTCATAACTCAGTTCTAATTCGGTACATTGTTGATAGGAAATGCAAACCCACATTTGATAAGTAATTCTGGTTACCTAAAACTATAATTGTAATAGCACTAAATTATGATCTCATTGAAGAAAAAGAAAAGACCAAAGGGCATCTCTTTTATGGTTTAGTGAGCTCTCATTTTTCCAGATTCAGCACTGTGTGTATCAGATGGAGATAAAGGAGGTATTCATTAGAATTACCGTTTTGCTAGCTCACAGACGGGTCAGTGTGCTGGATTGGTTTCTCTTGGTTTGGCTGTTCCTGCTCACAGGTAGCAGAATGGATAGGCTCATTTAACACTTGTTGCTGGGAGGAGCAAGGCTTTTATTAGGGACAGTCTGTTTAAAATGATCATGGAACAAACTCCATGTTAGTTTCATAGCTGAGTTGTAACTTATATAAACTTGGTCTAGTGATTTCAGTGTATTTTTTGCACTTAAGTCCTGAAAAAAATTACTTCCCTCTCTACTTTTTTCTCTGCAGATCCCTTTAAAAGGTGAATGAGAGTAGGTAGTGGAAAAATTAGGTCATCATTTTCATTTCTAAACTTTTGATACTCCAGTTCTCAGGCAGAAATCTTCCATTTTGTTCAGTAGGTTTTTAAGTCCACTTCTTAATTCTTGTTCATCCTCTTGGCTTTACGACTGCTCAGAGCTACGCATCACTGCCAGCATTTATTAGACGTTGACGCAGAGCTTTTCTTGAAGCAATTGCAATAGTATATTTAGCCATGGAGAAATCTTTTCAAAGAGAAGTGTGCTGTGACTCATGTGACTCTGCTGTTGCTCTGTTGACCCGAGCAGACTTACTCATCGTTTACATAGTGGCAGACAAGATTAGATTCTGGCTTGATGCCTTATTTTCTTTGATCCAATAAATGTGCAACTTGAAAATGCCTTTTACTCCAATTCTCCTTTTTTTTTTTTTCCCCTTTTTTCCCCCCCCCCCCCCCCCCCCCCCCTTTTTTTTAATTGTTGGACAAAATAGATATGCAACTTCTTTTCCCTTTTTAAAAATAAGGACACACATACTGCTTGGATTGGAATTAGTGAATGAAATGCAAGCACATCTGATCCGTTTATAACTCATACTGCAAAAATAACCAGGGGATAACATGGTTGTGGCCAAGCTGTGTTACTACCTGCTTTATTCTCGGTTGCTCTCTCAGAGGGGTAAACATACTCATGAGCCATTGCTATGCGGTGGCTGTAGTCACGTCATGTTGTACAGTGTTTGAAGTGGTTGTTTTTGTAATAGGAATGTAACCTTGGTAGTAAATTTCTGTTAGCTCTGAATTTTTGAGATACTGAAGTCTGTCAGAAAGAATGCTTGTTGATTTACTTTCTGCTTTCCTTTCAGCTGGTATAATGCTACAGTCGTTTCACTAAAATACCAACTAAACTGAGCATACGTTCAAGAAGGATCATTTCAGAAATCTGTCAGTCTTGAGAACGTTTCCCTTCCATTTCCTGAGAATACCAGGGAATAATTGGTTTTGCTACTCTGAGGCAGAGCAGCTGTTGTGTGTATAAGTTGTGTGTGAGCTGTGTGTGCTATGTTAGTTATTAGCTGAAAAAAATCAGAGGCAGCATCTAGACTGACTGTACCTGGTGTTTGTTTGTTACAGGATCACGGTGTCCGGCTGTCAGCAGAGAGCGGGGAGCATTCACACATGAACAAGTCTTCCTTTGAGAACTGGAAGCTGAAGCCTTCATCAGATAAATGGTTTGTGAGGGGGACAGTTGCTTGGAGATGATCCAGTTTTATTTTTATGTCAGTGCTTTTTAAAGTCAATGTTTTGAGTTGTTTATTTTTTAAACAAACACTGAGGGATGATAGAAGATGATGCCAGGCAGGTACTATTTTGTGGTAGTTGTCGACAAGTCTGAATGATGAGGATAGCTCATATCAGCTGGAAATGGAAAGACTGGAATTCAATTAGGTATCATAAGTTTGCACTGTAGAAGCTCAGCGGGCAGCTAAATGAGCAAACAGGACTGGAGGGCACATCTGTGACTTATGTTGGCTGTAGAACCTCCATCAAGGGGGCTCCAGAAGGGCTGGCACTGGCTGAGGACCTGCCCCCCTCCTCACCCAGGTTAGAGATGGGAGTGACCCTCGTTCCTCACTTTATAAGCACCCAAATCACTCACACAAGCACACGTACCTCTGTTATAATTAAATTAAAATCTCACTAATTTGAGGCATACCTATCACGTTCTCTTCTAGGAGGAAGCCATTATTTCTTCTTTTCTTCTCTTTTGCTTGAATCCCAAGCTATCAATGGCTTTCAAAGAAAAAGGAGTTTTTCCTTAGAAAAAAGTCTATTCAAATTATTCATGATTTATATCAAGAAGGGACCTTTCCTCTTTCAACTAGCAAAAAAAGAGGGAGTTTGATCTTCCTCAAAATCATTTGAGAATCTTGTACATTTCTTTCCAGAGCTAAAACTTTCTTACAAAGCTTTGGATATTCAGCAGAATAATGACTATTACATAATTGAAGCTCAATACAATACCGTGGGGCTAATAAATGGTCTCCTGGTTGTATAGAAAACGTAACAAATCATAATAGCACTTATTGGGACTAGGCCAGGCACAAATGACAAAGCTGCTTTTGAAAGCGAGTTCTGGCCAGAAATACTCTTGGACCAAAATCATTCTCTTGACTGTCAGGGGTACATTTACTGCCTTTAATTTTCAGCCCAGATTTTATGTTGATCCTGCAACACTGAATAAAATCAAGCCCAACAGAGCTGCTACTGCAGCTGCTCCAGATGTAAATGTGAAGAAGGGCATTTAGGACAAGTCTGTTTCCCTGAATGTGCTATTTTGAAATTATGCAGATTATATGAAAAATGGCTTGATATGTCCTTATTGTGCCTTTTTGAAGGAAGAAAAGGATGCTACACTATTAAGTACTTTATTAATGTTTCTGATCACTGTTCTTCTACTTAGAAAATAATTATTCTATTGTGTGCTGCGAAGCTGCCTGTAAATAACTGGCAATGGAATATACTGCTTTGTGTGCTCCACAGAGAAAATATCAAGTTCTATTGATTAATCAAAAAGAACTTTCTTTGATGGAAGGAAACCTTTGCAAACTTGATTAAAAATATTGAATCAACCATGAGCAATCAAAGTTCATAATCTGAACTTCTGCTCTACTTTCTTACTTAAGCTGGCTGCTGTGTAAACTTTCAAAAAGCTCATAGAGAACATGAGATGTATTCTGTAACAAACAAACAACAACAGAACAGTGTATTCCAAAACCTCTGCCTTGATTTGTCTCTTCTGTACTGCTGCAGCTCTGCTGTTTTTATTGGAGTCACTCAATGTTTCCACTGGAGAGACTGGTAACAAGAATCAAGCCTCAGACCTTTTTTCAGTGAGTAATCCAGAAGCATCCTCACATCCTCTGTCTTTTCACAGAGAGTTTTCCCTCTGTTCTGATCAGAGCTAAGAGGCAAACAGAACTCAAACAGGTGGGACTACCAGATATTTATCTTGTTATCAACACAGAAATTATGGGCTGTATTTGAAATATTATGTGTAAAGCCATCATTCTATTTGAAATGAGAATCTAGTGGAAGTTAGCAAAGAAAGTGTTTGTATTTAGCAGCAGGAAAAATGTAGTGTTATTTTTCCAGGTATTTTGATGGGGGAAAAAAAAAAGGAAAGAATAATGGAAAATGTATAGGCAAAGGGTGAACAAGAGGAACTGAAAAAACTGATCGTGGTGCAGTAACCCAATGTCACTTTTGGATAGGTCACAATGTAGAATAAGTTCAGACTAAGCATTCATCAAGGGCAAAGTGAGAGAACGTGTCTTCTGCGGCCACAAGGGCTCAGACGTGCAAACTCAAGTCAGACCTTGGGCAAGCAGTTCTCTCAGGAAGCTACTGAGGGCAGCCACAGCAGAAAATGTGGGGATTCACTAGGAACCCTCTGCACTCTTGTTTTGTGGTGTTTTTCTGTATTGTCCCCTCCCTGTCCATGCTCCAAGCAGAGGCAGCAGCACAGGGATGATGGCCATGCGTCTGTCAGCACACAGCCTGATCTCACGTGGGGATTCTCACAGCTGTGTTGGACAAGGAGGTGGAGTGGGCAAGGTGATGGCTTCCAGTCAGATGGTAGGATGGAGAGCAGAGCAGGGACACTAGTGTGAGGGGACCCAGCAGAGGCTGTCAGAATGGAGCACTTAATAAATTCTTTAGGGTAGCACCTCTAACCCAGTTGGAAGAGAAAAAGCACTGAAAGGGGTGTGTGGGTGTCTGCCAATAAAGCCTCTGTCTCTAGTTGAGTCCTTTGTGCTGGAAATAAAATCTGTTCTTGGGAGCTGAGACATTTTCAGCGAAGACCCTGCTCAGTCCCCAGCCAGAGTCATGCAGAAGCTCCACAACTAATTTGTTGATTGGATTGGAAGAGAGCATATTATTTAGAAAGCAGCCTTCCTACATGCTGTCCGTCCCTCCTATGCAGCACTGCTTATCCTAAATACTCCATTCTGGTAAGTCAACACATTAAAAAGAAGAAAAGATGCTGCATTAAGAAACAAACAAAAATCACTTCTGTAGAGTGACAGATGAATGTTGTGACAGATTAATACAAATTTTAAAGCCTGAACATTATCTTCCAAGGGAGAAAGGCTTCTACATACAAATTCAAAACAAAAAAATGGCAGAGGAGAATCTCTGACAATGCCTTACACAGAATCATTTATTAGGCCTCTGTAAGTGATCATTTACATGAAACTTGCATTTCATCTAGTATTCATCTCTTTCCTTTTATCTTCTGTCTCCATGTGTTTCTGGGGAGCTGTGGTTCCTCGTCCTGTCTCAACTCCCTGCCTGTATTGAGAGAGCAGTAGGGCCTTTTGGGTTGAAACACAGGGAAACAGTCTGTAGGATACAGTGTTGTCTAGGGTGCACAGAAATACTGGCTTCATTACACTGCTTGGCTGTAACTTTTTCAGGCGTTAGCAGTGGCATGTGGACTAAATACATACATTATTTACCTATGCTGCTATCACTAGCACCTAAGCAAAGTAATTCAGAATTAGTCCCACAAATCTGTGGCATCACTGAAGTTATTGCACCATAAATTCAGCTTCATATCCCGAATGTCTGCTGAGATGTTGCACACCTGAGATGTAAAGCCATCTCTTGCCCACTCCGAGGAATGACCTGCTCAGAGAAGTTGGCCTGGCTTGTAGTTCTGTCCCCTCTCATAAGAACACGGCTTGCTGCTTCTCCAGGCTGTGCTGACACCTTCTGACACATAGGGGTTGCGAGCAGAGGTGTAACCCTGGCTTTGGAGATCTCCAAAAATCTGAGTGCTTCTTTCTGTATGCATCCCCCCATGGCGTGTGCCCAGCTGCCCTGCCAGTCTGCACCTCTGATTTCGGTGAGTGACAAGCAAAGGCATTTCAAATTGAAAGGAGGTATTTAAATACTGTCAAGAACAGCAGATAAAATGACCTCAAACAATCCCACATAAAGTCCTTTGTGATTTTCAAAGCACTTCCCCAGCTTGACACCTTTGCTTTTTCATATCCAATATAAAATTCAAAATGTTTTATTCCAATGCAGTCCATGAATATATAATATAAATATATCAAACTTCACACTGCCTTTTTTGTGCTGCTGCTTTGAAAAAGGACCTGAAGTAAACTCAGCATAAAGATCAAGAATATTATTGAGATAATCCTACTTTTCAAACTTTTGCTCCCCTTTGTCTTGCTCACGTTGAGAACAACTTCTCTCCAGCAGGCGTGCATACAGGAGTAAGGAGCTGCCTGGACCCAGAGGGCTGAGAAGACTGCAGCACAGAGCTGCCTGCAGATACGTTTGCTGAGCCATTTCAGGTATCTCTAGCATAGGGTACACACACATACAGACTGGCTTTCCTTTACCTCCCCTAAAATCTCATCCTGCTGTCACTGCACTGCTCCTTCCCGTGGCTACTTTCCTTTACATGCACTGTTGCTGCCATACAGCAATTCTTAGCGATGCCTTGCCAAGCCAGAGGTTGCCCTTACACAGCCTCCCGAGGAGCAGTACCTGCTCCGCTTTCCTTTGGTCCTTCCAGGCTCTGTATTGCTCCTGCACTCTGACCCTCAAAACCACTTCATCCATTCTTTTTGCTGTTGCTGTTGCTTATGTTGTTAATGTTACTGAAGAGCTTAGATCCACAGTACTGCTGCTCTCCCGCCTGGTGAATGTGGCATCCTGCTGCCATTCACTATTTTACAAAGTTTCTTCTGTGTACATAGAAACAGCGCAACGATTTCTGCGCTGTGCACAGCTTGGCACCGGTTGATCCTGTTTGTCAGGGGAAGGGGGGAGAGCTGAACTGAATAAAAGCAGTCCCACCTCTCAGAAGAACATCTGGGTTTGAACAGCTTGGAACAACCAGAGCTGCCAGTAAGGGAGGCAGTGGCTGGCAGTGACTCGTGATTTCCTGACACCACTTCTCTGGGATACAGGTAAGTAGAAATGGCTGTTGTGGTAATAGGCCTGGAAGGCTGGTATCTAATTTCTGCTTTCTTTTCTGCTAATTGCAGTGATTAAATGACTCTGAAATTACCTCAGAGTAACTGAGTACAGGTTTGGGGCCTGTATGTACACAGAAATTGAAGTAAATCAGTTTGGAGATGTTTGGAATAGGCATAGCTGGCAGCATGTGGCGGAGCACATAGTTGGATGAATTTGCATCTTATTGAGTGTGTAAGAAAAAGTCTTAAGTTGTGACTGGGAGAAGTCAAGCCAGGAACAATAAGCTTGTCTGGAGAATTCTGGTATTAGAAACTAAAGTATACGGAACCCTGTCCAAGGTAAATATTGACGTGACTCAAGATGAACTAGTAAAACATCTAATGAAGCTGAAAATAAGGCATCTGGGATAGATGTTTATTGTTAAAAATGAAACGTTTGAGCAAAAGTAGCAGAGTGATGGTGGAGGTTATTCATAGGGAAGTCAAGCTGGGGAAACAGCATCTTCTGAAAGAAACTGACTCCAGTTATTTGTGAAACATGGAAAAAATTAGAATTGTAACAGAGCTAAAAATGTCAGTGAACAGCAAATGGTCATTATGGACATTCAGAGTGGATTTTGGAGACTGAATCATACCAAGGGACAAATTACTCAGGTGTCCAGAATAACTCTATTGACTTTGACGGATTTCTCGGTATTTGCCTTTGTGTAATTGAGAGTTTACTCCCTTATGCCATATGAGGGCTGAATATTAAGAGACTTTGAGAAAAAATACTGACTTTCATTCATTCCAGTGTCATTTTCTTGATGATAGAGAATAAGTCACATTAACTTCATGAGGCATTTCAGGAACATATTAGAAGCTTTTCCCTTTTATGCAGCAGGAAAAAGCCTTGCACAGTGCTGTGAAAATAATCAGAAAAGCTCCATTAAACTGGAAATGGGAATAAATTGTGCTGCCGTATGAGAAGCCTTACTCACATGTAAGTCTGTGGTGTTATCGGAATGCTCTATTGTAAAATGCACTGAGCCAGGTTGTGGTGAGCCAACATTACCTCCGTGTGTTTACTCATGGTGGAGATATTGGGGAAGAGATACCAGAAATTGAAACTGTTTGCTTAGGAGTGTTCTGTAAACCAGCTTTATACTACTTCAGTAATGCAAGGCTAATGCATCAGCACTGATAACATACAAAAGATACATTTCATCTGTTCACGTGTAGCATGCCTATAGTTGTAGTGGTATTGCTACATTATATGTATATAGAAATTCAGTAAACTATCCAGTGATTACACACATGCAGCTGTTGTCTCTGAGGTGGCTTAGAACTGCAGTACAAAGACAGCATATATCCTGCCCAAAGGCGCAGGATCGTAGGGCAGGAAGAACAGAGGCAGGACAGGAGGAGAAGCAGCAAGGGATGCCCAGGGAAGGCAGTGATAAGGAGAGCTGCTGAGCTAGGTTGGTGTGTCCACACTTGCTCCCTGGCAGTTTCTGATGAGCGCAGGAAAACAGCAATTGTAGCATGTGTCTCTGCTCCACCTCTCAACACCTTTATGCTAGGAAGAGGTGAGTGCTGAGTTCTCTTCTTCCTCCGAACCATCTTTTGGAAAGCTGAGGTCCAAAACAAGTTAAGACTTCAGAGCTCATTGTCAGCTTCTTGGACTAGACTTAGAAAATCCACAGACAACCCATCCACTTCCTTCATCTCCTGTTTATTGATGAGGTTTCCTTTGGCTAGTCTTGCTTTTGTGGCTGTGATCAAATCACAATTACCGGTAGATTTTATTACTAACATAAACAAATAGCAGGTTATGTTGTTATTCTCCCGAGCTTCAAAGCTGAAGCTGGGCATGACTAGAATCTACCGGTACTGAAGTGCAATTGAAATACAAAGGGGATGTTGGTAATATGAAACATATGTTGCTTATGTAGAGCACCAGTTAAATGCTCTCTGCAGAGTACCTCAGTATGTTAAACAACCAGCAACCTCAGACAAAATTACACTAGAATCTCAAATGCTTTGAAATGCTACATGACAGAGCAGTGACATCCAAAGGGTGCTTCTTCCCAGCACTGCGTACACCAGAGGGGGACATTGAGACAAGCGGTGGATATGTGCAGTACTGTTGGCTTTGCTCTCTGAAACTCATGTTCAGCAAAGGTCTACTCTGGGCATAGCAAGAAGGTTTTTATTGACATAAACATAGTTTAAAAGCAAATAAATGCTTTTTTTTGTTTGTTTGTTTGTTTGTTTGTTATTTTCCCCCATTATTTTATCAGGTTTGTTTTTGTTTTTGTTTTTGTTCATTGCTGATGAGCTCACTATCAGAAATGCTGAGCTGCTATCTAAAAGATGTGTAACAAACCAGATACATGCAGTGCCTTAGTAGTGGTAGGATGAGATTTTTCACTCTGCTTCTTCCCCTTTAAAAGCCAGCCAGTATAATTGTTTTGTCATTATAACATTTGGCATTATTCCCATATGTACAGATTGCAACATCTGCAAGTTTTAAAAATTAATATAAAGCTCCGTAATTATATAAGCCTTCCTCAATTTAATGGTCCTAAAGAAGTAAGTTTGCTTTGATGCAAACCAGGACGTAGCCAGGTGATATGGTGCCCTGCTTGGACCAAGCAACCGCTGAGTGGGGCCGGTGTGCTCCTGTCCATGTAGCTGCTATTGTCACTGCAGCACCTGCTCTGGAAGTAGAGAGGCTGTAGTGCAAAGTTCTGCTCACCAGCACCCGAGCTGGCAGCTCTCATGTATAAGTTTTTGAAGAGCATCGGCATAATTGGCGTTAAGGCAAACAAGAACAAAAGGTCTAGGCCGTACGAAGATGCTTCAGTAGTCACTGCTGATGTGTTCCAAGGAGGAAATCAGCAATCTTGTGTTCTCTTTTTTCTTGAATTCCTGTATTTCTAAGCTTGGCTTCATTTTTTTTCATTTGAAAGGTTTGAAAAGAACCCTATCTGTGGATGCGTACTTGACTTCGCAAGCATCTTACTGAAACCCACAGAAGGACCCAGTCACTGTAGATGCAGAATTGTGGCAAACATGGCTCAGCATTTCCAGGGTTATTGAAACAATGATTCCTTGCTTGTTTTTCTAAACAAAGGTAAAGTAGAAAAAGCTGTGAACAATACCATCAAACCTTGCTACCACCAAAACATGCTGTCACCAATCTGAGAAATGTTTCTGCATTTCCTACTAGCTTATAAAGCCTTTCTGACTGCAGCATACTTTCGTATAAGGGAAACAGAAGAAAATTCAGGCCCTACATGTCATGTGTTCAGTAATGGAGGACTGGAGCAGCAAGAGACAGGTGCTTTTCCAAGCAGAATGAAAGATCTGAGCAGCTGATTCATGGTGAAGCAGCATGCTTTCAGCTGGGAAGGTTTACTGTAGCTAAACCTCCTGCCATCCCTCTCACTGATAGCTCAGATGAATCAGCATCTTGCTATTTTTATCTTAGCTGTACCAATAGAGTAATATTGTTCTGTCAGTGCTATTTATACATCATCACATGCCTGACTACTCCAGGCTGTGCATTTTTTTCCAGTCTTAGATGATGTCATCATGAAGTAGGCATTTGTATTGAACAAAATCTTTCTTCAGAATAGCAACAAATAAAGCTTATGGCAGAGTACCACACTAGGAGCCACTGAAATAACTGGGATACGCTCCCCATTTTAAGGCAGCTCTGAGATGGGCCTCTGGTGCTTCCTGGGAATTGGCTTGTGAGGGAGTCCTCTGGCTTTCAGTGCCCACCTGGCCTTTGAAACAGAGGCGTGTTGGGAGCGGAGTGCTCTGCAGCCTGGGAGTGCATTGCAGGAGGACTTGCTAAGGGTGTCATTACTCAGGGGAGGAAGAAAGGAAAGCGAGCTCCTCCGAGAAGATTTCCTACTGAAGCTATTCTTCATCTTTTCTAGATCTACAAATTTTCAGATCTACAAATTATTTGCAAAGGAAGAATTTGACGTCCTCAGTTGATTGCCTTTTTGTTTGCAGTGTTCCAGCAAGCCTGAAATTCTTTACTCTGTTCCTATCCTCTAGTTCATCAAATGCATTTCCAGCTGTTTGTCATCATTCCATAAGGCCAGCAACATGTCAACATCAACAGCTGCGTTTTTCTGATCTGCTACTTGTATCTGAGCACTGAGCTGTAACTGCTGAATCAGTGCAGCTCAGGCAAATCGTACATAGAGTTTTCCTAGAAGTTGTTCCCCGGGAGCTCTGTATGTCCTCCTGCCAAGCCATGACAAACATATCGCTGGGTCACAGTTGGAGGCAAAGGAAACAAAGTGTTACCCCCATGTTTGTGGTATGATGATGCTAACGAGGCAATTTATTTCAGAACTATTGAATGGTTGAGCACAGTTGCCGCTACCCCTGAGATGGAGCCGGAGCAATATTACACTGTGGTTACTGGCCTCCCTTGATTTGCAAACCTCATTGGAAAACATAGGCTCAGACACACGTGTGGAAAGCCAAGGCCTTCTGGCAGCAAGGCCGGGTTGTTCTCAGAGTGCCTTCACAGACTGTCCTGCTGTTCTGCAAGCACACAGGGACTGGCCTCTCCCAGGCAGGAGAGCTCTGGGGAAAAGCAGCTAAGTGACCTCTGCACCACGAGCAATGGACTCTGCCAGGTTTGGAATGGCCCTTTCAAGTGCTCTGATTGATGTTTTAAGCTCCTTCAACAATTCCTTTCCACAGTCCCCTTCCAAAGTCTGGCTCTGCAGAAAACACGTCAGCATCTGATAAAGGCTCAAAACAGAAATAGGATGGTATAAATAGAAATTAAGTAAATTAGGAAGAGGTGCCAAAGCAGTGAAGCTCTAATGATAGCAGTGGCTGTGTGTACACGTGCAGTGTAGCTTCCAGCACTCACCAGTGCCAGGCTGCCAGGCAGTATTCTTAGAAACGTATGCATCTGCTGTGTCACTGCTCAGCCTTGGACAGGCTTCTGCACTTTCTTGCAGGCTCTTCAGGAAGCTTTGGTTCATGCAGAGTTCGTGCCAAAGCTCGCACGATGCCCAACCAGGCCTGCAGCAGCCTCACTGTGCCCAGATACAGCTGGTCGGTACAGACAGCGATTCCCCTCCAGCCAGATTTTGTGGAAACTCGGGGTCTCCCTCTGTTGTCAGTTCAGCCAGGATACTGTATGTTTTGTTTCTCTCCTGAACCAGATGAAACTTAGGCCAAATTCCCAGCTGGTAAAAATCAACGTGAGTAAGGTGAAGTAATTTGTACCACCTGATGGTCTTTGTTAGAGCCAGAGCTGGAGAGACAGAGCACGGCATTTGCTGCTTATTCATTATTGATGCCATTTTTCCATAAGGCCATTGATCACAAGTGAACAGGAGATAAATGGGCCAGAGCCATTCCCTGTAAGGAGCGTAACGATGGTAGGCTTCAGGTTGAGATCCTTGCTGAACTGGCAGGTGGTTTTATGCTGTCTCTCCAGATAGCTCTGAGCCTCTTGCTTTGGCTCCAGCTCTCTCTTTACCAGGGAAGACAGCCTGCAGCCAGTGAGAGAGCATAGCCCTGGAGCTATGCTGGAAGTCGGCCATTCTGCCCTCAGTGAGCCTCGTTTTTCACTTCCAGTTCTCCTCATCCTGCAAATTAGGACCTGCATAGCTTGAGAATAATCAACATATTAGAAGATCTTAGACATGAGAAAAGGCTAAGGTTCAGCAGGCATAGTGGTGATGGGTCGATGGTTGGACTAGATGATCTTAGAGATCTTTTTCAACCTTAATGATTCTGTGATATGGAGTCAGGAAAAGGGGAATGAACCAATATGTTGCCACTGGACTGTTCAGTGTACACATCTGTTTTGGCACCTGCACCTTGAAGGGAGGAAATCTAGAAAGGGAGATTAGTGGGTCTTTGTTTGATGCTGCCCTGCTTGCATCTGTGCTGATGCTGATCACAGAATCATAGAATGGTTTGGGTTGGAAGAGACCTTTAAGATCATCTAGTTCCAACCCCCTGGTGTAGGCAGGGACACCTCCCACTTGATCACTTCATCCTGAATGTTTGTTGCCTTCTGCTGTGTGCTGATGCCCCTCCTTGCCCTTGTGGATACGTGATGGGGGAGCTCTGAGGCAAGGGAGAGATAATACCTGCTTCTCTGAAGAACAGTTGCTCTTCTATGAAAAGCTGTTGGTCTCCTGAAATACAGGGCAACAGCCAAGTATGAGCACAGGGAAACCAAATATCTTATTTGATACCACAAAGCATGGTGAAACTCTGGAGCAGTGTTTTAGGGAAAGGTAGTGTTTCTGGTTAAACCAACCAATGCACTCCAAAAAAAAAAAAATAATGTGGGCAAGCTTTTAGGCATGTGGTTCTGTGTAATTAAATGGAGCACCCTGAATGAATGGGCCCAGAGTAAGGGAAGCAAAAGTAAAAACAGCCATCTGTCAGCACGCTAATTGGGAGCCTCAGGTCTCAACCACTAAATGTCCTGTTTTGCTTCTGTACAAAATAGAGATAACAGTAGAAATCCCTGGGAACAGGCACAGCTTAGTGCAATGGGCCTGACAGCATACACTCCCTTAGTGTGCTTCTGTGGCAGGTGAGGTGCTGCTGTGTGCATCAGGAGGTGTTTCTGTCATAAGAACCACCACCTTCTTGTAGTGCAGCAGCAGGAACTGTCCCCATGACATGGAAGAGACTTGGGGCAGGTTCACATTGGCTGAGTCTGCTGCCTTTGCAGGAGAGCCTAGCTGCAAAGCCTGCAATAGGGATGAGGCAGCTGAACTGGAGCTATTGGAGTTGTGAAGATGGGATGCCTACATTACTTGAGATGTTACCTCTACAAGTGGTACTTGAGCATTATAAATATCTATGTAACATGCATAATGGTTGATTTCATAGTCACACCACACATTGGAAACATCATTAATGCAGTGCTGTAGACAGGAGTTAGTCCAAATTAAAGGCAGGAAATTCCAAGTTACTGTTCTTATGGAAACTGTGACAGCTGAATTATATGGGCTTGTTAAGGAACTAAAGATAACCCCATTCAGAATAGATAAAACTATTATGTATGCATGAGGAAACTGAATTACAATTGTAGTGAGAGCAAGAACTCTGAATATCTTGACTGTTGTGTACAGTAAATGGGAAATCCACCATGCTGTCTTATTAAGTTAGCACTTTTTATTTAGGGACAAATCTTGACATTCTTCACCTAAAAACTCCACTAGTGCTGATGAAGAGTTTGAAATCCAGAAGGATCTAGACATGGAGCTGCATGCTTGGTTCATACAGGTAGGATGAACTTGATTTTTGTCATGGTCTTTTGGCAGATGTACCTATGGAAAGCATTGTGAGTTTTCTTCAGATTGAACAGAGCAGACTGTGCAACTTATAAGTGTCAGCACTGGGATTCATTTATTGCTGATCATAGTTTATTTTTCTGGGACAAAAACCATGGCAGGATTCTGGAATATAAGAGCAATCTGGCAATGTCCGTGGCGCAGCCTCAAGGGCCGAGTACCCTTTCCCACCACATCATGCTCATGCTCACAGCCAGGTGCTCATGGGCTGTGAACAACTTCCCCACAGCTCTTGGGATGCCATTGGGATGAAGGCCCCCAGCGTTTCTGGCTGCCATCAGCCGTGCTGCACCATTGCAGCTCTCAGGCAGTTGGCTTGGTGGAGAATCTAGGGGGAGCATTTTGGCCTGAGGAGAGCATCCTCAGATGACTTCGCTGTTACATTGCTTTGGAGACTACTGGAAGACCCAATGGGGTTTGGTGTCTGCTGCTCCTGCCCAATATCCATCCCAAATGAACGATCTGGAAGCTGATGGAAGCTTGAGGTAGGGATGCTGTTTTCCAAATAGTGACTGAAGAACGATCAGCTGAAATGCTCATGTTTTTATCAGGTGTTCTTACTCTTAATCTCAGGAGCAGTTGCTCAGTTGGGCTTCTCCTCTTGGCTTGGCCTCAGCTCTGGCTGGATTTTCAATGGTGGCTACAGGAGAAGTTTTTCTGTGATTTTACTGCACCACCACTGCTTTACCACTAGTTTTGCTCTTCCAAGACAGTCATCGTTCCAAGTTTTGCTGCCATAACGTTACATGCGTGGAAGTTGAGACATTTTGCTTCTGCTTGGTTTTAATCAGGCTCGCTTGAAATGTCATATTTAAATGAGTAAGACTCGAGGAAATCACATCCATAGGCTGTCAGCAGTAGCTACGCACAGAGCTTGGCACAAGGCACCTGGGACTACCTGAGATCCCTAATTGCCACCCATAAATATCAAAATATCAGCATGCGCATGGAAGGTGAATGCAAAGGATGGAAAGTAGTTTTACTCTGTGCTGTAGCATGATTCACGCTTTTAAGAACAAGATTAAAAGTCTCTGTTAGATTCCAAACTATGATTTTATTTTCATTTACATCAAAGGATTTAAGAGCCTTCAAAAGGCAGTGTTTTAAAAATAACTTAAAACATACTGTCTGGCAACATGAGCCCTGCTCAGCACAGAAGCAGCCAGGCTCTCCTCATATAAATCAAATAAGTGAAAAATCAGAATTAAAAAGATACCTTGTCCTGAATTTAACTCTGACAGCTTCTATCATATTGTTTCAGGAAAAAAAAAGACTTCATGAAGCACGTGCCCTTGCAGCCCTGGTGATAAGCCCTATGTATCAGTGAAACCGTGCTCCATGAACACCCGTGCAAAGGTTCAGGCCCTGATTTGAATTTTTGGGCTTGTTTGTGTTTCAAAAGCAAAGCCACTGAACTGCATCTTGAAAAACATACTCCAGCGCAGGCTTCCTCCAAACGCAGCCAAGGTTTGATCAAAAGGTTCTCAGGTCTGCGGCCCTTCTGACAAACCTGATGAATGTTTGCACTTACAAAGTAAACCCCAAACCAAGGGAATTTGCATGGGCTCGCCATGGAGATTTCTTTTTTCCAGCTCTTGCCAAAATCCCATCTCTGCCCTGGGACTTTGGCGGCCGGCGTTCTGCTATTTGTATTGATATACCTGCCAGCAGGCACAAAAAACAAATACCTACACCCAGACAAAAATATCTGACCGTGTTTGCAAAGCCCCAGATAGAAGCCACTCTGTGTTTCGGTTTGATGGCAGTGCTGTCCGTATGGATCAGGTCACGCGGTGTTCGCTTGTCCAAAACACTGAGATAATCCCTTCTGCACAGAGAAATACGTTTTAATTACGGAGCAATAAATACGGTGTCTCTTTTTGCTGGTTGGGTTTTCTATCAGCGGACAAAAGCTGACATTCGTTTCGCTGATAGCCTGATGTTCCCCCACCGCCACTGCCGAATTTCCCTTGCCCAAGGAAATTGAAAGGATCAGAGCACATCTGATGTTCCATTAATTTAAAGCGGCTGCCAGGACTTGCATATTGTAGCAGCTTTAAAGTGATTGAATTTGGATTATTTCAAACTCCGCAAAGTCCTGCCTCGCCCGGCTGAGGCATATCGAGTGACAGCATAAAATACGAGCCCGGCTGAGGGATATCTGCGAGCACACACGTTCTCCCTGCGCACGCAGCCCCCCTGCAACAGGCGGATCGGAGGCGATGGAACACGCAGCGCTGGGACGGTTGTGGTCGCTCTGCGGCAGCAGCGCAGCGAGGTGGGGACACCTGGCGTCCAGCGCCGAGGGGACACGGGCCGGGGCTGTGCCAGGTGCGGTGCCTTTGGGACCGGCGGCCACGCAGCACCGCGCGTACCTTGCGAAGGGAATATGGGAATTCAGCTCCAAGGGAAACGTCGGGGCTGCCAAGGCCCGATTAGTCATAAACCCGCAGCATTATCGCCATCCATCACTGCCCTGCTTTCAGTGACCATGCAGAAGGAGAGGCTGCCAGGTGTCGGGGTGGCTGCGGCTGTCAGAGCGGTGGGGCTCCCACATGCAGGACAGCGCTCGGTGCGCTTCGGTAGAGCCCTGCCCGAAAAACCCGAGAAATCATCTGAATGAATCACCAAACATATGTTATGTTTTGCTGTAAAAGCCATGGAGTTTGTGCAGCGCTCCATTATGGGGACTGCTTGGCTTTTCATGCATTCCTAAATTACCATGTAATCTAAAACCTTGTTTTCAGCTGCTCTATATTGGAAAGTCCCTCGCAATAATCAAGATGATTACAGACTGGTGCGGAGAACAAAACGTGTTTGTGTTATTGCAAATACAAATGCAGTTTATCAGAAATTTTACCTTTTTGAGGGAAAAATAAAGATGATAATAAACTCTTTTTCCCTTGCTGGAAATATTTTAAGCGTGGAATTAATTTTGGCTGTTCTGCAACTTAAAAGCACATGGATACTCGGTGTAAAAATATGCTCCTTTCCTGTAGGGACTTGACTCTAATTGGTGTGCCAAAACTATCTCACAGAGATTTCATTGTCTTATCTACTTACATCATCTTAATGCGATTTTATTTTACTTTGTCAAAGTCATATTAATGTAAATGTGTTCTTGATAGCAAACAGAGTTCTTTTTTATGCTAAACGGGATTCAGCTGCCTCCAATAAAACAGCTTGCAATCCATTAGGCTATAACCGTAATATAGTTATTTTGTTTCCCAAATAAAGACTGTGTCAGAAAGCTGTATGAGGATTTTTGTCTTGTTTTTCCACAATAATTGCTTGGGTGGGGTCACATTCTGATCTTTAAATGAATAGTATCGCTTGGAACAAACACTTCATATATCTTTTATCTTCCCCTTGCAATACAGTTCTGAGTTTTCTTTGAAAATGCAAAGCTACTTTTCCAGATAAGTCATCAAAATGTTTCCAAAGTATTTTAACTGCCAGATTAACTATATCTTGAATACAAAGATAGATGGCTTACATTCTTTATGCAGAAATCCTGCCAATGCATAGCAACTAGCTACAAATTAATTTCTTTTGCAACAGAGAAGGGAAAAAAAAAAAAACCTGCTTTGCTATGCAAAGCTCAAAAAGGTAAATAGATATTTAAAAAGAAAATAAGGTTACTCATTCTGAAAGGGTAATCTGTAAGCAAAGAACAGAGGATTAAACATACACTTGCTCTCTTTACAGAGTCTGTGTTCCAGCCTTCTCTTAATGTATTCAGCTAATTAAGGATTGCAGTGACCTTGTGGCAGATTTTGAAATCTAGGATATTTTTTTTATTTTATTTTTTTAATGCTGCCTCCCCCACAGAGCTTAATACAATCTGTTTCAGGTCAAAGTCTGTTTATGTCAGCAATGTTCGTACTACACAACTAAAATGTTTTAATGCATTTATCAACTGGAAAATATTGCAAACATTTCATTTCCTTTGATACAGACACAAAAAACCCTCTGCCTTCATTGCAAATTCTTGTTCGTATGAATCACTCTGAGTAATATTTGCTTTAACTTTCGTGTGGTTCTACAAACAGCCTTTATATGGCTGGACTTCAAAGCTGGTAGAAATAAAGGTTAGAAATGTGATAGGAGCAATCTATTATTAGGCATGAAACATTAAACCACTTTTAGTTATAAGCCTTAAAACCTGAATAATCTGGGTTTGTAACTTGCTGCATATTTATTGTGCTTGTAGTTACTTCGGTCATGTAGTGTGGAGGGGCTGTTTTGAACAGAAATATTTTCCATAGGAGTACGAACCACAATTGGGTTTAATTTTTCCTAATATTTAATTTAGAGAAACTGCAGTATTATAACAGACTTCTCAGATGTCAGAGCTGAAATAGCCTGCTCGCTGTTTCTTGCAGTGTAAAATTAATCTCTTGCAGCACGCTGACCCGAAAGGCAGGTTTTAGGAAAATAGGCACGGGGTGGGGGAAGGGGGATGGGAAGAAAGATAAAATCTCGTTCTTCAAATAGCAGGGAGGAAAAACATAACACAGAGGAATGTCACAGCCTGCCATTGACATCAAATGACAAAAAATGACTCAAATGCATGCGTGTGTGAGAAGTTTCTTTGGCCAAAAAAAAAACAAAAAACAAACAAAAAAAAACAACAACAAAAAACCACCACCGATGAGCTTTCTCTGTAGCTGCCTACCCAGCTGGAATGTTAATTGTTAAAATCCATGCTGTGGCATTTCTTGTAAGCAAGAGTTGTGGCCAATGCACATCATGTTTGCCTCTTCCCTCCCCTTTGTATCTTTGCAGCACAAGGAACGTACTGCTGCTCTGAAGGGACTCAGATGGCACAGGCAGATTTCTATAGGTTTGGGGAACTTAAAGTGCTCAGCTCATAGGAGCAGGTAGGAAGAAAACTCCACATCGGTAACATTTTGTTCTTGATTACATTTGTGTACTAATACTGTAGATTAAAAATAAGTCCAACAGTCAAAAACACGGAACAGTTCAAGCCAAACAGGTCAGCCAAAAATAAACTATCATTTGAAATTCAGAATGTAAAATCTTCACGAGCCTGGGAAAAACACAAGGGCCTGGGCCTGGCCCTGCCAGAGCCAGTGGGAACTTTACCGTCAGTAACATGAGCATCATTCCTTTTCTGTGTTGGTTTCTCCAGGTCCTGCAGTGCTCATTGCAGCACCCGCTGGTATTGGAGATGCCCTGTGCAGCAGCAGTGGGGCATTCCCACAGCCTGGAAACAAGCCGCAGCTCTCATCACCACCAACATCTCAGCCACGTGAGAAACAGGCCCAAGACATCATGCAAAGTGAGCGGCAGATATTAAGTGTGTGCATAGGGAAAGCAGTGTACCCAGGCTCCCTCATTTTCCCATCAGGGCCGCAGGTTTTTGAAGGATTTGGTGGCTTCCTTCACAGCTGTTTGTGGGGTGGTCCGTGGGGGAAGCAAGGGCAAGAGCCTGGGCGAGGAGCAAAGGAGAGGCCCCTGCACCTGTAGAGCGATGGACCATGGGCCCCCATGGTAACAGCCTCTGGAGGGCTAACAGCAGTTACCTTGCAGGGCTGGCAGTGGTGCACTCAGAGGCCATTTGCTATTTGTATTTTGGTCATTGACAGGACCGGGCCACACCTACATATCTCATTCATGTAAAAAAAGCATCAACAACACTGTAGTCTCCACCTTTCCTTCTCCCATGCTTCTCCAGCACTCCTGGTCCTGAGCCAGCCTGGTTTAATAGGTTACACTGCAAACACTGGGACCGTGGTACTTTGCAAGGTTGCACATTCACAGGAAGCATATGTGCACAAAGCCGTAACGGTTGCAGACTAAGGAGCAACAGCCCTGGCAAGCAACTGTGAGAGATGTTGATATTGCTGGGGAAGGTGAAAACATAATTGAAACCGTTTATTTTGGGGGCATGCAGGACTAAACGAGGAGATAGTTTCTGAGCAACAAATATCGTAATTCGCTCGTCCTGGTCTTACAGTCTTTTAATTTGCTCTACAAATTTGGTTAGTTGGAGAACATGTAAACACCAAGAACAGTACGTGGCGATCCATTAAACATTAACTAACTGTAGACTTAAAAAAGAAAAAAAAAAAAAAAAAAAACACAGAAAACTCTCTTATGATATTAAAACCATAAGGGGAAGAGATGCCAGGCTGGTGAATGAAGCCAGCTGACTGCTGAGAAGAGGCTATGGTTTTGCTGTATAGCTTTGCCGTTTTCCGTAATCTGAGTCACTGAGATATTTTTAGGCACAGTAACAACTTCCATGGTCAAGTAATTTTTCACTTGAATTTTCCTCAAATAATACTGTCCTCCTGGCCTCCAAATTCCTTTATTCAGCAAGGCAACATGCTGCCCCCCATGCCCCGAGGAAGAAGGGGAGCCATGGAGGGCTCTGATGATTTGGAACACATGGTGGAATGAGATAGATCTCAGCATCAGATTGGCAGGATATTTTCCTTTCTTCAAAGGTCTCCAAACCTAGCAAGATTTTCTTTGATATCTTTCCAAATGGATTTATCAGCATTGGGGCATACATTTGTTTAGATTGTTCCTGTAGGGTGGGACTTTCAAAGGAGGGAAAGAGTGCCAAGTGCCAAATTCTCACCAAGTTCTCCATAAAGATTTCCTTAGTTTCCTTTGAAAATCCTAGCTGTGCTCCCCATCACTCTGTGCATCTCTGCTGGAAAGCTGCCCGTGGTACCCTACGCAATGTGGGCATAATAGATACAGGAAAGATTGTGACATTTGAAAACACAGGAAGAAGAGCTGGCTCTAGGAAGAGGAAATGCATGAAAACAAGGATAGGAAACAAGGAGGGAAGTGGAGACCAAATTCCCTGGGCCCATCGTGTTTCTTTTTTTATCCTCCTGTTTATTATTTTTCTTGTGTTTTCTGCTCTCAGTGCCTTCCTATTGCATTTTCTCTTCTTCTTCATTAAGCCTGTGCTATCTTTTAGAACCACCGTTGTGGTACTCATGATGCCATAAAAACAACAAAAAAGGGAATAGAGGCAGAAGATAGCAGGAACTAATCCACTGGGATAGTTGGTTGATTTTTTTAGTGACATACAGTACAAGGCCAGAGCATCTAGCCACAAAGATGTCTGCTAGTTGACAGGCACTGCCTGATTCTGCTGTTGTTTTACTTTGACTTCACTGTCCATACAGTGCAGCTGAACATGGCCATACTCCTGGCACCTCTGAACACGGTACTGCAGGTGTGTTTCTTCCCCCTTGGAGACACTACCTGAGAGCATGGGGTATTTCCCAGATGCGTCTAAAGAAAGAGGTGAGTGTACATTATATATTGAGAGTATGGAGAGAATCTCATCTCCAGAGCAAACTTGAGTCATGCTCTGAGTTTGAGGTGCATTGGGCCAGGTGGAGGTGACATGATGGTGCCGGGCATAAGTCTAGTCCTCTTCTGGGTCCCTAGAGAGAAAATGATGCCTAGTGTGTTAGGGGGAGGCTCCAGGGAGGTTAGAGATTTGGCAACTGGCCATTCTGTGTACTTTCCATAAAGTGGTAGCTAAGACTTCATTAAATTTAATGTACTACCTCTGAAGAAAGAAAGAAATAGGGGTCTGTATGGAAACATCTGGACTAGTAGGTACCAAATAACACATACTGATGGCCAACCAAGGCTGCCAGAGCTACCTGTCCTCCTGCCCTGGGGAAAGGGCCTGCTGAGGGCTGCCTGGAATTTTTATTTTGTGGCTAAGGAGATACAGAGGCGACTTTGGATATGTTGTAGGTGTGTTAATGATTTGTGAGCTACAGCAGGATTCGTGGATACTCCTGTTTGTTCATAGACTGAGAAGATCCACGTTCTTTAATGGCACATTTACAGTTGTGCATCTTGCTGCCTTTTAGAACAGTTGGTACCTAGAGATTGCTGAAAGCCACTGTGTGTCTTAAATCTGCTTTGTCCTGACTGCCTCTTGGTTTCCAGAGAGAATTTAAGATGTTGATTTTGTCCCCACAACCCCATGGGTTGGTCTTGGCAAATAAAAGTAGTTCCAGGTTGGCCTTATGTCATGCGCTCCAAGGATTAGACGTTGTCTCCCTGACTCAGAGGGGCTGGGCAGAGACCTGCCTGGTGCTTTTGAGAGGGAAGGGGAGGAGGAATGCCAGGGCAGCAGCACAGGGGTCTGCGTCCCTCATGGAGAGCAAGGGGGCAAAAGGGACGCCATGGGGGGAGCTCTGAGAGGTTCCCCAACTTTCCACCAGGGATGCTGGGCAGGGCCACATGTGGCCTGGGAGGTCCTCAGGACTTGGCACAGGATTTGTGTTTTGGAAGGCACTTTGTTAGGCACCCCTCAGGTGTAAGATCTTGGAAATGAGTTTCCTCTTCATTTATTTCAAACATGCAGCTACCAAGAATAATAGACAAGGACCTTTCCTATGTGTTTTGGAGTTCTACTAAAACATGCAAGTCTGAAAGGCCATTTGCCACGCACAATCAAATCAGCATTGCAAATCTCTCTGAACATGGCATGCTGGCACTGGTCTCCAGATTGCATGTAGCGCATTTGCGGTTTGATGGTCTTCATTCAAAATGTTGGCTGAATAATTTTTTATCTTCAGATTTATTTTTACAGTTTATGGTCGAAAGATTTTAGTTCTGGGCAGTCCTTCCCATGGCTTTGAGCAGTGACACTTGCCGTTGTGTTTCACATAATTAAACAGCAGCAATACTTAATGAAGAAATAAATAACATCAATGAAGTAGTAAATAATTATATGCAGGCAAACACCGAAGACATTATCCATCAGGCAACAGCTGTGAGCATTAGTTTTGATTAATCAATAATGTTATACAATAGGAGGAGGAATGCTGGCCAGACCTCTGGGGGAATCACCTACGCTTTTCTGAACAGCGAGCTTTGTTATTTTAAGCAGAACTTCCAGAAGAATCCTTAATTAAATGTAACAGCCAAGAGCTCCTCCATCAGCAATATACCCCACTTTTCAAAGCACACTGAGCAGCAGGAGTTTAACCAAGACCGAATTGAGGCCTTGCCTGGTAGTTGAGAGAGATCTCTTGACGGCCTTGTGCCAGGGGAGATGCTCGTGGCACTGCCGTGAGGAGGGAATGCGCTGCCTAGCTCAGTGCTGCATGGCTCCCAGCGAGCTGCCCAGCTGAGGAGCACCTCTACTGCCTGTGAGAATGAGTGGGTGCTGCTGCTGCTGCCTCCTAAAGGCAGGGCCTTCCTCCCCTGGGCACGGCCAGCCACTACAGAGTCGTCATCCCAGGTTGGGTCATTCTGAGAGCAAGCACGCATTCAATATATTTTCTTTCAAAATGTAAATAGGGGTGAAATTTTGCGCCCAAGCTGCTGCTCCGTTGGAACTAAGAATGGATGGGTTCCTTCTGATGTCAGAAAATCATAGAATCATAAAAGTCTGGTTCATCTTTGGCCAGGCCACTTTCAGGGGAAATGGATGTCCTTCTGGGCACGGTCGTCCTCCCACGCCTCCAGCACCGAGCCCCTCAGTTCTACAGCACTGCTGACTCAGCACACAGCACCGAGAGTTTTGGTTAGAGGTTCCAATCTCACCAGTCAGTATGACTGTGACTTTTTTCCCCTCCCTTTAAGCAAATGAAGAGTTTTATAAAGGCAAACCTTTCAGACTGATCAAGGCATTAGATCTCAGCACAGATAACAGGCACAAGATTTTATAGCCCTTAACCCATAAAAAAAGAAAAAGAAGAGAAGGGACAGGAAGGATTTCTGGCGTCAGGGGCACATTTCCTGAGCCCGTGCTCACATCTTGTTGGCCTTTTCCTTATGAAGCCGATCACTGATTTCTTCTTGGCATCTGAATAAACAACAGGACTGCATTGCTCCCACTGTAAATCAAGCTGTAGCAATAGCTTCCACCAGCAGGAAGGTGAGCACGGACAAAAGAAAGCAAAGCAAAGGGCTTCGGCTGGTTTGGAAGCAGTGAAAGAAGCCGGTGTGCGAACCCACCTCTGAAGGGTTACTGTAATTCTGTGCAATGGCAGAAGCACCTACAGACTTCCCAAGCGTGAGGCACGTGGAGCAGCGGAGCTAAGAGCGGCACATTTATGGGAAGTGAGGAGAGAGGGGAAGCCCTCATCTCTTGTTTGAGAAATGGAGGTACACAGAAGACAGCAGAGGAGGTATCTGCTCCACTGATACACCAAAACACTTCACAAACTTAAATCTTGGAGCCTCATTTGCAAAACCAAATCAGAGGGAGGAGCAGGAAAATCTTTTTTTTTTTTTTCTTCATGATAATTGCTGATAGCACAACAAAACCCAAAGGGCTTCCTTACCCACTTCTAGACGTGAAGGCACTAATAACCTTCTGTGATAACATTAATATTCCTGATAGTCTCTGTGGGCTCGTTCTCCCTACTAGAATCTCATTACAGCCTCTGAACCTGAAGTAAATTTGTGGGCGTTTAAAAGGTGTAGCCTTTAAATGATGGTGTTGCTGCCACTCACAGCACATCTTCTTGCTTCTCGTGATGAATTCTGAGGAGTCCAACAGCAGGGGCTCAGAAGCATCAGTTCAGAGCCCACAGTTCAGAGCTCTGTGCTGCATGCTGCAAGGAGAGCAGATCTGGGTTCCTCAAGGTCCCCAAGACTCAGCTGTGCCAAGCAGCCACAGGTCCCCCAAGAAAGCACTGGATTTGCTGCAAGGGGATTAATAAAGTTGGTTGTTCTGGAAAAACTAGCAATGTTAGCATGGATACCCTTACATGTCCCTTGTCAAAGCATCTGTATTCGTGGTAGTGCTGGCTACAGTTCTGGGTCTGTCCTCTTCAATAAACATGAATCCAGTTTGATCCCACACAAATGATAAAGTGAAATGAAGGGAAAAGTGCTCATGGTTCCCCTTAAAGACTAAAAAAGATAAGATATGATTAGGGATATCCTCCTTCACCAGTGATATTTATTGGGCTTACTTATCTCAGTGTTGTGCAAAGCCCGTTTAGTTGAACACCCCCCCGCAGTACCTCTTGCACATCCAGAGGCACAGGTCACACCGACACATTTCTGTGTGGACAGCAGGGCTGTTGGGGATGGATCTAATGCATTTCCTGCAAGATAAAACCTCAGCTCCATGGTTTTGAATAACGAATACAGTGTAGGTAGCCTACCAAACCCATGGCATTTCCTTTCCCTGTAAGACAGGAAAGCATATCAATATGCCAAAGGTATTTTTTGTCTTTGTTTCTTTTTTTCCCAAGCTTTTGGTTAAATTCTTTCATAGTTCTCCCCCACTGGCTTCAGGGACAGTTTTTATGGCAGGTATTAATTTGTTCAAAGAGAGATACTTAAAAAACATGCGGAAAGAGAAGGCTGTAAGATATGGATCTCTCTCCAGAAAAGTAATGCATTAATAACAGATAATGCATACTGACATGACTTCAAAACAAACTCTTATTCCTATAGGTCGAACTATTAAGTGTCCTATTTTTTTTTTTCTTAATTGGAAGAAAGCCTGTGCAGGCTTTTTTTGCAAGCAGGCAAAATTTGCATCTCACGAATGGCATCAGATCAGAAGAGAAGGAGGTGGCAGTCAAGTAACTCTCTGCAGTTCGGTGACAGCGCTCTGCAGCTGCCCCCAGGGCCACAGCACCACTGTGCATCACTGCCACCGGCTGTACTTCCATTTTGGGCATGGAGGGCAGAAGTTTTTGGAGGAATGCAATTTTCAGAGTCCTTTCTACCCAAAAGCTAGATAAAGCACCTCTCAAAATCATCACTCAAATGTGATGATTTTCCCGTGAATTTTCAGTAGAACTCTTTCCAATGATTTCCAAAATAAGTCAGATTTTGCATAGCACCTTTTTGGTATGTAGCATTGCCTTCTCGGTATTACAGCCAAGCTTCCTTTTAAAGGCATATGCATGAGATTATGCAATCGTAGTATTCCGGATACCCAGAGCAATTAAAATAAATCAGAGTAGGTATAATGAAGATGAGCCAAAGCATCTGTTTCTCAAGAGGATTTGAAAAAAAAAAAAAAAAAAAGATCTCATCCCCAGAGGCCTGGATCCATCACGGTTAGACCTCGGGGATGCTTGTACTTCAACAACGCATGCAGGGCTCACTTGAGCAGAGAAGGGAGGAGCTGGAGGTGAGGTAAAGACTCTGCTATGGCAGATAGCTGCCCTCTTTGGAAGCCATGGTTGAATAACCCAGCATGTTATCTGCGAGACTGCTGGGCATTGTGCAAAGCAAAGATGTCCTGGAAGTAACTTCAGTATCGAAGGAGGGTGGGAAGATGTGAGCCTGGGGTACCCCTCACCTGGGTTGGGCCGTGGTCTCCCTGCCCAGCTCCCCCAGCACTGGTGGCCGCCCGTCCTCCGCAGCGTGCCATTCATCAAAACCAAAGGCAGAAGACAGGCCGTGCTGGCTGAGGCATGCCGAGTGGAAGGAGGTCAGCTCACGTATTGAGATCGATGTAGGTCTGGCACACTGAGAGCCACAACTTGCTTGGGCTGCCGTGGGCAAACACAGGCTGGCATTCTCTGGACAGAATTTACAACGGCAGCTCCCCCAAGTGAGGATGTGTGTGTGTATAGGCTGTTTTCACTGAAAGCAGCCGAGGTAAATGATCTGACAGGAGATGGATGTGGGATGTGTGCGCGTGACCCGTGCAGCATTATAAAGCACAGCACATCTGAAGCCCTCGCACACAACATTCCTTTCTGAGCTTTATGATTAAAAAATAAACAGTTGGGTTGCATGGAGGACCATTTCCACTGGAGAGATGCTACTCAGGATAAAGGCAGCTTTGCAGGCAGATGGACTGGCGTCTCGCTGCAGGACCGCAGTGAGGAAGAGCTACAGGGATGGGCACCGAGGTGTCCAGCCATGGGATGGATGAACTCTGCGGCCCAGCTCTGCCTCCATTACAGAATCACAGAATCACAGAGTGGCCAATGAATCAAGGATCATGAATCTCCAACCCCCTGCCACACGCAGGGCCACCAACCTCCCCATTTAATACTAAACCAGGCTGCCCAGGGCCCCATCCAGTCTGGCATTGAACACCTCCAGGGACGGGGCATCCACAGCCTCTCTGGGCAGCTGTTCCAGTACCTCACCACTCACATAGTAAAGAACTTCCCCCTCACATCCAACCTAAATCTCCCCTCCCTCAACTTAAAACCATTTCCCCTCATCCTGCAGTTATCAACCCTTTCAAAGAGTCGATTCCCCTCCCCTCTGTAGGCTCCCTTTAGGTATTGAAATGGTATCCGTTAGGTATCCATTAGGTACCCAAATCAGGTATCCATTGCACAGGCAGAAGGCCGCCACAAGCCAGGGTCTATCAGAGCTGAGTGCTCTGTCACCGCGCTCCTCAGGCTGCGAGCAGAGTGATGGCATTGTGGTGACGCAGCCCGCTTGTGTGTGTGTGCATTACACACGTGTAATGTCATTAGGGCGATAACATGGCTGTTTCTGTTAGCTCAGTGGTATTAATAAGGTACAACAGAGTTATTTGACACCGTTTGCAGTCCCACGTGCATTTTCATATTGCCTTCAGATGTAATTCAGGGACTTGATTTGTATGAGTTATGGCTCTGATGTCACTTGTATTCTTGCTGTAATAGGTCCCTCCGGAGCCAAATTCATCAGACTCATTTAACGACATCTGAGAGGTGCATCTCGGCCAGCAGCCGGGCACGCTCCTCAGAACTGCCCCAGCCACCCCAGCCCTGCTCTGTGCAGAGCCAGCCCTGAGCAGCCCCACTGCCCACGGTGCCCACAGCCGCTGCAGAGCCTGGCAGGGAGAGCCCTGAGTGGCAAACACCGAGCTGGAACACAGCAAATGCTGCTGCCTGCCCTGGCCCCTGTGCATGCAAACATGAGGTTTGAGATTGGATCACAGTTGGGTTCCGTTCCAAGTATGAAAAGGGGCTTAGAAGACTTTGGTTCAAATTGCTTCACGTCTCCCAACATTCTTAGCCACAAGTATTTTTAATTGTAAGGCACAAAAATGAAGTTATTTAATGACTTGATGCTTTAAATGCTTTGGGGCTCGACTTTGTTGATTAGGAGCAGTCCTATTTTGGTTTTTATGTCTTCATTTCCAGCCTCTACTCCGTCTGATCCCAATCCCGTTTTCTCTGTAACCCACGATGCGCTGCCATGGGTGCAGCATTACGGCTGCTCGCTGACCCTGCGTGCCGGGTGCCTTCTTCCCTCTCCCCACTGAAAACAGTCCTTATGAGAAGCTACAGCACAAGGTACGTTCCAAGGGGAGCGCAGAAACATGACGGCATTTTACACATTTCTTTTGGCTGGAGAAAAGTTACAAAATATGCATATGAAGTTACCCAGCGCCCGCAGGGCAAAATCCAACTTTTGATTATATGTGGAATTTCAACTTCTGCTATAAACAAGGCGAGGATTTAGTTTATTTCGGCTCGGGAGGGGCGAAAGTCGCGTGGAGCCGGCGGCGGAGCGGTGACGGGAGGCGGCGCCGCCCCGCAGCGTTGCGACCGCCGCCGTAGCACCGCAACGTCCCGGCGCGTGGCTGTCAGCCGCAGTCTGGGGCAGGAGAGGAGGGACTGGGGTGCGAGATGGAAACTGCCGCTGGCGTGCGTGCTGTGGGAAGGAGCGGCCCTACCCACAGAGATAGCGCAAACGAACAAACAGAAGCCCGCGCCTGCCCACCGCACCGGCTCCCCGCGGGTCCCGCACCGCACACCCGTGTGGCCCCGCGCTGCCGCCCCGCCCCGCCCCGCACTTGTTGCTGCCCCGCGCGGTGCTGACGTCACCGCTGCCGTCATTACGGGGCACGGGATTATTTATTTATTTACCCATTCATTTATTCGCCCCGGTTATTTATTTATTTATTTATTTGTGCCTTATTC